>JAKSZU010000007.1:143280407-143620407 GCA_026018925.1 Tupaia tana | reverse complement strand
GAAACCCATTGAAGTTTGCTTAGCAGTACTTAGGAAGTTAGGCTCCTGCCTTCCTACAGAAAACGGGGAACCACGCTCTAGCTTCAGGTGTGGACTAGAAACCACAGGAAATTTTTTTTGTAGCCTTGAGTTTTCTCTGGTTGGCACTTTTCTTTTTTTAAGTTTACTTATTTCATTCATGATAGCACGTGTGCATGTCTGAAAGAGAGCGAGCAAGAAAGAAAGATAGTAAGAGAAGAAAGAGGACATGGTGCCAGTTAAAATGTCCCCCATATTTGATCAGTTTCTGAAATTTTGTTTCTTCCAAATATTCTTTCCTAATATAAGATTGTTACCAAATTCCCTTTTGCCTCTCTCTCTCCCTCTCTAATCATAAAACTAGCAACCTTCTACCAGGGCTCACAATTTTAAAAGCTATTCCCCTCTGCCCGCCAAGTGAATTCTTTTTTTTTTTTTTTTTTTTTTTTGGAGAGGTTTTTGCTATAGGGTGCGTGCGCTCGCCAGACAGAGAGAGACATAGAGACAGAAAGTGAGAAATCACCCCCCAAGGGGGATGGTCACGCCGCAATCCCTTCTCCTCCATTCTCCTCTCAGGATCTTGGGCACGCACGCACACACGCCCGGCGTGAATTTTAAGCCACCGGGCCTGGGACATGAACTGCGGTCGACTACGTGGGAGTCCAGCGACATAGCCATCACGCTAACTGCTGGTTCCCCCCGCCAAGTGAATTCTAACGTAATATCATAAGAATGGAGAGGCTTCGACAAAGATAAAAGCAAAAAATAGAAATCACAATAGGTTTTGATAAAAGCCAAATCTCAACAACCAGGGGAGCTCATTTGAGACTTGAAAAGCCAGTGTTCATATACCTCTCAACACCAATTCTTTAAAATGAACTACCATATTTACTGTTTAGCTCTTGGGTCATCCTCCACCCTCTTTTTTGGAGAGGTTTTCTTTTTTTTTTTTTTTTCTTTTTTTTTCGCTATAGGGCGCGTGAGCTCGCCAGACAGACAGAGAGAGACATAGAGACAGAAAGCGAGAAATCACCCCCCAGGGGGGATGGTCACACCGCAATCCCTTCTCCTCCATTCTCCTCTCGGGATCTTGGGCACACACGCACACGCGCCCGGCGTGAGTTTTAAGCCACCGAGTCCGGGACACGAACCACGGTCGACCACGTGGGAGTCCAGCGACATAGCCATTCTGCTAACTGCTGGTTCCCCTCCACCCTCTTTTTTAAAAAAACGTGTATTCCTTGCAAGTTACAGCCTTTCCACTTCCACCACCCAACTTCATTGCTTCTCCACCTAGCCATGATTTTTCCATCCTTTTAACGCCCCAATCCCCAAACACGGTTAGTGCTAAACTTTGCTTCCACCCCTATGTCTCTATTCTGTCTTCCTTGGATGCCCTATGTGGAAAGTTCCTTCTTTCTTTGATGGAGCCCAGGTCGACTTGTGTAATAAAAGAGTAAGGGTAATAGAAACATCATAAAAGCAGAAGAGTTTATTGAAAATGTTCTTTCACTAAGTAGATACATCTCCAAAACATACACAGGGAAAATAAATAAGTGTGTGGGTCTAGAAGAGGAAATGAAACAAATATGGAGACTGTGTGACATCAAAGGAAAGCTGGCTATCATGTCGAGGATGGGAGGGTCATGCATTAATGACTGAACATCAGAAGAAGGAGGGATTCATTATGCATTCCTCTCAAATCAGAATCGTACACCTCTGGACACCTGACACATAACAAGGACGTTTGTGTTGCAACAATGGATGATTTAATGTACCTGGCTTATCCCACTGTTTTAACACATGAAGATCACATTAGAGTCAACATTTACTGAGCTGTGCCAGATGCTCTGCTTAGGGCCTGGATTACTGAGAAAAGTAAATACACAGTAGCCAGTAGATGCAAAACCATGTTTTGAACAGATTCTGATTTTGGGGGGATCTCCCATAAGAAGCCACTTAATAAAATGGAAGACAACCTCTGAGCAACTAAATCATTCATTAATAGCAGCAATTTTTAAAGAAGGAGTTTTGTTCACGCTTAGCTTAAAAAGGCAAAAGAGGGGACCAGCAGATGGTGTAATGATTATGTTGTGGGACTCCCACATAGTCAACTGTGGTTCATGTCCCGGGCCTGGCGGCTTCAAACTCACACCAGGCATGTGTGTGTGTGTGCATACCCAAGATCCCGGGAGGAGAATAGAGGAGAAGGGACTGCAGGGTGGCCATCCCACTGGCAGATGATTTCTTGCCTATTTTGTCTCTCTGTCTCTCTGTCAAGCACATGTGCCCTATAGCAAAAATCTAAAAAAAAAAAAAAAAGAAGAAGAAGGAAAAATGGAGACACTGAACAATTGTGTAGCAGTCAAATGTGATGTTCTGCAAGGTTGGTCCACATGGGAAGGTCTCAGGTTCCCTTCCCGTGGTCACTCTGTGTATGCCAAGCAGACACCCAGGCATGACCAGGTATGCCCATGATCTGGGGCTGACTGTAGGTTGCAGCATGAAGACCCTGCCGGCTTGAATGCTCTCTCCCTCTCTGTCAGTATTTCTCACTTACAGAAGAAATAAATAAACTTTAAAAAGATAAAAAGAAAAATGGAGATAGTAAGCATGGATGTCCATGTACCCTAATCAATGATAAGCAGAAAGTAAGAAAATTGTCACAGTTAAGAAAATAATTAGCAGCCTTTTTTTCTGAATAGTGCTGACAATTGTCTTAGGGAGAGACTGAAGTCATCTATAGGTGAAAATATAGTAATCTCCCTCTAAAGTATATTCAGAAAGCAAATATTATAGAAAGCCCATTTGCAATAGTAGCAAAGGTACTTTACGTAGATGTCAAAGTTTGGTTTTCTTTTTTCTGTAACATGATGTTCTATGTTTGCAAAACATGCTGAAATCAATTATAAAAACTGATTACTTTGTAGATAATTATATTTTTATTTTCATATTTTTTATGTTTATTATTTCTCTTATGAGAGTGACACACAGAGAGAGTGAACGAGCGAGCCATGGGCTCCAAACATTGTTCTCCCTTGGCAATCCTACCCTCAGCCTCAGTCAGCCAGAATCATAGTCACATGCATGTCCAGCTTGCACAGGGAGACCTTGGGATGTGAACCTGGACCCTTCCAATAAGGCCTCAGCATCACAGAGGGTTGCATTACTGCTGCACCATGGCAGAGGCCAAGAATTGTATTTTCGTAGGACAAACACAAGTGTATTAAATGTGGAAAGTGCCTGGTCCCTGGATCATCCATGCTGAAAGAAACCTAAGTCCTGAGCAGACCAGCTGCAGTGGCACAGCAGTGATGCAATGCCTGCAACACTGAAGACCTATGAGGAGGTCCTAGGTTCCTGTGCCAAGGTATGTTCCACAGTGGGCACACACAGGTGGGCCTATGATCCTGGCTGCCTGAAGCTGAAGGTGAATTGTGACATGAGGACCCTTTAGAGGATGTCTCTCTCTCTCTCTCTCTCTCTCTCTCTCTCTCTCTCTCTCTCATTTGAAGAGAAAAATGGATAAACTTAAAAGAAAAAAAAAAAACCGAAACCCTAAGCTAAGCAATATATGTATTCCTCACTTAACAACTGAAATTTGTACCTCTGACTGGGTCATTAAACAAATTGGTCCATAAGTGGAAACCCTAAAGGCAAATGTCTGGTGATGTGTCATAGCACTGTAGGCTATGTATTTTTTGATAGTTATCACGTGATGCCATGTTAGACTAATGTAATTCTATCCATACAAAAAGCATACATTAGATGAGCTCCCAAAAGTGGCAAGACACATCACAACACCATAATGTACATCCAGCACAATCATTTTTATTTATTCTGAACACTATTATGGGTGCACAATAAAGTACAAATGTATAAGTAAAATACGTAGTCTTGGGTGATTGTGAATGCTTCTTGTAGTAAATATTAACTGACTGTAGGAATGAGGCAAAGACTGAGAAAGGGGATTCCCTATGCTAAGTCCAAGGGCTGGTAAAACAGGCAGGTTATGAAGCGAGGTGTGGCTGTAGTAACCATCGGAAGGATGATGACATATCCCAAAGAGAAGGCAACGGCAACAATGAGCTAACCCATTTTAGGCCTAACCTTTTGCCCTTCGCCTATTTTGTTGACAGAACTATTCACTGATTTATTTAATTAACACACGATCTTAATCATGTCACTTTAGAAGAGAACAATATTTCAAAACAACCTGGGTTTTGAACCAGACAAACCGGACTCTAATCAGTGATCTGCCATTTTCTTTCTCAATAACCTTGAATATTTTATATAACCCACTGAGCTCCATTTCTCCATCTGCAAAATCGAGAGTAATTAGTCTCATTTTTCAGATTTTTATATCAGGATAAAGTTAAATAAATAACTAAAGTATAGCAACGGACAAAGGACATAGACATTTCTCAAAAGAAGACATACAGATGGCTGAGAAACACATTTTTTAAATGCCCAATATCACTAATTATTAGGGAAATGCAAATTAAAACCACTGGGAGATATCACTTTACACCTGTCAGAAGGACTATTCTTAAAACGATGAAAGATAACAAGTTTGGCAAAACAAGAGGGAGGTAGGAATGTAAATTAGTATGCTCATTATGGAAACTGTATAAAGGCACCTCAAAAATCTAAGTATAGAACTATACCATAAGGTCCAGTAATCACACTTCTGGATATTTACCCAAAAGAGTTGAAATCAGTATGTCAAGTAGATGCCTTTACAGCTGTGTCCATTGCGACACTATTCACAATAACCAAGTTATGGAATAATCCTCAGTAGAATGTGAAAAGAAAATATGGTATGTCTATATATACAGTGAAGTACTATTCGACCTTCAAGAAGGAAAAAATTCGGGAACCAGCAGTTAGCGTAATGGCTATGTCGCTGGACTCCTACGTAGTCGACCGTGGTTCGCATCCCGGACCCGGTGGCTTAAAACTCACGCCGGGCACGTGTGCGTGCATGCCCAAGATCCCGATAGGAGAATGGAGGAGAAGGGATTGCGGCATGACCATCTCCCCTGGGGGGTGATTTCTCACTTTCTGTCTCTATATCTCTCTCTGTCTGTCTGGCGAGTGCACGCGCCCTATAGTGAAAACCTCTCCAAAAGAAGGAAAAATTCTATTATTTACAATAACACAGATATAACTGTAATACAGTATGCTGGGCCAACAGGTAGTGTAGAGGTGAAGATACTGGGTTTCACATGGCTGGGCTGTGCCTTTGAGTTCTGGACCCAGCAGCTTGAAAATCACACTGAGCAACTATGCATGTGTGCCAAAATCCCAAGAGAAGAATGAAGGAGAAGGAATTGCAGTGTGGTCAACCCACCGGGTAGTGACTTCTCACTTTCTTTCCCATTCTTTCTCTTTTTCTCTGACTCTCTGTGGCACGCACATATGCCTTATAAGAAAACAAAACAAAACAAAAATTTTAAAAAAAGATGTTTAAAAATAAACCAGGCACAGAAAGACAAACACCGCATTTTCTCATTTACATGTGGAATCTGAAGCAACTGAACTAACAGACACAAAGAGTGGTATGATGGTTAATAGAGGATGGGCGTGGAGAGAATAAGAGGATGGTCAAAGGGTACAAAGTTGCGGTTAGACGGAAGGAGCAAGTTACTGGTGTTTTAGATCTATCGCGCAGCACGGTGAATGTAGTTCATAACCGTGTACTATACATTCAAAATCACAAGAGAGTAAATTTCAAATGTTCTCACCACAAAAAATGACAAATGGGCCCAGCCAAAGCAGTGCATGCTAGATGTTCCTTGCTGTACAACAGACAGAGCATGGTGGTATGTACCTCGGATCACAACTACCCAGGAGGCTAAGGAAGGAGGATCGAGACGTCTATCTAAATTCCTCCCTAACATACTCATAAGTATACACACACAATTTTTTTTTTTGGAGAGGTTTTTGCTATAGGCGTGTGTACTCACCAGAAAGAGACAAGACAGAGAGACAGAAAACAAGAAATCACCCACCGGGGTGGGGGGGATGGCCATGCCACAATCCCTTCTCCTCCATTCTCTTCTCGGGATCTTGGGTACGCATGCACACGCGCCTGGCATGAGTTTAAGCTACTGGGTTCAGGACTCAAACTGCAGTTGACTACATGAGAGTCCAGCAATATAGCCATTATGCCAATTGCTGGTGCCAAAATTTTAAAGGTATGTATTTTAGGTAATGACTATGTTAATTAGCTTGATGTAATGATTCCACATTGTTTCCATAAATTATAATATCACTTTGTACCCCATAAATATAATACCTACAAATATATTTTGTCAACTTACAATCAAAAATAAATACATACAGAATAAATAAAGCATAACACTCAGCACAGGATAGGCAAAAACATTAGTTAATTTTTAAACATCTGTTAACTTTTTCTCTCAATGTTTTGCATTCCCAACATAATGAAGTCAAAAATCTGTAAGAGTGCATATACAAGTTTTTCAAATGCAGTGCTGGCCTACTGGAGTCTGGATAATACTTTGCATTATTAGTTGATGTGTTCCTTGCATTTGTTTTATAGTTTGGACCTTTTCTTAACAACTCAGCTAGAACAGTAGTACTTTGACCCTGTTAGGGAGTTTTGAAAACATACCAATGCCTGTGCCCCACCCCAGCCAGTTAAGTCAGAAACCCTGGACAGTGGGCTCACTGCACTGGTGTGAGATTTCAGTGCCCTGAGTTATGGTAATGTGCATTCTGTGGTTATGAGCCCTGAGCTACACACTTCCAAATCCCTTACCTGAGGAAAGGGATTACAAGGTGGGAAAGAGGGACAAAAGGAAGCTGTTATTGTCTTTGAATTTCAAAGACTCTGCCTTTTGAAAAAAGAAAGGAGAAGAACATAGGACCTGAACAATGATTTTGAAAAACACATAGTGATGAAGAGCAAAGATTCTCTACCACCACCGTCCCCCACATCCCACACTCTGAAGATTACAAAAGTGAGCTCTGGTTGGGAAAAGAGAAAAGGAAGTGATGAGAGCTTAGATGACTGTAGTCCTTGAGAAATAGGGATCCTGTACCCTAACCTTCCTGGGGTGGGAGGGAGAGTGATGACAAGACCCCTCTCTGATAAGCTTGTGAGATCAGAGGTCAGACGGTCCCATGATTTGCTTCCTAGACAGAGTTCCTGGTACGCAGTTAAGCTCAGAGACGTGAATGTCGTATTATTGAGCACAGCAGACCTCAGTGTCACAGAGATGAGCCACAGGCTGACTCCTGGGACCCTAAGAGCAGTACAGCAGCCTTCCCAGAATGACCTGGCAGTAGCCATTGAGAGCTGATGACCAAGGGTCAGGTAAGAAAGCAGTCCTCTCATCTGTGCCAACTTGGAGAGTCAACAACTGAGGGTTGAGTGCCCATCCTCCCTCCCACCAATGTCTACCTATGGAAAACTTGGAAAAGGAGGAGAAGTCCTGGAATTAATGCAGAGAAGTTCCCTTCATGTGGCAGACGAGGGCTTTAAAAAAAAAACCAAGTTGATTAGCTCAGCCGTGGTGGTACACGCTGGGAAGATGCACTGCTACCACAGGCTGGGACCACATGGGAGGCCCATTAGTTTCCTGGTCCAACCTAAAGGCTGGCTTGGTGGTGTATGCCCATATTCCCTGAAACTCAGGAGGCTAAGGCAGGAAAGTCACAAGCTTGAGCCTGCTCTGAGCAGCAGATGCTGATGAAAAGGAGCCAAGGGTGGTTCCCAGCTGGAGGGGGATCACAATATGGCAAGACTCTGTCTTAAAAAAAAAATAATAATAGGGACCAGCAGTTGGCATAATGGCTATGTAGCTGGGACTCTCATGTAGTCAATCATGATTCGAGTCCCGGACCTGGTAGCTTAAACTCACGCCGGGCGCATGTGCGTGTGTGCCCAAGATAACGAGAGGAGAATGGAGGAGAAGGGATTGCAGTGTGGCTATCCCTCCTGGTGGGTGATTTTCTCGCTTTCTGTCTCTCTCTCTTTCTGGCGAGCACACACACCCTATAGCAAAAAACCTCTCTAAAAATAATAATAATTATAATAATAATAATAATAATAATAGTAAATATGTAGAGTAAGTGAAGTTGCGTGCCTCTTGCACCTGAGCGTATGGAGTAAGATTTTCCACCCTCTTCGTTACTTTTCTACACTTATGAATTTTAGTGCCACATACAAGGTCCTATACTTCATGCTCTAGTTGCACCAAAGTCTTCTCTGAACACTATCTCACTCACTCTGTCCCTCTGTGCACCCAGGCTTTTTCTGCTTAGAATATCCTCTCCCCCTGTCTCATGCAAAGCCCCCACGTTTCTTCCCTGATGCCTTCTCTGACCTTCCTTGGAAAAACTCACTATTGCTCTTCCACACTGCCATTACAAAACTTCCCTAGTTCCCTAATGGACTGTAAACGAACCTCACATGAATGGTTGGGGAGAGAAGTATAGACACATAAATGTTTACACATACCTAAGTTTGTATGTATGTCCTAAACCCTGAGCATATTTTGTGGTAGTTAGGGATTGATCTTCTCTGCTAATTGTGCCTAGAAATTACTCAATCTTTTGCTAAATGAATGAGGAAAGCATTCATTAATATGATAAACGATTTTTGTACAAGTCACGGGCTACTTCTACAAAATAATAGGAAATTTTTCCAGAGTGCTTCTTTTTGTAAAAATCACTCATAATATCTCTGAAAGTATATAAAGAAGAGATTGTTCTCCTCCTCACCTCTGCAATTATAGATTGCATGTACTTTAATTAGACTAGATGGACTAGCTAGATCACCAAAACCCAAGAAAATAATTTTCATCTGGCCTCTTCAGACAGAAGTTATCGCTAGACTTCTCTGTAATCCTACTGCCTTCAATCAACCAATAGAAAATCAGTTGGCACAATTGACCAGAACCACAGGATTCAGAAGTGGCAAATGTCACAATTTGCTACAAACCAACTAGCTCTGTAAAACAACCACAGAGTGGCCATGTGTCCTCAAAAATTCAACTGGATTTCTAAAACACCTATACTGCCTTTTCTTTTGATTTTCAGAACTTAATCAAAATGGTAAATGTGAAAGGATTTCAAAAAGTTTATAGCAAATGAAACGAAAATGCAAGTTTATTTTTGTACAAAAATATTAAAATTCATGCATAGCTGTTTCGTAATGCTCATTTTCTATGAATTTTTGAAGCCCCCTTCTATAAATTCCATGTATACAAAGGTAAACAACACACACAATGACGTACATAAACAAAAAGAGAGAAAATAAACTGACTTTAAAGGAGAAAATCCCGTTCAGTTGAGAAATTAGAAGTGGGTGAGACTGGGATACACATGAGGGGTAAAGAATTCACTCTTATTAGTGGGCAACTATAAAATTACTTCACTAGATTGTTCAACTTTTAAACCAAGGTATCTTTGATATATTTCACATTACGTTGTGTTCGTTGTAATGAAGACACAATAATAAACTCCAGGTCCCAGTTGCCCATAGAGCCTTCTTTCATCCCCAGCTGGCCCCAAACTGTACCCTGTCCTTCAGGATGAAGATCTCATCTCTCTGACTCACCCTAGTCATCCCCTCTGGCCTGGGAAGTGTCAGTTCTAATGAGCAGGAGGAGAAGGACTGAGATTCTTCAATGAGCATGGAAGAATGGAGGGACGCCAGTTAAATGCCATTCACACTCTAAATAGCCATTCAGATTAGTGGTCGAGGTTCCTAAAGGACAGATCCCACACTGATGTGTGGGCAGACCCCTTTCGAGGTCAGTGATCCATGCAACTCAAGTGGTAATGGGATCCGACCCTTAGTGTCGAAACCTGCACCTGTTAGGCTCGGAACAATGGGTCATTCTGAAGTCAGTCACTGCAAATTGCTCTTTTCCAGACCAGTGAAAAGAATCTCTCATTTCTCTTGGAACTTGGTGACCACCATGCAAACTACATTTGGGCTACTTGCAAACCAGCATATAAGGACATGAAAATGATGCTATTAGAGATGTAACACCACAGGCCTGCCAGCCTCACTTTGTGAGAAGAAAAAAAAAAAGCACATTAATCATATATTTTTTTCCATTTCAGCAGACTATACATAAAGCTCACAGGAATGACTGGGAAGAGAAGCATGAATGCATATATGTACACACGGGAGAAGTTTGCTAAATATATGTGAAGAGCACAAGGGTGCATAATTTGAAGCACAGGGTCCTAGCCTTCTCTCACTGGCTGCATGACTTTGGGTAAGTCGAGTCATTACGCCTCTCTGTGCAATGAAGGGAGAATCATAGGGGCTCAGAAAATGTACCTTTCCTCTGCTTTAACTGTAGTTTCATCATCTATTACAATTTTGGATTTAGTAATTTGCTGGGCCAGATAGTGACTCAGCAGTTAACACTATGCCCTGCAGTGCCAGACCCGCAAGGGAAGGTTCTGCATCTGTACACACCAGGTGTGCATGTGAGTGCCTGTGATGTGGAGGCTGAGATTGAGGGTGGATTGTGGTGCGGGGGACCCTGTTGGGGCGCCTCTTTTTCTTTCTTGGAAGAAATTAATACAGTTTAAATAAATCCTAAAGTTTCCTCTCATTCAAAAAGTCTGTTATTCTACTTAGTTTTTGCTTAAATGTTTTCTGATTCAATATAATCTTAAAAGATCATGCCTCTGACTCCTAATCACCAGCAGAATTGTACCAATATGTGACACCGGTGGTTAAAAGGTATGTCAAGTCACCACCTAAACTCATATTTTCTCATTTTTCCAAAATCAGCATTGATTATCCGTGTCATTTTTCAATTGGCTTGAGAAGACCTTACTTTCAACAACCTTGCCTTGAGGCAAATAAACATAACAATCTTGCAATACTAATTATGAGGAATGAAAATTCCACATATCCCCTTACTAGTTGGTAATTAGTCTGTAGTCACACTGCAGAGACTGGATGACTGTTGACAAACCAGTTTCCCTTTTTCTCCTGGTCACACAGCTGGACTACATCTCCCAGGCTCCCTTGTATTTGGGCACAGTCATGTGACTTAGTGTTGGCCAATAGAATGTGGGCAGGAGTAATGTGTGCCACTTGTAGTTCTGACCCATAAAAATCCTCTGACATGGAATTCTCCCCATCTGCCCATTTAATGGAGAGAATTTCAAGGATTAAAGGCAGTGCCGCCACAAATTGGAAGTATCCACAAGTAAAGCTTTGAAGAAAGCTATTCAGGAAAGCTGTCTGAAAAGGAACATCCAGATTATTGCTGAAAAAAAAAAAAAAAAAAAAAAACGAAGTTAGTTACACCTGTTAAAGTTGAGAGTTGTTATTACCAGAGTTAAATAACCACGATTAATGTGTCACGTGTGAAATTCCCTTCACACGGCAGCAGCCTCCAAGAACCCGGCCCAGGAAACTACCTCAAGACCACAGGCAGAAAAGCTCTCAGAGCAAGTTAGGATGTTCTAATCTCATGGTGTATTGAATAAGCTTAAAACACGTGGTGAGAAAGAAGCAAAGAGGAAAGAGAGGGTAAGTTGACACACGTAGGATCAAGACCATAGCAACTAAATCCTGGCGTACCTCAAGTTCATATATCCTGCCTCTCTGCTTCAGCAAGCTGCCCTGGTGGTGGTGTGGTCAGGAGGGCCAGAGCTGAGTTTCAACAATCCCACTGAGCCCTCTGCTGAGCCCAGACTGCCCCAAGGATCTTTGCTCTTTGCTCCTCTGGAACTATTTGACTCACCAAAACCAACCACAGGCAATGTCTTGGCCCAAGTCTTGCCACCCAAAGATATGCACAGATTGAAGGAGCACAGGAAACAGGCAGGCCCCTAAGTCACTTCAAACATTTCTCTCATGTCTCCCGGTCCTGAAGAGTCCTAAGGACATGCCTGGCAGTTCTTTTGTCAATAGCAAACGTTCTGCCAAATAACAAAGAGGCGGCTTGTTTTCTATCATGAAATAGGAAGTATTATTTTCTTCCATGTTACTTAACATTGAGGAACTCTCCAGAAACTCTTCAATCATCCACAGTGATTTTCCTCAAGACAAATCAACGTACTGTATAATAAATAGTATTTCATGTATTGAGAGGATAATGGCTATGATAAAAATCATTCCTCTCCTGAGTTATTCTAAGTTAGCCTAGTTTACACAAGGGGTCTTCAAAAAGTTCATTTTAAAAAAATATGTATTATCAACAAAAAACTAGGCATGGATTAAAAAAATGTTTCTGTTTCAAAATAAACTCATACTTTAATTCCATTTTTCTATAAACTTTTTGAAGTTTCCTCATAGTCCCTTGGTAAGAGGAAGACTGACAGCTGATAAGTTACTCATAATACTGTAATATTTTGCTCAAGATCTTAAAGCTGATACAATTGGGGTGGCCTTTTTAATAACACTAGTAACTAGGAAGACACGCACATATTTGTCATTATCACTTGGTCTGAGAAGAAATGTAGGGCTTGCAAAGGTATCCGCATTTCTCAGCATTTCTCCTTTCCAAACACGCCTTTGGAAGGGTGTTTGGGAAAGAGGCCAGGCTCAAGTGGACCAGGTCATCTTCCTGGTGCTTTGTCCCTGGCTTTTATTTTCTGGGAAATCCCACAGAGTCAGCACGATCTGGATAAGCTGAGCTCATGTGTGGACAAAGGACAGACTTAGTACCCAGGCTAGTGCTCTGAGCTGCTTTATATTGCTTGGGATGGGGGACGGCAGGGGAAGCAGGAGACGGTAATTAGAGCCATGTGGGTGCCTTTGTCTCCGAGCTTAGATCGGTTCTTCACCTCTAAACACAAAGGTGAGAGAACAGACCACAGTCACTCCAGAATGATAGCTGGAAATGGCAACATACAGTCCAGAGGTTGCTTTGTCTTCCCCCTTGGCAAACATCTATGCATGTGGAAACATCTGGAGAGCTGACTGAACTCCGTTTCAAACCAGATGTTAGGCATCATGTAGACATGGCCTCTTTCACCATTTATCATTTCCGTAGCCAATTGTTTACCTGATCCTTCCAAGAGACCTTGTCAAAGAGACCTCAGCACAGAATGTGAGGGTGGTGACATGCACAATGATTGCTCTGTCAGGCGTGAGCCTGGCACCCAGGGTGCATAGCACAGCAGGGCAGCCTCTTTTATTCCAAAGGGCAGTCTAGAAATGACAGCACGTTCCTTTCCTGGCAGAGCATCAGTACTTCATGGAAGGGACTGACTGTCAGGACAGCTCAGCAGCTTTGAAGGCCTGAGGGTTCCTGCAACTGATTGCAACTTCACCCTACAGGTCACACCCAGGTGGCAAGCAAACTTGCTCAGCTCCCAGCTGGCTGCTCTAACCCCATGAAGGAAAAAGAGCCCTTGCTTTAGAGCCAGAGGAACACAATGACCTCCTTATCCATTTTTCAACAGCCTCTTCCCTTGCAAATCTCTGCTAATAAGCACAGCTTATCTTTATTTACCAGGTAGCACCTTTCTTTTCTGAGATACCAGGAGGCCCAATGTAGGGGGACATAGAGAAAAAAGCACTTTCTACCAAATGACAGGGAGGCAGCACTTTTCTATCTAAAAATACAAAGATGCCCTTCTCCTTAGTGGATGCTAAGTTGTTATAGATCATTTGAAAAACTCCTTAGGAGAACACCGCATAGCCTGCAGTTGATGGGAGTTCCATTTTACTGTTCTGTGTTGGTTTTTCCTTCTAGCAAACAAATTAAACACCACAATGCAAAGGAAACTTTAAAACCAACTGCCCTAGTCCCTACCTCTGAGCAGAGTTCCACTTTAGCATTCAAAATTCTTAGATTGGAGGAGCTTAATAAGCATGTTTAACTCCCTGTCCACACCCCCCAACTCATCAACCAGGGGTGAAAGCCTTTATTCTGAATTCAGATACTAGGAATTAAGTTTTTCCAAAACACCTTTATAACTCGTATGCCATTTTAATGCTAAAAAATGTGATTTTCCTAATTAAATGGTTTTTATGCAGTACTCAGTCATTTTTTATTTTATAAAACTTTAGAACACCTTAGAATATATAAGTTGGAACTATGTATAAATAAATCTTAAAGGGTATACCACACTGGGTCTCCTGCCTAATCTAGAAGTCTATCCACTTGCATAATTATAAAGACTGAGCAGTATAAGTTTCAGTCCTATAAAAATCAATATGGTTTGAGTGCCTGCCCAAACTCATGCTCACCTGAAGAGTCAATGCTGTGAGGTGGGGCCCAGTTGGAGCCATGTGGGTCATAGGGTGGCTTCTTCATGAATAGTTAATGTTGTCTCTTGGAAGAGAAGGAGTTCTCACAAATTAGAATAAGAATGGGTAATTATAGAAACAAGATGGCTGCCCAGAGGTTTCTCTCTCTCTCTCTCTCTCTCTCTCTCTCTCTCTCTCTCTCTCTCTCTCTCTCCTGTCTCTTCACACACGCTGTTTTCCTTCCACTTCTTTCAGCTATGTTGTGTCATAACACCAATGCTGGTGACAACACCAGCAGCCAGCCACAGGCAGGCCCCATGCCCTTGAACTTTCTAGGCACCAGAACACCAGAATGATGAGCCAAAGTTTTGTTTTGTTTTTTTTGTGCTGCCAGAGGGCATACGTGCTCACCAGAGAGAGAAAGAAAAAAAGAGAGAGGAAGAAAGCTCACATCACAACCCTTTCTCCCTCCTACTGGGATGCTGAGAATGTGTACATGTGTGCACACAATCACACACACACACACACACACACAGAGCATGTTTTTCAAGCCACCAGGCCTGAGCCAGCCATGTGGGATCCAGCTCTTTTAACCACTAAGCCACAGGCTGGTTCCTAAAACCTCTTTTCTCTAAAATTACACCGCCTCACATTTCAGTTTTAGAAACAATACAGACTAAGACAGCTAGTAAAGATTTAAATTTTATCCCAATTTCATTGGCAGCTCTTAAAAAGCACATTCCCAAAGGGTATGATTAGATAAAAAGCCAATGTTCTTCAGTGGGTCAGAATATTAACAGATTTCCCAAGCAAAATTTCACCTGTATATTGAACTCCTACAATAATATAACCTGACCCATGGTAGATGTTTAATAACAGATTTGACTAAAACTGAGTAGATATCATGGAATTAGGTGAGATGCTTCTTTTGAACAAATATTTTTACCTCTAGACCCAAAGCACTAGTCATTTGAGCACGAGTAAGACTGACCAGAGAGAAGAGAAACGAGCACCTTGACATCCGGCCATAGAAATGCAGTTCCAAGGGATGTGGGTAGAGTATGGGAGTCAGAAGGCCAGCATCGGACGTGGACCTTCCTCCTGGCCCTATGAGAATCAGTCTTTACACATGGCTCCATTGCATACGGCTGAGACTTACTCAGTATGCGGCTCCCTAATTCTCCTTCATGTGTGTTCATAGCACGTCATGAAGTCCTGGCCTTGAATCCCCGTCCCAGCTCTCCTATTCCATTTCATTAGGCAAGCCCCTAAACTCATCCAGACAATGGGTACAATCTGTATCTGTTCTGACTCAGGATTCCTGGGCAAATCAAATGAAATTATTTATCCATCCTCCCAACAAATAATTCCGGAGTTGTTGCTAAGTAACATATTGAATGAGAGACTGGGAGAAACACAATGAAGATTCGGACGGGTTCTCATTCTCAGAGATCCAAGCAACATACAAGGCACAAAAGGTCTATATTCCAAGGTGAAAATGGTCAGTCCAAAAGAGAACTAGGTACTGTGTTGCAGAAGCTCAGGGGAAATATGGATTATTCCAGGGGGAAGTATTCCAGAACAGAGGCCACTGCTGCTATTCCACTGAGTCTTCAGAGTTAAAATGAAAGCAATTTAGAAACAACTTGAGTATAGTTTGAAAATTACTAATTTTGGAGTGCTCTATGTCTCAAAGAAATGCCTGCTTAAACTCTTAGGTAGATTTAAAGTAAGTAAGAAATAAATTCATCTTGGGCATACTACTTAGGAACTCATGTCATCTGAGCCAAAACCCTCAGAGGTAGGATCTGGCTTTAGTTCTGTGTTACAAATAAAGAAACTGAGGCACCGAGAGGTGGAGTTTCTTGCCCAAGCTCAACAGATGATAAGCTGTAGAGCCAACCTTTAAATACAAGTGGTCAGAGGTCAAGTAGTCCCTTTCAGACAAAGGAACAAAAATGATAAAGAGATTGCCCAGATAAAGTTCCTGATTCTAAAATAAATAAACTATGGAGACAGGTGAATTACAGCACAATGTATCTGGGAAATAATATTTCAGATTGAGAAGGAGCAGGAATCAAAGCCTCTTTTCTTCACTGAAGGCATCATTTGAAGTAATTCCAGAGTACTTTTGTGCTGTGGCCGGTAGATGGCAGAAAGTGACAAGAAAAGGACTGGAAACCACAGCGGGACCCCTAGCTAGCTCCCAGCTGGCTGCGACAAATTGCATTTTGCCTACAATATGGTTCGTTTGAAGTCCCAGTCTTCCCTCTTTCCTCAAAGAGAGCGTCTAAGAAGCAACTGCAGTTGTTTATTCTCTAGCTGCTCAGTCCTAGGGCCATGAAGAGGAACCACCCCCAGGCGTCTGCAAGGCGTTTCCTCTATAAAGCTGTCATCCAGCTCTGACCACAATGAACAGGTCACCGCCCCCCCCCCACCTCATCAACAGCCTCCCTTTCAACCGCAGGAAAACTTGAGACTGAGAAAGTGATAAAATTGGGGAAAGTACTTGGCAACATAAGATGAACTCTCCCATGTTGAGTCAAGACAAAAGTCAGCAGGACATTCCTCCAACAAAGATGTATGTATTAAGCACCTATTATGTGCTAAGCTCTGGGCACCACAGAAAGCTTAGCAGCTGCTCTTTAACCTCCTCCAACAACTTTACCAGCAACTTGCTGTTACCAAATGAGCCAGAGGAAAGAAGTTGGTTAGGATTCAGTTTCCGGGAGTAGTTCTGCCATGAAAATAAGAGAAATCAGATATACTAAGAACTTTAAAAAGAAAACTGAGAAAGCCCTACTATCATCTTAAATTACAGAAGACATCTCTAAGTATTAAAGAAAACTCGGATGCTATTGGGCAAAATATATTATTAAACTTCACTGCATAAAAATGTTCATCTTCTGAATTGCAAAGAGCACTTTATAAAAAAAGAGAGAAATCAAAAATGGCAATACATGACAAAGGACTCATGTTCTTAGAAATATTGTAAGAAATTTTATAAATCGGTTATTTATATATCATGAAATTCCCTAAGTCGATAATCTTATAAATCAATTAAATGGGCAAAAGAAAGGAGTAGGCATTTTACAGGATAAAAAGGAGCAAAGGGCCAGTAAAACACTGGAAATATGCTCATTTTTACTCATAATTAAACACAAATGTAAATGGAAGCAATAGCTGATTTTTCACTCCCAGTTATGGGCAGCCAGTTCTCTCCCAGGCTATTAGGAATAAGTTTGCCAGAAGTGTTGCAAGAAGGAGCTGACAACACTGAGGAACATGTCTGCATTTCCCAGACATAGAAAACCCCAGCCTTCCCTGCTTCCCCCCTACACCCGCCCAGGATCTTCGCATACCTCCCAGAGTCTGACTGATGGCCACACCAGACCTCCAGCTCTGACCTCTCTTCCGGGTCCCTGGCTCCGTTCTGAATCCTCCCCTCACCTGTGTAATAGACATGGCAAACCTCAGCACATAGAGAGGTTCCCTTTTTCTTCCTCCACCTTCTCAAACTTGTCCCTTCCCCCACCCTCTCTTAGTAAATGGCCCAATCACTTCGCATTTTGGCAAAGTCCCAAACCTTAGAAACATCGTTGTATTCCTTTCTCTCTTTGAACAGGCAAGAGACATTTCCATCTTTTTTTTAAGAATGATTTATTTATTTAATTACATTTGTTATTATTATTATTATTATTTTAGAGAGGTTTTTGCTTTAGGGCGTGTGCTCTCGCCAGAAAGACAGAGAGAGATAGAGAGACAGAAAGCAAGAAATCACCCCCCAAGGGGAATGGCCATGCCGCAATTCCTTCTCCTCCATTCTCTTCTTGGGATCTTGGGCATGCACGCACACGCGCCAGGCATGAGTTTAAGCCACCGGGTCTGAGACTCAAACCATGGTTGACTACATGGGAGTCCAGCAACATAGCCATTATGCCACCTACTGGTCCCTATTTCTTTTTTTTTTTAATTTGACCAAAGAGAGAGAGAGAAAGGGAAAGAAAGAAAACAAGCCACCAGGTCTGGGACTGAAACCATAGTTGGCCATGTGGGAACCCAACACTTTTAACCACCACGCCAACTGCCAGCCCTGACATTTCCATCTTTAACTTGCTGTTCTAGAATGTTCTCTCCCCCACTTCATTAAGATCTCTTGTCAGAGACACTTCTCCTACCAGCTGTTCCATAATAGCAATGCTACTGCTGTTCATTCCCTTGCCCTGCTTTATCGTTCCTAACCTCCGACACTACCTGGCATGATAGCTATTTGCCTACTTCTTGTCTGTCCCCGCACTAACATGTGAGTGTCAGGAAGGCAAGATCCAGATCTATCTCCAACACAGTATCCCCGGTGCCTAGGACATTTCCTAGCACACAGCAGGCTCTCAAAAACAGGTGTGGAAGGACCAGCAGTTAGCGTAATGGCTACGTCGCTGGACTCCCATGAAGTCGACCGCGGTTCGAGACCCAGACCCGGTGGCTTAAACTCACGCTGGGCGCATGTGCATACATGCCCAAGATCCCAAGAGGAGAATGGAGGAGAAGGAATTGCGGCATGACCATTCCCCCTGGGGGGTGATTTCTCGCTTTCTGTCTCTCTGTCTCTGTCTGTCTGGCAAGGCACGCGCCCTATAGCAAAAAAAAAAAAAAAAAAAAAAAAAAAAAAAAAAAAATCTCTCCCCAAAAAAAGCAGGTGTGGAATGAATGAATCCAGGACTTTAGCCTATGGATGTGTACGTGCATGTTTATGTATGTAAGTATGTGTGTGTGTGTGTGCATGTGTGCCTTCATAGAGACTTCTTAAATGAATTGCAATGTTTTAAAAACCTCAACTTCTTCATATTAAAAAAATAGGATTGACCAAGCTGTAGTGGTGCAGGTAATAGGGCACTCCTGTGCAATATTGGAACTACATGGGAGGCCCAGGTTCAGATATTGGGGTGACCTGATCACCCCAGGTGTGCCCAAGCTTGCCTGTGAGCCTGGCTGACTAGGGGAAGGATCGCAGGATGGTGAGATCCTGTCAAGAAGACTTATGTCCTCCTCCTCCTTCTTTTCTCTCTTTTTTCTCTCTCAAAATAAATAAACCTTAAAAAAATGTTAAAAAGTACCGACTTTATATGGTTTTCGTGAAAATAAATTAAAACGATACCCAGTACTTGGAATATGCATGCACTCAGTAAAGGTTAGCGGCCTGCAACTGCTCGCTGACTTGCAACCATTAAAAAGAATGAGTTCAGTCAAATAGACTGAAATGAAAGCTGTCCACAGCGTATGGTTAAATAAAACAAAGTCGTTTTGCAAAGCAATATGAAGATAGTGATTCTAGAAGAAGGCCCAGAAACACCCCAAAGTGATGGTGACTGTGGCAGCTACCGAGGGCAAAGGAAGTTCACAGAAAAGTCCTGGTTGCAAGAGGAGGAGCAGACGTGACTGTTCACTTCTGTAGCTTTGAACGTCTTGCATTGCAAAATACATTTTGCATTTTTCAACTCTTTTTTATCTTTGAAAGAAGATATTCACATGGGCACCAGGGAAGCCAGGAGGTCCTCAGGTGATTAGAGAACTCTTCTGTCTAGGCTGCAATAGGAAAAGGCATTAAGCTTCCACAACGTTGAAGCCAAATTGCTAAAGGAATTTTGTCCCAATCTACCCTGAACTTTCACAGGCAAAACATGAATGCTATTACAAGTTCAGGACAAGTTAGCAAATATATGTTACTCACATCTGAGGAAAAAATTCAAATTGTCAAATTTGATTTTGTAAGCAAGCTCACAGGATGGCTGAGATACTGTGGATTAGATCAATTAACACACGTAAAACATGGAGCCTTGTACAGAATGACTGGCCCTTACACACCAGCTGTGTCAGAATTCAAGGCAGAGAGGAACATTTTAAGGACTGGAGAGTTACCTCATTCCATTTGCTATTTGCTATCTGCTGTCCTTCACAGCGCAAATATTTATTGAGCACCTACTACGTGCCAGGCACTGGGCCGGTCATGCTATATAGCAGGACCAGACAGACTTCTTCATCCTCAAGAGAATTCCCTTCTTAAGTACCATTGAAGGTATGGCACTCCCAAAGTTAGCCTGGTTATTAAGTGAATGTGTTTATCTGCAGTACTATATTTTTCGTCTACAAGAACTATTTATTTTTTAATTTGCCAGTGGGTTTTGTGCTCACCAGAAAGAGACAGAGAGGAGAAAAGAGAACACAACACCATGGGACAATGCCACACCATGATCATCTTCATCTTCTTCTCCTTTCAGGATCTCAATCATGTATACACACACACCTAGCATGTTTTTCAAGCTACGGAGTCCAGGACTCAAAACATGTAGTCTGTCATGCGGGGCCCAGTCACCTTATTCACCAGGTCACAGGGTAATCTTCCAAAGACTAACATGAAGTTTGGAAACTTAACTATATTTTTCTTGAGTGATGAAATGGCATAAAAGTAGTTTCCAAAGAGTAGTAGTACAGTACACTATGCCAATGAAATGACATACCACAATGTCAATAGTTTTACTTCACCAATCACGAATAAATAACAGGGGTGTAGACTATAAGAGCTCTCAGGAGTCTATACTTATGTAACCCATACTAACGACAGGACTCTCTACAAGTGAAATAAAAACTCAAGTTGCTACGCCTATGCTTGAGAGTCAAAGGTCCAAGGGCCCTTCTTCAAGGTCATCTTTTTTTGTTTTGTTTTGTTTTGTTTTGTTTTGCTGTGTGTGTGTTTTGTTTTGTTTTCTTTTTTGTTTGATTTTGCTATAGGGGGCATGTGCTTGCTGGAGAGAGACAGAGAGTGGGCAAGTGAAAAATCACTCCCCAGAGGAATGGTCATGATGCACTCCCTTCTCCCCACTCTTCTCCTAAGATTCTGGGCATGCACACATACACACCCAGCATGATTTTCAGGCTACTGGGTCTGGGACTCAAACCACAGTCAGTCATATGGGAATCTAGTGCCTTAACCACCATGTCACCTGCTAGCCCCCAAGGTCACCTTTTAGAAGAGGTTCACAAGCCCTAAGTAGCAATCAAGGGAGGAGAAATAGATACAGAAGGTAGATTGAGATACTATTTCAACATAATCTCCCTGAGCAGCTCCCTCGCTCTAAACGTGGAGGAGCACTCTTCCTACAAAAGTTCCTTCCACAGCAGAAACCTTACACATTCATTCACGATAATCTGGTCGCATGGACTTATAGCATTGGCCTGCATCCATTCCTTTCACAAAAATTTCTTTAAAATCACTGTCACTCACCTTTTTTTACTCCTTTCATGGGGAACAATCTAGTGCCTTACTCAGACCTGATGCTCACAAAGTCAAACATACACATTTGGGACAGAACAAGTGGGCTTCTAAATAATCCCTTCACTCCCTTAAACTACAGAAAACATTACTGGGAGCTGCGTTTCATCCACACGACCACCTGCTCAAGCAAGGCATTGAACAGAGGACACAGGAACAGCAAGACACTGGGTCAAATGTTTGTGGTTGGTGAAGGTAACCCAAAAAGAGAATGGAAAACCAGTCCTTGGCTGTCTCTCTAGACATTAAAGGATGCTTTTCCAAACAGAGCCTGCTGTTCATTTTCTAGAAAAGTATGCTTCGTTCCCAAAATGCCTCAGAAACACTTCTGTTCAGTTCCATCCAGATGTCTTACACATTACTAACCTAAAATTAAGTGCAGCATTTTGGGGGTGAGAATGATATTTCTGTCCATTTTTAAAGAAGATATTTTAATATTCCTCTTCTTTATAGTCATCAGTCTTTTACCCTTGAATCTTGAGTTTATAGATAAACTACCCCCTAAAAAGCATTCAAAGGATTTCTATTTAAGTTCAGCAGTTCCTGCACTTAACCTTCATGCTTTTGGACTTTCCCGACAGGCTTACATCTCTTTTCCGGCCCTGCTCTCAGCCCTCGTCTCTCCCAGCCATCAGTATAGCCCTTAGCAGGCACTTCTTTCTAAGGGCAGGTCAAACAGGAAAAGCTTCATCCGCTCAGCAGGAAACTGGTGGGTGCATCTCCTGCCTCCTTCCTTGAGCAGCCTTCATACTATCCCATCCCCAGCCTCACTATGGAAAATCCAGCATAATTGTGGGAAGAGATGGAGAGTGATGTATTGGCTATGGAGGGATAATTTAAGGGAAAGCTATCGGAGGTTGGGGAGACCTGGTTGTAACAAGGAGTCATTCTGAAATCTTGCTACACTCAGCTCTCAGGTGGAGTAAGGGGTGACCAGAAGGGCTAGTCACTCAGACACACTGCGAGTGTGTGTCTCGCTGAGCCATGGGAGAAGTATGGCTATAAATTTACATCCAAAGACTCAGATTCGCAAGTCGCATGTCTCCATTCTGTTGAGTTGAACAACTGACAAGTTTTGTCCAGTGCTATTGCTGAAGTGCTGGCAGCAATGTAAAGATACTTTTTTTTATTCTTTTTTCTTTTTTTCTTTTTTGCTTTATGGGAACTTAGAGACTTCAGTCCACTGTTCCAAGAAATATTATTCTGCGGGAGGGTGGAAGGGAGGGAATCAGGGGGAAAAGGAAAAAGAAAAACATTTAAGGGACACAAAAATGGAAAACCATGTGTTGATGTTAATATGTATGGTAATAATTTTGGCTAGACTAATACATAGTGTAGTCATCCTGGGAAAACTCATTTTGTATGTTCTAATGATAAATAGTGATTAAATGTAAAATAATAATAAAAAGATATCTTTTGAAAAAAGAAACATTCTTCCCCAAAGAACTCACCAAACAATTTAGAAACTTGTCCGCCGCTGAAGGACCTGATTTTTCCAGATGGAGAGTCCACAGGGTGCTCAGGATAGAAGAAGAAAATAGCACAACACAAGCCACATCCTGGTGAAATTTCAGAACACTGGGGGCTAAGAGAAGATCCTAAAAGTTTCTAGACTTGAGGAAAAACAGAGTATGCCCTTGTCAAAAAGGACCGAGAATCAGTAGATCATTGTAGGACTGTGGCGTAATGCATCAAAATTTTGAAGGAACTATTTACAACATGGAATCCTCTACCCCATGAAACCATCAAACAAACATGGGAGTAAACACATATTTAAATGTTGGAGGTCTCACAATTTTCCTTCCTTGGACATTTCTCAGAAGGTTTATAGATTTTTTTTTTTTTTTTTTTTAAAAAGGTCATGAAATGAAACTCAAGAAGGACATGAGGCTGGGGCGTGGCAGCGCCCACCCTATGGCAAGAAGGACATGAGGAATCCCCAAGATGTTTGAGAAAGAACAAAGAAAATAGTAGGATGAGGGCTCTGTTCTGAGGATGCAGAAGGTCAGAAGGTTCTCAGAGAGAGCGATCTCCTAGGAAAAGAAGTGGACCAAATTCCTGGTATGTTTGGGGGAGATTTAGACAACCAGGGTATGGAGTGAGAGGATGAATTAGTGAAGAGTACATAGAAGACTAAGCAAATCGGGCCAGCTCATGGCACAGCAGTTAGGGTGACCGGAAACCACATGGCCAACTGTGCAGTTCGAGACCTGGACCCATGGATTGAAAAACATGCCAGGTGTGTGTGTGTGTGTGTGTGTGTGTGTGTGTGTGTGCCAAAAATCTCAAAAAGAGGGAGAAATTAAGGATAAGAGATTACAGTGTAACTGTGCCCCATGGGGTCACTTTTTTGCTGTCTCTCTGTGTGGGTCTCTCTCAGGAGAGCATACACATCCTCTGGCAAAAATTGCTTAAAAAGGAAAAGAAAACTAAGCAAATCAAAGCATGAAATAATTTAAGAACTCCTGAAATCAGTTGTACAACAGACATAATCATGATCTTCTACGTGGCTTATATATGAATAACATTTATACAGTCAAAACAATGTCAATACTAGATACGGGTCTAATTGAAAATATGATCTGACTATATTGGGAAGATAAAGGGAGATGGACAGGGAGCAATATGTACAAAGTGGGCAATGAGAGAGAGACATGCCTTTGTCTTCAATGGTGAGAATTCACTGGATAATGCCAAAACTAGAAAATTAAGAGAGAGGAAAAGTCAAAGGAAGAGTTTGAAATTAGGAATGGTAAATGAAGATTGAAGTGGACAAGGCTTTGGTGGCTTTTGTGAGAAGACTTGCAGAACCATTTGACTTGTAAGCTGTGTGCATGCGTATCTTTAATGAAAGAAATTTAAAGACACAGTGTTTTCTAGAGAAGTTTATCCTTCATGCCCTGGAACCACTGCTATGGTTTTAGAAAGACCACATAACATTGCAATTAAAGTTGAGCTTTGAGTCAGACAGCTCTGAATTCCAATCCTGGAACTGCTGTCTATGAATTGTGACCTTAAAAAAGTTACTAACATTTCTGAGCCACAGTGTTCTCATTTACAAAATGAGGAAAATATTGGGTCATTTGGAAAGTCATGGCATTTTTTTTTTTCTGTTTTCCTATGCAAAAAATGCATCATAACTTTTCCAACGACCCAATAGTAATAATAGTACCTATCTTATCTGGTATTGTAAAAATAAAATAACTGGTATTGTGAAAATAAAATAACTTGTAGATGCAGATAAGAAGCACTCAATAAATGTTAGATATCATTAATACCATTGATAGGGAAGCTAAATGAATAGAGGGGATCTGGTTAATGGAAATAGAGCTTGGGACCAGCAGTTAGCGTAATGGCTATGTCGCTGGACTTCCATGTAGTCGACTGCAGTTCGCGTCCTGGACCCAGTGGCTTAAAACTCACATCGGGCGCACGTGCGTGCGTGCCCAAGATCCCGAGAGGAGAATGTAGGAGAAGGGATTGCGGTGTGGCCATCCCCCCTGAGGGGGGTGATTTCTCGCTTTCTATCTCTCTGTCTCTCTCTGTCTGGCTGGCGAGTGCACGCGCCCTATAGCAAAAACCTCTCCAAAAAAAAAAAAAAAAAAAAAAAAAAGGAAATAGAGCCTTGACAGTGAATTTGTTTGACTGGTTGTCATGCCTTCATCCCTTCATAATTCAGCAACTAGTACAACGCCTGGCACGTGGGAATGGCTCAGGGAGTATCTGTAGGATGAACAGATGAATGCATGCAGCATGCATACACACATGATGCTTAGCCCTATGACTCTGGATACTGCAGAACGAGTGCAATCTCAGGGAGAGGAAGTGCAATGACCCGTGGACTCACAGACTTAATAACTGCAGCAGAGGTTGTTAGTTGCCAACAAATAGTCTCAGAGAGTGAACGCACATGCAAGGATACCTGGCCAGTCAATGGCAGATCCGGAGTCCGACTTTAGACCTATGGGATACAAGCCCGTATGCTCCTGCTCACTCCTCCATCTTCTGTATCAGCTGCTCTCAACTCTGAGGCACATGGAAATCACTTGGGAGCTTTTTGCCATAGGGCACATGCACTCACTGGAAAGAGAAAGAGGGAAAGTTAAAAATCACCCCCCATCCCTGGGAGGGAGGGGGGGATAGCCACATCACAATACCTCCTTCTCCATTCTCCTCAGGATTTGGGTACACACGCACATACACCCGGCATGAGTTTCAAGCTGCCAGATCCAGGACTCCAACAGAGGTCAGCCGCTTGGGAGTCCAGAGTCTTAACCACCATGCCATCTGCTGGGCCCACCTGGGAACATTCAAAGCTCTCTGTTCCCAAGTCCCATCCACACCAGTTGAATTAGAATTTGGACTGGGAGGCCCTCAGGCATCACTATTGTTGAAACCTCCCCAGGTGATTCCAAGGGGAACCCAGAATCATGGGGCACTGACATCACCTGGGAGCATTTAGAGAGGCAGGATTTAGGGTCCCACCTCGGGCCTACTGCCTGAGAACCTGCATTCAGTACAATCTCCATGTAATCTGACCACGTGTCAAAATTTGGAAAGCATTGATCTAAGAGAGAAGTAATAAGCTTCACAAGTCTGGGTTCATCTTCCAAATTTTGCATTTATTATTTTTAAAAATTAGGGAGGGGGATAGGAGGAATTAGAGAAAAGGAATTTACAGCTTCGTTATGAGGAAAACACACTCTTGGATCTAAACACTCTCACCTTTTGGGATTTCTTCGGAGCCTCATTTCAGTTCACTAGATTTTGCTTTTTCTGAGGATTATCAAAAGATAACTGGCCCTCTCTGCTCAGCTCAGACTTTGTCCTTTTTGGTTTTTCTAAGAATTATTTTATTTAGCTTCATTTATTTATTTATTTTTAATTTGACCAGAGAGAGAGAAAGTGAGAGAGCATGCCACCAGGTCCAGGACCCAAACCATGGTCAGCCATGTGGGAATACAGCATCCCCAGCCACCATGCCACCTGCTGCCCACTCAGACTCTGTCTTGAGAATAAAAAAGTCAGAAAGTTATCATCAGTTAAGGCTCTACCTACTGTGGACCCAGCTTCATGCAAACCACCGGCATTCCACAAAGATTCACCAACCACACTTCTCTGGCCAAGCCATGAATCATCTGGAAGGCAGGTGCACAGGGCAATGGCCTGGTCCCAGCAGGCCATGGCGCCCACACCTGCAGGCCTTCACTCTCAGGTTTCCCATGTTGACCTGGAGAGAACGTATCAGGAGAGACTCCATCTCTCCAGTTCTCTCCACTCCGGCCTAGCCTACGTAGTCCCAGCACCTGTTCCACCCTCCCCGCCTCCTCACCTTCCCTGTTCATCAGGAGCTGCCGGCGCCTGGCTCTGGGGAGGTGCAAGCACTGTGTGTTTTACAGCTCTTTAATTCTGCCTTATTATCCTCTGTTCCTACAACCCAGCTCTTTGACTGCTGCTTTCATTGTGTTGTCAGGTTTCTCTTTGATGCCTAAATTAATACTAATGGGAAGTCCTCTCAGCTGTTTGCTTTCTGCTCAGTTTCTCCTCGTTGAATATTCCTCGATCCGTGCTGTGCGCTCCTCTGTCAGCCTTTTCCCAGGTCCACGTTGAAAGAAACCTGAGTATCTTTCCACTCTATAGTTGGGTCATTCTGAGGTGGAGCAGGCGAAGAGATGGTACCGAAATCGGCCTGGTTAGCCTTCTAAACAATGCCTGTGTGACACTGCGGACCATTGGCTCAGCCTTTTTGTCACTCAGGCAGATTGCTTCTGTCCTTCACACTTGCTAGTCTATCTTCTTCTCTTTTTAAATGTTATTTCTCTGGAAAGAAACAGAGAGACAGGCACCCCCAACAGGGTACCCAGGCCACAATCCACCCTAATCTCACCAGCCAGGAACATGGCGTGTTCAAGGAGACCTCAGATGCAAACATGTGGCCCCAGGACTGCCAAGCCGCCCTGATAGCTGAATATTTTCTATTCAGGGTTTGCTTCTAGAGGCTTAACCTCTATCATTTAAAGACTCATGAAAGACTTTCCTGACCCCAAATATTTTCTTTCATGGCCTGTTAAGATCTGGAATTTTACCTCTTCCAAAGTTAGTTGTTCCTTTACATTGTTTATTATATTTGAACCAAAGGAATGAGCATGCACAGCCTCGGGAAGTTTTGCGTATTCAAGCAATGGTCAGTATCTTTTGGACTGGGGACTCTGTTGTCAGAGTGCTAAGAAAAAGATTGTGAAGGACCTTTTCTGTCCTGAAGCAGGGCTGAGGGTGAGAATCACATGTCTTTTCACAACTTTGCCAGGGGCAGCTGTGATTTTAAGGATAAAAATGGTAGCCACCCTCACCATGTCTTTCCCTCTGTAAACAGCCAACATTCCACAAGTATTTATTGAGGGCCTAAAGTTCTGTCCAGGGTGCAAAGAGAGAAAGGTAGAACAGAAAGATAAAAGTAATCTTAAATACTTCCTGGGTTCAAAATACAAGCCACCTGACAGACCTACAAAGAACACAAACAGGGGACAGATGGTAGATTGATGGTGACACACGATGCTCTGAGGCTGACCAGTTCCCAGTCAGTTCCCAGTTGGCATCAGAGACCTCCCAGAGCATGCTGGGTAGGCATGTGCCATGACTTGGGGCTAGTAGAGGCTGGGGGAAGGTCATGATGTCAAAACCCTTTCATGAATTGTCTGTGTGTGTGTGTGTGTCTGTCTGTGTCTCTCACTCATGGAAGGAATAAATAAAATTAAAAATTAAAAATCACAGGGGCCAGCAGGTGGCATGGTGGTTGATGTACTGGACTTCTACATGGTTGATCATGGTTCGAATCCTGGAACTGCCAGCTTGAAACTCACATGGGGTACATGCATGTGCCTGCCCAAAATCCCAGGAGGAGAATGCAGGAGAAGGGGTTGCAGTAAGACCATCCACCCCAGGGGGGTGGTTTCTTTTTTTTTTTTTTTGGAGAGGTTTTCGCTATAGGGCGCGTGCACTCGCCAGACAGACAGAGAGAGACAGAGAGACAGAAAGCAAGAAATCACCCCCCAGGGGGGATGGCCATGCAGGAATCCCTTCTCCTCCATTCTCCTCTCGGGATCTTGGGCACGCACGCACACGCGCCCGGCATGAGTTTTAAGCCACCAGGTCTGGGACTTGAACCGCAGTCGACTACGTGGGAGTCCAGCGACATAGCCTTTACGCTAACTGCTGGTCCCTGGTTTCTCACTTTCTCACTGTCTCTCTCTGGTGAGCACACATACCCTGTGGCAAAACACTTAATAAAGAAAAACCACAAATAGACCTTGCATTTAAAAACTTAGTCTAAGAGGTGATGAGATACACACACCTAGGGTGATGCATAATAGGTACATATACGCAAATATCAAAACACATTTTACACATCTACGGCCTCACATATGTTCTTTCATACCTTAGACTACAAACTGATACACTGTATGTCTGTATAATTAATACCCAGTTCATGGAAACAAGTACAAATTAATCACCTCTCCATCACTGCTCATTCAAGTGGGAATCCACTGGGTCAGAGGAGCTGCCCCTTACTGCTGGGCCCCTTTAAGTATTCTTTAACAGTCTCACCTTGAGAAAATTGTCTCCCATTCTTTGTGTTAACATAACTTCTCTATCTCTTTTATTTTCTCCTTTTTTATACTTCTCTTAGTTGCATGTAAGCCATCCAGGATCTATTTTCCAATTCTCTTACGTTTTCCCTCATTGTTTTTCTCCCTCAGGTTATTTGGTTGGTTGGGCAGTCAGTTGGTGGTTTCATTTTCTTTTTTGCCTTTGCCTTAAGATATTTATGCTTCTTGGGAACCAGCAGTTAGCGCAATGGCTATGTCACTGGACTCCCACGTAGTCGACCGCAGTTCGCGTCCCAGACCCGGTGGCTTAAAATTCACACCGGGCGCGTGTGCGTGCGTGCCCAAGATCCCAAGAGGAGAATGGAGGAGAAGGGATTGCGGCGTGACCATTACCCCTGCGGGGTGATTTCTCGCTTTCTGTCTCTTTGTCTCTCTCTGTCTGTCTGGTGAGCGCACACGCTCTATAGCGAAAAACCTCTCCAAAAAAAAAAAAAAAAAAAGATATTTATGCTTCTATTAAATACTTGGTCTTTCAAATTATTACCTTGAATCTCTTAAATCACAGTTTTTAGTTGGAAACTTTATTTTTGGCAATTCTTGAATTCTTTTAAGTCTCTTATTTTTCTCCCTTTATTTCTTTCTTCATTTTTATTTTTTTTTGCCAGAAGGCATAGGCACTTACCAGAGAAAGAAAGAGAGCCAGGGAGAGAGGGAGAGAAGAAAGTACCCCCACTGCTGCATGGTCATGCTGGAATTCTGTCTCCATCTCTCCCTCCTTGGGATTTTCTGGTGGTATACATTCACAGGTACTTAGCGTATTTCTCAAGCTGCCAGGTCCAAGACTTGAACCACACAGTCAGGCACGTGAGATCACCTTAATCACCAGGTCACAGACACAGCGCAAGGGGTCTTATTTTTCTTAAAGTCAATAAACATCTCCCAAGCAGCTCTACTTTATCCCTGTTGTTTTATTTGATCTGCATCTATTCAGCTGAAGGGTGTCCTGGTATGTATGGTTACTGGTCTTTGCTCTGGGACTTAGCCAGTTGGGATTCCCACGGAGCCCAAGTCCTTCATTGCTCTCAGCTGCCTGTCAACCCTCACAACTGCTTGGCAACAAGGTTTAGAGTTCAAAATAGATGGGAAGTAGATGAAAGGCAGGTTGCCATTGGCCCCAACTGCCTTGGTAAGCTCTGAGAGTTGAAATTTAAATCACACTCCACTGTATTTGCAAGAATCCCAAACTTCGAGTCAATGATCTAGATTTGAGTACAGCGTTTTTAGTCACCATAAGTGATCTTGAGGGTGTCCTTTAAAACATAGGGCTCCTCTTATCGTGTAGAAATTGAGAGTTAGCCACACCATCCTACATGCCTCCCAGGATTTGTTGTGAGGACCATGTGAAACAACTCAGCTATAAGCATGGACGACGTGTCTTCATAATTACTATTGTTCCCAATCCTAGCTCCTTCTCTTTGTTCTTGTTTTTGTTTGGTTTTGTTTTGTTTTTGATGTGTGTGTGTTTGTTGGTTGGCTCCAAGAATTATTTATTTATTTAGTTCCATTTGTTATCATTATCATTATTATTTTATTTGACCAGAGAGATAGAGAAAGAGAGAGCAAGAAAGCAAGCCACTGGCTCCAGGACCCAAACAGTAGTCAGCCATGTGGGAGTCCAGCGCCTTAGTCCCCATGCTACCTGCTGGCCCCATCCCCTTCTCTTTCTTTGACAATGTTCTTGTTATGGAAAAGAAAAGTGCTTGAAAAAATTATGAGATACAACAGCTGCTAGAGCCCTACATACAAATGCCGACAGACAGGGCCATCATACTATGTTTTCTAGAAAAATTACACATTTATTTGGTTAATGCAAACTCTAGACAGAGAGAAGGAAGAAAGACAGCAGCAAAAATACACCATGGCCTGCTCCCTTTCAGGGTGGGGAGAGCAATATAGGGAGAGGAGATAAGGGAATTAGGAGGAAAGTGATTAAGATCATTTTAGGGGAGAGGGGTCAGAGGGACGTAGCTGGAGCCCCAACTCCAACCTGTCTCCACTGAGAAAAGAAAAACTTTAGATAAAACATACTTAATGATTTGGGCCCAGTGGATGGCATAATAGTTATGTTGCTGGACTCCAACATAGTCAATGGCAGTTTGAGTCCTGGACATGCTGGGCGCATGTCTGTGCATGCCCAAAAATTCCAAGAGAAGAGGGAAGGAGAAGGGATTACGGTGTGGCCATCCCCCCTGGAGGGTGATTTCTCACTTTCTGTCTCTCTGTCTTTTTTTGTGTGTCTGGCGAGTGTATGCGCCCTATAACAAAAATCTCTCAAAAAAAAAAAAAAAAAAAAAACTTAGAGATTTATTTAAGCAAACAAAAAATGATTCAGAAATCAGAATCAGAAAGGCCTCAGAGAGCTCCACTCTGCAGCACAAACAGTGAGTACCTACAGACAAAAAAAGGCAGAAAAAGGCAGAAACAAGGAACAGAGGTGGATTTCATTTCACAGTTACTTTCCTTGTAAAAGTTAGAGTAGAGGGGACTTCCTTATCATGCTGGCTAAAACCAGTTTGAGAATTTGGTTATAATCTCTCTCTCCTAATTCCTTGGTAAGTTAAATAGCTTAGTTTTCAGTTTGGTTCCATGGAACTTTAATATGAGAGTTGCCATTTTGGTTTGGTCTACTAGACCGACCAATGCAGGAGCTCAGCCCCAGTCAGTGGTCTCCTATAAATTTTATTTAACATCATTTATATGATCTTGGGCAAGCTATTTTATCCCTCTCAACCTACTCCCTCACCTGTAAAAGGGAAATAATAAATTGGGTCATTAGTATTTTTCTGTTTTCCAATGCAAAAATGCATCGTGACTTTTCCGACCACCCAATAATAGGTTTGCCAAGAGGGTTCTGTGAACATGAAGTAGGATAATAACATACGACACCCAAAATTCTGCACATACTGTAAGATCTCAATAAATGGAAGTCAATTGTACATGCATTTCTCTTTTCAGGCTACTTAGGCTACATTTGCCTGACTTCTTTTTAAAAAGTTTTGTTTATTTCTTTCATTAGGGGAGACAGAGATAGACGCGCCCACGACAATGTCTTCTGGCTGTAATTCACTAGTCTCACTGGCCCGACTCACACACACATGTGCCCATGTGAAATGCTCTAGGGGTCCTTGGACACAAACCAAGGACCTCTCCTTTGCAGATCCAATTGCATGACCACTGCTCCACCACCTGGCCCCTTGCCTTTAGAGACAAACCTTGTTTTTGTTTGTTTGGTTGGTTGGTTGGTTGGTTTGGTTTTTTTTAAGAGGTTTTTGCTATAGGGCGCGTGCACTCGCCAGACAGAGGACAGACAGAGAGACAGAAAGCGAGAAATCACCCCCCTGGGGGGGGTTGGTCATGTTCCAATCCCTTCTCCTCCATTCTCCTCTGAGGATCTTGGGCACGCATGCACACGCGCCCGGCGTGAGTTTTAAGCCATCGGGTCCAGGACGAGAACCGTGGTCGACTGCGTGAGAGTCCAACGACATAGCCATTACGCTAACTGCTGGTCCCCCAACCCTTATTTCCATTTCTAGCTTAACTCCCCCAGATTCATTACTTTTGGTTTAAGAAGGGGAAAGAACATCCTGAGTTATAAAATGGCAGCACTCTAGGATAGGCTTGAATGATGAGTTTTTTCCTCTGCTAAGAATAAAAATAAAGTGAAATCAGCTGCATGCAGGCCCCAGAGAGACTGGCAACTGTCACCACGTCATTGTGGGGACACACTGACAAGCAGGGACACAGAGTGCCTGGTATAACACTGTCTGTCTAATTATAGAATCTTTAATTCACTGACCTATTTTGGCAGAAATGGCCCCCAGCATAGATTCGTGAGGACAAATAAAGCTTCTGCATCTTAGCACTGGGCTTGACAGCCAACAAGAGCTTACTGAACACCTGCTCCGTGCTAAGTACTGAGCATTAGGGGGAATCAAAAGAAATTAAAGAGGTAGTCCCTGCCCTTGGAGAGCTTACGGTCAGCACAGCCAAGCTCTTTCTACATTCTTGCTTTAAAAATGGTTAGGTAGAAGCATACCATCTGGATTTGCAGAACTAAGATTTTTTTAAATCTTAAATTTTGTGTAATTCAGCCTTCTTCACAACATAGATCAGATAACTGTGAGGCCTGCGGAATTTGTATGATTTATTCATGCAAAAAAAATTATTTAAAGGAAAAGAATACGTGACTGCTGTATCTAAGTACAGATCTAATGAAGTTCTTAGAAGTTATCAGAGCTTCTTTCAAGTGCATCAGGCAATTTGAGTGGGATATGTGACCAGTCTTTGTTGCTTTGTTTGTTTTTGCTATAGGGTATGCACACTCACCAGAGAGAGATAAAGAGAGAGAGAAAAGTAAGGCAAAGTAAGAAGTCACCTCCCGGGGGTATAGCCACACCACAATCCCTTCTCCTCCAGTCTCCTCTTGTGATTTTGGGCATGCACTCACATGTTTGCGGTGTTTTTCAAGCCACCAGGTCCGGGACTCAAACCACACAGCTGGCCATGTGCATGCCACCTACTGGTGAGTGACCAGTTTTTAATTGCTTTTTTTTTTTTTTTAATTCCTTTTCACCAAAAAACAAATGTAGAAAACTGGCATAAATGAATAAAGGGATGATGCCTCTAAGGGGAAGGATGGAGGGGCCAGCGTGTAGATTAGCAGCAACCCCCAGCGTGGGGATAACGTTCACACCCACTGGGCTGTCCCTCAGCAGCAACCTGTGGCACTTCCTTCTCCTCTCAGGACCCAGAAGCTGCCCGGTATTCCTCCACCTGAGACTCAGTGTAGGCTCCTAAGAGCAGAGGGGAGGAGGGAAGGTGGGTGGGTGTGAAGATCCCTGAATTGGAGTCTATCGAAGGAACTTCTCTGACTAAGAAATTAGAAAAAGGTAGTAATTTTCTTGCAGAAACTCATCAAAGTCTTCAAAATCTTTTATTTTAACGTAATCCAAATGCCCTTATCAATTTTAACTTCTAGTCCTCAGCATTCTCCAAACCACCTTTCACTCCAGCTATAATTAAATATGCAAGGCAAATTATGATCGCTGTGGTCAGGCATTCCCATCCCTGTCCCCATACCCATTGGTTCTTTGAATTAGACACATCACTGACGCCCCTCCAAGCCCACGTTCCCTTGTCTGTAAGGTAGGAAATATGAGTCCTCCGGGGGGATGTAGTGAGCTCGTTGACCTGCGAGAGTAAAGGGCCTGGCATGAGGAGACATTCAGAGAAGGGCAGCTCTTCTTACCTGTTCCTTCTTTAAAACTGGTTTCCCAGGTGACCTTCTCTATGTGACCTCCTTTCAGCTAAGGCTCAGTTCTGGACTCCTTAGTAGAAATACTCAGAGACGCTCCAGAGAAATCTCTGGACACAGAGGGCTGCACAAGCTACTTCAGCCACTTCCGCTCACGATGGCAGTCCTGGTTGGGACTTAGCAATCCCCTGGACTTTTCCAGATGTGGAACCTTGAGTAAATTGTGAACTCAACGTGTTAGTCTTCAGATGGGGACAGTACTAGCATGTCTACATCCAGAGGTCATTATGAAGGCTAAAAAGAATTAACTTCGGTAGCATTTACGAGGAGACTTCAAAAAGTTTGAGGTAAAGTAGAATTAAAGTATGAGTTTATTTTTGTGCAAAAAATGTTGAAATCCACACACAGTATTTTCTTTCTTTTTTTCCCCCCTTTGGAGAGTTGTTTTTGTCTGTTTTTTTTTTTTTTTTTTTTTTTTTTTTGTTTTTTTTTTGTTTTTTTTTTTTTTTTTGCTACAGGGCGCGTGAGCTCACCAGAGAGACAGAGACAGAAAGCAAGAAATCACCCCCCAGGAAGAATGGCCATGCTGCAATCTCTTCTCCTCCATTCTCCTCTCGGGATCTTGGGCACGCACGTACATGCGCCCTGCGTGAGTATAAGCCACTGGGTCCGGGACTCAAACCACGGTTGAATACATGGGAGTTCAGCGACATAGCCGTTACGCTAACTGCTGGTCCCGACACACACAGTATTTTCTTAATATTCATCTTCCATAAATTTTTGAGCCCTCCCACCATACACACACACACACACACACACACACACACACAGAGGACAGTGCTCTGGTACCTAGCACCGACTTTCCTAAACTGCATATTCCTAGCTTTTTCTCTTAATTTGGAGAAGAATTAGATTTATATTTACTAATTCATGTAGCAAGGTAAAATTCCAGGTGTGAGTTTCACATTAATTAGAATAATCTGAATTAGGATTAATGAATTAATTGGAATCTGAATTCATCTGAATTAGCCAAGATTAATCTGAACTAGGATGTAATCCAAATAATATAATGTTTTTCAAAAATATGGTCCTTTGAAACACAGAGAAACAAGAATTACAACAGTATATTTTTGAAAAAACTGGGGCAATAAACCTGGGTGGTCTTTCAGGGTGTTTTAGTTCAACATCAATACCTAATTTATACTTTTTTTCTCCCCATCTCAGTGGAAGAGATATTTTGTTTCCCTTCAAGGACAATCCTTCCATCCCTGCTTAAAATTCTTCAGGGACCAGCAGTTGGCGTAATGACTATGTCATTGGACTCCCATGTAGTCGACCACGGTTCGAGTCCCGGACCTGGTAGCTTAAACTCACGCCAGGCACGTGTGCGTGCATGCCCAAGATCCCAAGAGGAGAATGGAGGAGAAGGGATTGCGGTGTAGCCATCCCCCCAGGGGTGATTTCTTGCTTTCTGTCTCTCTTTCTGGCAAGCGCACGCGCCCTATAGCAAAAACCTCTCAAAAAAAAAAAAAAAAAAAAAAAAAGAAGAAGAAGAAGAAGAGATGCCAGGCGTGCAGGAGCACAGAGAAAAGGCCTGAGGACATATGAGAAGACACTTGTGTGCAAGCCAAGGAGAGAGAGAGAGCCCTCACCAGAAACTGACCCTGACACCACCTTGATTTTGGACTTTCAGGTTCCAGGGCGGAATATAAATATAAATTCCTGTTGTTTAAGCCACCCAGTCTTTGGCATTCTGTTATCACAGCCCAAGCAAATAAATACAGACCACCCCCCCTACAGTAAACTGAATGACTTCCGTCTCCCTGATGTTGAGAGTGAAAACACTAATATACAGATCCAAGCCACATGGAAGGGGAAGTCATTAAAGCATTCACTAATTCCAGCAAAATGAAAGTGCTCAGAATAATTTACATTATCGAAAAGGAAAAGAGGATACTGTAAGATCTTGCAATGTTTAAAAAAGTTTTTACCATAAGAGCATGTGCTCTCCAGAGAGACCAAGAGAGATCAAGGACAGAGGGAAAGTGAGAAGTCATCCCCACGAGGGAGACACAAGGGAGATGGCCACACTGCAATCCCTTCTCCTCCATTCTCCTGGGATTTGGGGAACATACACATGTACCCGGCATGAACTTCAAGCCGACAGGTCCACAACTCGAACTGTGGTCATGTGGGAGTCCATTGCTTTAACCACATGCCCCTTGCTGGCCCCCAGATCATGCAAATTTTAAGGAAGAAGAAATACAACTGGGTTTATCTATCATGTATTATTTATATTATTTAAGTGAGAAATTAAAAATTCCATCTTGTCATTCCATGATGAAAAAAATAAATTTTTTTTTTTTTGCATTCTATTTCCTATTATATCTTTAGTTAGAATGTATAAATCTTGGAAATAATGTTTTGGTTTTCCCAAGTATCCATTTCATCCAAAGCAAATTAGTCAGAGAATCACAGTGGGTATAAATCCATCACCACCGTGGCCCTTGAGCTAACAGCACTACTGTACTGAATCCTGAGATAATCTTTTGTGCCAGAAATCCTATTATTTACAAGTTCAATAAAAATAACAATCGGAGATGACATCAGGACTGTGTGAACATCATATTCTTCTTTGCGTATCAGAAGAAGCTAACTTCCGCTCATCGCTGGCTAAAACCTCAATCCTGGAGCCTGCAAAATATTTGGTGGGTTCCAACATAAACAATCTCCTGTCCTCTGGGAAAAAAAAAAAATCTTTTTTCACTCCATGGCTTCAGAAGGACCGCTATTGGCATGAGCAGACAGACACCTCCTGGAGATGGCGTGGAAATGTCATTCAGCATGTTGAAACTGATAAGGATGTGTTTTGACACTCGTGGCTAAGTAGATGCTACTTGGAGTATAGCAATCACTTTTGTCATCACGTCCTTTCTCAACACTTAGCTTATGGCTTATTAAAAGATATTAGAGGGAGTATTGGTTGGGGGGTGGGTGGGAAGGAGGTATGCAGTTAGTTACAAGAAATTGGCTAGCGTACAATACAGATAAAATTGTAGCGATGAGGCAAAGCAAGAGGAAACATCTGGAACCTCTGGCAGGGGTTGTTGCTAGGCTCCTGGCCTGCAGTGGGTCATTACTGATTCGTCTTTATTGACCTGTAATTTGGCTTTTGCCTGCTCGTGCACGTGTTTCTGAAAACAAGTAGGATGGTGGCAGACATTGCCATTGGTTTGAAGGTTCTCAAGATGTCCTCTCAAATCTTACAGGGAGATCTTCCCTCGGTAATTCCTAACCACTTAGAGTTTTAGAGTGTTTCTCAAAGTACCACTCACTTGAACAGATCAGAGAAACGAGTCAACGTCTTGCTAAATGACTCTTGCCTGATCATGAATCTAAAAGGAAGCCCTGTGACTCTGTTCCTTGAGCCTAATTAGACTGGTTGTCTTTTAGTTCAAGTAATGGTACATTTATCTGTATTGTCAGAGAAAGCAGTAGTGTCATTCTTCAAATTTCATTCTATTGCAGTAAGAACATTTAACATGAGCCCTACCCTCTTAACAAATTCTAGGTCTACAATTCAGTACCATTAACTAGTGGGACGATGTTACACACATCTCTCCAAAGTACTCGTTTTGCTTAACTGAAGTTTTAAGTTCATTGATTAGTAATCCTGTTTCTTCCTACTCAAGCCTCTGGCAACCACCACCCCTTCTCTTTGATTCTATGAATTTGATTAGTTTAGACATCCCCTATAACTAGAATTATGCAATATTTATCCATCTGTGAGTGCTTTATTTATTTATTTACTTACTTACTATATCCTAAGGACTATGAAGTGGCATTTTACTGTGGGTTTCTTTTTTAAGTTTGTTTGTTTGTTTGTTTGTTTGTTTCCATGAAAAAGAGAGGCACAGAGAAAGAAAGGTTCCCCCCCAAGAGGGTTCCCACACTGCACACCCCCATCTCAGCTAGCCCAGATCATGGGCACGTGCACACCCAGCATACATAGGGAGGTCCTAGGGAGGATGTGAACCTAGGACCTTTTCCATGTGGGTCCAGTTGTGTTACCACTGTACCACTGCCTGGCTCTGCCTTATTTCACTTAGCATAATGTCCTTTATGTTCATCTCTGCAACTTGGAATGTGGATGAGTAAGCAGCAGGATGAAATAAGATCTGTTCAACGCCAAAGCCCTCTGAGCAGTGGCAGCTCTCGCCACCCTCCCTCGGAGGTGATCCTGAATCTTGTAGGGCAGTGGGCTCTAGGGCTAACTCTCGGCTACCATGGAGCCATTCTGCAGAAGTTGGAAGCATAGCCGACACACCACAGACATTTCACATGGGTTTTGCCTTATTTTTTTTTATTTTCTTAAGAATGAAAAATATATATACTTTTATAAACCTAATTTCTCTAATTCAGTCAGAGATTTCTGTGGGCATTTCTGTTTGTTTTGTTTTGTTTTTTTTGTTTTTAAGAGAGATTTTTGCTATAGGGCACATGCGCTCACCGGAAAGACACTGAGACAGAAAGCGAGAAATCACCCCGGGAAGGCCATGCCGCAATCCCTTCTCTTCCATTCTCCTCTTGGGATTTTGGGCATGAATGCACACACGCCCAGCATGAGTTTAAGCCACCAGGTCTGGCACTTGAACCTCGGTTGACTATGTGGGAGTTCAGCCACATAACCATTACACCACCATCTGCTGGTCCCTCTGTGGGCATTTCAATTCAAGTATGCCCAAGACTTCACTCTTTTTTTTTTTTTTTTTGAGAGGTTTTTTTGCTATAGGGTGTGTGCACTCACCAGAAAGACAAGAGAGAGACAGAAAGTGAGAAATCACCCCCCCAGGGGGGGGGGATGGCCACACCGCAATCCCTTCTCCATTCATGGGAGTCCAGCAACACAGCTATTATGCCAACTGCTGGTCCCCAAGGCTTCACTCTTCATTGATGAAATTAAATGGACACTTTATTAATAGCAGTAATAAGAAAAAGAAGTTTATGGTGATTTTGATGTCAAGCCATAGCTCACTGCACTTAATTACAAATAAAGCCAAGATAAAGTTATATCCATACATTATTCTCCATTTTATTTTCAGAGCATTGTTCTTACAAAATATACCATACTCTATAAACAGGTGCTATTTATAAATTTTCAAATAAAAACAGGTCTCAGCAAACTCCCAACTCTCCTATTTCATTGCAATGTTAGTATATGAAAGGGATCCCGAAATAAGTGAGTCATTAGATGATACTTGAAAATGTTTCAGATATCAGAGATAATAACTTCAGTCGCATTTGTTGTGATAACTCTTGAGCCATATTTCTTTTGGACACATACTATTTATATAGGCTATGTCATCCTATAAAAGAAACTGAATTTTTAAGTTAAAATGTAATGTGGATTAATTATGTAAATGCTCCTTTTGAAATAATGAAAATTGTCAGATATTATGAAAGTATTAAATACTATAATTTATCTTCTTTTTCTGTCAGTCTCATTCATTTCAAAAACTGCAGTTTTACTAAAGCAATGTTACTTTACTCAGAGGCGGGGAGAAAGTGTGGAGATAGAACAGACTGGGTGGTAACCAAGTAGGACTGATATAATTCTCTCTGGGTACAGATAATCTGTTCTCCCACCTAATTACACTAGTAGACTAAGATTTCTCAGTCAGACACACAGCCCATATTAGTAACAGCTACCAGCTGGGGCCAGCAGATGGCACAGTGGTTAAGGTGTTGGACTCCCACATGGCCGACCACAGTTTGAGTCCCAGACCTGGCAGCTTGCTTTCTTATTTTCCCTTTCTCTTCCACTCTGTCTCTCTCTGTTCAAATTAAAAATAATGGTAGTAATAATAATAAGAGATAAAATTAAGTAAATAATTCTCTAAAAAAAATAACATCTACCAGTAATTGAGCTTACCACAACAATGCTCTGACTTTGTATTATACCATTTTACAGGAATCAACGATACCTCAATTTCAGATTGCAAGTATCTCAATAAAAATGGCTGTTAAACAAAGGAAATTTTGTTAATAAAGCTTTTTTTTTTTTAAGAAATCAAGTTTCATTGTATTTCACAGGTGGGAATTCTTCATGAGAAGTTTTTTGTAGGGTGCATGTGCTCACCAAAAAGAGAAACAGAGAGAGGGAGAGGGAAAGTGAGAAAGCACTCCCCAAGGTGACTGGCCACGCCACAATCTCTTAGGGAAATCAGTTTAGGATTAGATAACTATGTATTCTCTTCTCCGGAGTTTGGGCATGCATGCACACACACTGGCACGTATTTTGAGCCACCAGGTCCCAGGTCCAGAACTTGAACCACACAATCTGCCACAATGGATCCGACAGTCTTAATCACCACACCACCAGCTGGCCCTGCGGCAAGTTTTAAGTAAAATGACAGATTGGTTCTCTGACATAGTTTGAAGGTAGATTTTCTTTGAATCCTGGAGACATCTATGTAAATACTTCTACCTGCAACTTCCTCTTGAGGTTAAGTAGTAAATTCCTCTCTTTTATGGAACATAGTATAAAGCTTAACACCCTGGTTAAGGATCCACAGTCCAGCTGCCTGGTTTCAAATCCTGGGTTATCAAACCATAGGCAAGTCCCATTTACCCTCTCTGAACCCATTTTCTCACCTATTACAGGCAGCTTAATAATAATTATAGGGTTGGTTATTAGCAAATTAGACGATATGTCTCAAAAGTAAATGAAATAAAAATAATTTAAAATGCTTAGCATACACTCTTAGAAAATAGTAAACATACAAAACATGTTAGGTATCATTACTACTATTTTGGGGTCACTTGGTAGCTAAACAGACTCCTCAATGTGGTCTCGTATTTTCCCCCTTACACTCCTTGCATATTTTAGTGAACGGTTTGTTCTTTCTTTACAAAGGACTTAGTTCTTCTTCTTCTATCACATTTTCAACAAAAAGAGATAGAATTGGGAAAATTTCAAGAATTCTTATTCTTATTGTTACCATCTATCAAAGATGATGATTCTGGCCAGCTCATGACATGGTGGTTACAGTGGCTGTACCCTACATGATCAATTAATTGCACAGTTTGAATCCCAGACCTGGTGGCTTGAGAAACATACTGAGCGTGTGTGCGTGCATGCCCAAAATTCCAAAGAGAGGGAGACATGGAGGAGAAATGGATGGCGGTGTGACCACTGCTCATAGGGGTTAGTTTCTCATTCTCTCTCTCTCTCTTTCCCTTTCTCTCTCTCCCTCTTCTCTCTCCAGTGAGTGCATATGTCCTCTGGCAAAATGTTTTAAAAATTTTATAACATCATAATTCTAAAGAAGATGCAAATTGTGGACCTCATTATTAGACCTGTCCCTGCTGGGTAGCATGGGTGTGACCCACGGCATATTGCAGCCCCCTCTGAGCCTCATTTTCCTCTCCTGAGAAGGGAGGGGTATCACTAGGTGGTTCAGGGTTTAAAGATCCATGCAACTGTGTCGCTCTATGACTAGGCATTGTCAGATGTAGGCATTATTTCCCTTCTGAAAAAGTCACAGAATATCCATTGTGTTTATGACATTATTCTATGATACATATTTACATAAAATTAAGCAAATTTTGCAAACAAGATTTACAAATACTACAAAATATCAACATAAATATCTTGTCCTCTGTATTTTCCAGGTAAAACACAGATTTTATATGTGCATGGTATTTTATCCATTTTCTTGAGCATTTCTGATTTATCATAGGAACATAATCTAATCCTAGACCGATATCCCTAAGGGATTAGTCCACATTTATTTTAATGCCTTTTAAATCTTTGGGTTCATAAAATCTTACATCTCTCAATTTAAATCAAATCTTGATTTCCTGGAAATCCCAGTTAATGTCAACAATGCCGTGAATCCTTAAAAAGTAGCTGATAATTCATAGAAATATTTGAAGCGGATTAATTCTTAATTCTTAGTGATCATGGTTTTCCCACATGGAGAGCAATATATTTTTAGCTTTGTTTGGGTTTTTTTTTTAACGCATTTTAATGGTAAAACAAAACCAAACTTTCAGTAACTCATTAAATATTTATTGAGCACTTTATGTTTTATGATGCTACAGTAGCAATAGGCTAATTTATTTATTTTAGTTGATCCTTTGAACCCAAATAGTGTTCTTTGTTTTTTCCTCCACACTATGAGTTTTAGAGATTACCTTTCTACTCATTCATTCATAAATGCTCTTCAGTACATTTCTATTTCAGCTTTTTATCAAGCTGTCCAAAAAATTGAGGTTGAATAAAGTATTAAAATATATATGTAGTAGCCAGCAGATAGTGTGGAGGCTAGGGCAGCTGGATTCCACGTGGCTGGCTGCACGGTTCAAATCCCAGATCCTACAGCTTGAAAAACACACCTGGTACATGTACATGTGTGCCCAAAAATCCCAAGAGGAAAATAGAGGAAAAGGGATTGCTGTGTGACCATCCTCTATGGAGGGGGGCTGATTTCTCACTTTCTTTCTCTCTGTCTCTCTCCAGTGAATGCATGCACCCTATAGTAAAATCAAAAATAATAACAAAATATACGTATTAAAGTATATTTAGTATATATACATATATTAAATATATACTCCCTGTATATATAAGTACATATAACCTATGTAAATAGATAGAGATTTAAAATATGAGGGGACTTCAAAAATTTCATGGAAAATGAAATTAAAGTACAAGTTTACTCTGGTACAAAAAAATTTTAAACTCATGAACAGTTTTTTCAGAAAATGCATTTTCTGTGAACGTTTGGAAGACTATCCACATATACACACATATATGGTATGCATATATACATATGTTCACAAATACATGGTATATATTCACATGTATATACTTGCTTACTCACTGTCTTAAAAACTTTTAAGTCAACAAGGACTATGTTGTCTTACATTTATGTATCACTTCCTCTGTCCCATCTCTAATAAAATAATGTTCTGCCTATTGGCAGGGGAGTAACATCACTGACCTACTGCTGCCAGTTAGGCTGGCAGTGGACTAGTGTGACAGAACTGCAGCTGCTCTCCGCTGTGTAAAGGGAAGCTCTTGTGGCATGTGCAGGCCCCGCAGAGGAATGGACATTTACCATCAGCACCACCACAATCGTCATCACCATTGCCATCCGTCAAGTATAATAAGCAGGGAACTCCCTGGTATTCCAAGGTGACCTTGGAATCTGTCTCACTCACTCATTTGTGTTTCTCGATTCAGGGAGGCAAAGTCATGGAGAAGACAACCCCCTAGGAGCCTCTTCTCCATGGTTTCTAGAAACATGCTCTAAAGCTCTTCTGAGATCTGGTAGCCTGAAGGGTGAGAGTAAAGCAAGAAAACATATAAACATGTAGAAAAGAAAGCTGCCTGAAAATCAGAATGCAGTTCATTTGGATAAGAGAGCACTGTGAGAGGATAACAAGGCTGGAGTGAGAGGGAGTGATGAGAAGAGGAAAGGTACGGAAGGGAACCCGAGACGATCCTGCCCTGGGTAGGACAGTACTCTTCAGAGTGGAGGACTGGATGGAGTAAGTCACAAAGGTAGGCTTGCAGGCTTTCCCACGGTCTCTGAATGCCAGGGTTGACTGACTTACTCTAAACGAGAATGCGGTGAAGTGATGAAAATGCCTCCTCCCTTAGAAATCTTATTTTAGGAGACCAGCAGATGACATAATGGTTACATTGCTGGACTTCCACGTAGTGGACAATGGTTCGAGTCCTGGACCCGGAGGCTTAAAACTCACACTGGGTACATGTATGTGCATGCTCAAGATCCCAAGAGAATAGAAGAGAAAAGGTTGCATGTGGCCATCTCCTTTGGGGGGTGGGGGGTTGATTTCTTGCTTTTTGTCTCTATCTCTTCAGTAAGTGCATGGAATCTATAGCAAAAATCTTTCTCTCTGGAGACAGGAGGTGGCATTGTGGTTAAGGGTGATGGACTCCCACATGGTCGACTGCAGTTCAAGTCCCAGACCTGGAGACTTGCTTTCTCACTTTCCCTCTCTTTCATTCTATCCTTCTCTGCTCAAAAAAAAGAAAGGAAGAAAGAAAAAGAAAGAAGAAAGAAAAAAAGAAAAAGAAAGAAAGAAAGGAAGGAAAGAAAAGAAAGAAAAGAAAAGAAGAAAAGAAAAGAAAAGAAAAGAAAAGAAAAGAAAGAAAAAGTGAAAGAGGAAGAAAGAAAAACCAAGAGAAAGAAAGAAGAAACAAGAAAGAAAGAAAGAAAGAAAGAAAGAAAGAAAGAAAGAAAGAAAGAAAGAAGAAATAAGAAAGAAAGAAAGAAAGAAAGAAAGAAAGAAAGAAAGAAAGAAAGAAAGAAGAGAGAGAAAGGAAAGAAGGAAGAAAGTTGTTAGTTAAATTTTTTAAAAAAATTTTAATGAAACCTCTCTCTGAAAAAAAAAATCTTATTTTAGACCTGTTACATTCTTCTATACAGATTTCTAAATAATGTGAAATAGAAGCTGGATCTAACATTGTACAAGAAAACGTTTGGAGATTTTGTTTCACTGCTCATGGAAGTGAAGCCGCAGATAGGAAGAGCCCATCCAGTTAGGAATTGTCTATATAGCCAAGCAGGTCAATCAGGCAGGGACCTCCTAGCCTATGTCAGATAACTCCACAGGGCAGGACAAACTGCCAGGACGCAATGTAGTCTTTCCTGCAGGTAACGTTAGCCTGTTCCTTGCCCAGCCACAGCGGCACAGTAGTGCAATGCTCTTACAGCACTGGAAGCCACATGGAAGATCGGGATGGAATTCCAGGCTCACCTGTGCCCTCGGGATGTGCGCATGCGTGTCCCTGATCCTGGCTGGCTGGGAAGGCTGGTGGGGAGGGGAATCACAGCATGAGGCCTTATCGAGGTGCCTCTCTATCTCTATTTCTCTCTCTCTCTCTCTCTCATGAAATAAAGAAATAAACCTTTAAAAAAAAGAAGAAAAGGGACTTTAAAAGAAGTTCTTATTCACTCCAAACATGCAGGACCTCTCTGACTTTGAAACACTGCTGGGCATCCCCCTACCACCTCCCTATAAACCAAACTAACTGTCGTTTTCAAAAGACCAGCAGCGCTAATGTGGAGGGCCAGTGTTTTGTTTTGTTTTGTTTTGTTTTGTTTTTTAAGGCTCTTTGTTGTTTTTTTGTTTTGTTTTGTTTTGTTTGTTTGTTTGTTTTGCCATAGGGCACATGCACTTGTTAGAGAAAGAGAGAAATAGTGAAAGAAAAAGTGAGGAATCACCCCCGGGGAGATGGCCAAGCCGCAATCCCTTCTGCTCCATTCTTCTCCTGGGATTTTGGACGCATGTGCACACAAGTCCCATGTGATTTTCAAGCCACCAGGTCTGAGACTCAAATCACAGTTGGCCATGTGGAGTCGAAAGCCTTCAAGGCAGCAGCAGATGACACAGTGGTTCTCGGCTGTGAACTATGCATGGGCCTCTCTTTCCATTGCAAATAGAGATTTTCAGCATATTCTTGTTGCCTCCCTGAAGCGCTAGGATCACAAAAATGTCACATGCTTTGGGATTTCCGAGGCCGCTTGTTGACATGCACACCCTTCTACCTACCCATCCCAAGGGCTTGATCCCTCAGGTCCAGTGAGGGTCCAGGAATCTGCCCTTTAATCAAACATTCCAGATGAACTGGATGCAGCTTATCTAAACACTAGACAAAACATCGCTGACATGGGCTCGGTATATATATATTTTTATTGTCATACTACCGTAATGTTTGCCACATTTTAGGCTTTCCAGGTGTATAAAACTTAACCCTAGGAGGGACCAGCAGTTAGCGTAATGGCTATGTCGCTGGACTCCCACGTAGTCGACCGTGGTTCGAGTCCCGGACCCGGCGGCTTAAACTCACGCCGGGCGCATGTGCGTGCGTGCCCAAGATCCCGAGAGGAGAATGGAGGAGAAGGGATTGCGGCGTGGCCATCCCCCCTGGGGGGTGATTTCCTGCTTTCTATTTCTCTGTCTCTCTCTGTCTGTCTGGCGAGCGCACGCGCCCTATAGCAAAAACCTCTCAAAAAAAAAAAAAAAAAAAAAAAAACTTAACCCTAGGAAATGAGAATTTTTACTACAGACACTAAATCTCATATCAATTTTAAGGAAAGTGTGTGTGTGTGTGTGTGTGTGTGTGTGTATGCATGTGTGTAGAGACTGGTGCAGAAGATAAACTACCTAGCATCCCTTCGCCTTGGTCTTGTGTGACAGCGTATTCTGACTGACCTCTGCTTACCTTGCTGGTATGAGATGAGAGTGGACTTCCAAAAGTGAGAGCTCTGTATGAGGAGAATTAAAGTATTAATGCCTGGTTATGGGACCACACGAATAATTCAAAATGATGTCAAAGAGGGAGTATCACGATTATTTCTATTTTCCAGAGGTTAACAAGCCAATTTGCATTCTAAAGGATGAGTTTTTCTGAGGACAGTCTGGGGGGGCGGGGGGGGGGGGAAATGTATCTATAAAAATCAATTTTTGGAGATTCTTTAAATTAATTCAGACCCAACTCCTACACCCTTTGAAGAACTGTGTGGACAATAAACTACAGATAACATCAGCCTGTATTCCTTTTTTCTTTTTCTTTTAATAATTATTTATTTTATCTTTTAAAATTTATTTTATTTTAATTTGACCAGAGATGAAAAGAGAGAGAAAGTGAGAAACCAAGCCAGCCACCACGCTTGGGACTCAAACCACGGTCAGCCACATGGAAGTACAGTGCCTTTAACCATCACGCCACCTCCTAGCTCCCCATCAGCCTGCATTTCTCTGGGTCTCAATCCTTCTAGGCTCTTTTTGGTCAAGGCTGAAGGCTCACTTGTGAGAAGAAGCTGGGGTTACTCCCAGATGAGCAAGAGCAGGGGGCATTTCTTCTGCTGCCCCCAGGCTAGGAAAGTACCCAGAGTATTATAGAGTCTCAGCCAATATTTGCTGAATGAATTAACCCTCTGATACATTGGTTGCTAGTGTTGCTCTTTACTAAGTTGATTTTTTCTATGAAAAAGAGAGACAGGCAATCCTAACAGGATGTTCATTCCAAGACCCACTCCCGGTCTCAGATGGCCCAGATCAAGGGATGCACGTCCAACATTCTCAGGAACCTGGGACATGAACCCAGGACCTTTGCCATGGGAATCCAGATGTGTCGCCACTGCACCACCACCTGGCTCTGATAATGTCTTTTAACTTAAGGCATTTACATTTTCCAAATCTTTGCATCAAAAAAAGAAAGAAATGTGGGGTTTGGCAGATGGTGTGCTGGTTGAAGTGCTGAATTTCCACATGGCTGACCCCGGTTCTAGTCCTATATATGGTGGATTGCTTTCTTCCTCTGATCAAACTGAAGAATAATAAACAAAGTTTTAAAAAAAAAAGAGAAATTTGACATTTTTATATATTCTGAATTTGTTCTGTTATTGTCATAGATATGCATATTTTTAATTGGTATAATGAAATGTGTGCTAATTACAAACCAAAAGTTGCTTTATGACTCTGAGTTTCTTCTCCAAAGAAGCGTGAACAATTCTCTCACCCACCTAGGACTGCTCTCTCACCTCCATCACCCTCTGCTGCTCTGCTTCAGAACTCTGAAGAGGCTCGTGTCCACTTGCCTTCCTCTGTGTCTTTCCAAGAGCTTCTCAGTTAAAAGCACAGCTCCAAAGACGGAAAAGGAAAGAGCTTATTTCAGTTGTCTGAGAATTTTTCTTAGAGAAACTTAGCTAAAATGTTTTTATAGCCCCTTCCCCCTCCTTTGAAGCTATTCTGATTTTAAGAAAGACTTACTATGACTCTTCTCAACTCACCTCCTTCCCCTCAAACACACACACACACACACACACACACACACACACCCCTCACAGTTGTCTAAGACGAGGTCTAATTAATTGCCTCTCGGAGTATCCCCTAAATCTATTCCTCAGAAATGTTCTTACCTGGGTTTGCCATCAGGGACATAAGAGATAAATTTGTTTCCTTCTTGGCTATGACTCCTTTCTACAATGGCTCTTATTTATTTATTAAAGCAATGATCGTATAAGACATTGACTTTGTTCTTCACCTTATCTACCCAGGGAAAATTTTGTTTATCAGTGAACCAAGCAGCCAGAAACCACCATGTTTCTATCTCAGCTGATCTAGGTATATATACTTGGTCATCAATGTCAGAGGAGGGTAAATAAAGTGTCTGTGGACGTCACATTTCCAGATTGCTCTGGTGCTCCTCAAAAGACATAGATGACAATAACCCCTTGGTAGATGTTGGGATTCTGACCATCCAATTCATTTTCAACATAAGTCAATGTTTCTTTTGAATACTGTCTCTCAACTGCCCCAATTCTTTTTTTTTTTTTACTTTATTTTAATTTTTTTTCCCATAGGAAATATGCACTCATCAGAGTGAAAGTGAGAAAGAAAATGAGAAATAACCCCCCAGAGGAATGACCATGCCACAATCCTTCTCTTCCATTCTCTGCCTGGGATTTTGGGCATGCACACACATGTGCCCTGTGTGATTTTCAAGCAACTAGGTCTGGGACTCTAACTGTGGTTGGCCATGTGGGAATCCAGCACCTTAATTACCACGCCACTTGCTGGCCCCACCAATTGCCCCGTGTCTAGAAGCCCTTGTGTCTGCTAGTGGTCCAGGTAACCCTTGCAAGCCCCAGAGTGGAATTGTGTGCTGCTTTGAGTACTGAGCTAGACAGGACTTAATTCCTTTTCCATTGCTGCCTCAAGTGCTGGGGAACTTACTCCCTGATAGAGTGCTCTAGCAGATTAGCAAAGGCATTCATTTTCTGCTAACTGCACATAAACACCGTGAGCCAACTCAGGGGCTCACTGATGCCTCAGACAATTCGGTTTTCCAAGTTTACTTTCTAGTCTTCTCTGTCTTTTCTTATGCCATTTGGCATAGTCTCTCAACTTTTGGATTTTTTTTTTCATTTATTTTCAGATTCTCTTGTTTCCCGTTTTGGACAGAATTTTCCTATAAATACTTAAACAACAATGCCACAGTTGTGAGTGGTTTTACATCACCAGAATAAACAACTAACTAGTTATATAACTAGGTCTTTGATTGGTTTAGAAAAAATTCTTTTTATTGTCATGAACAAGTAATAAGAGGGAAATTCCTTGCAGATGGTTCTTATGCCAATAAGGAAGGATAAGAAGATCACATTTTTTAGTGCATCACTAACATTTTGAGAATAGCATCTTCAAAGATCATGATTATCCTTTCCCATAAATTATCCTTCAGTCCTATTTTCTGAGAAAATTCCAAAGATGGATGGACAGTAAGTTTCACTTAAAATGGTCTCTGATGTGCATGTTTTTATGGAAGAACACAGATAAATATGTAAGCTTAAAATTCCCAAAGGAGAATCACTTATGGCTTTATAATGTTTAGTTATCTTATAGTTGGCCTAACTCATTTTTTTTTATTCTTGTCTCTATCTTGGATGAATTAAATACAAATAAAATTATCCCAAAACTAGGATGTGGTAGAAACTTCAATCTCATGACCAGGAATCCCTTCACAGCATTTTAGTCATGCATTTCCTCTCAGAGTCTGGAGGGAGATGATCCTCCTCAGTGACAATGCCGCCAATCCATCACTCTCTCAGAGCCAAAGTCTTATCTCAGGTTTGTTCTCAAACACTGTGTACCGAGCACCCGCGACCATCTTTCAAGCTCTTTTCCTGTTTATTGCCTTAAAACTGGGAAATGGCTCACTGAACAAAGGCAGTCCCCCAAGGCCAAGCAATGTGCAAACCCGCTAATAAATATTCAAGCCAATGTCTTTCAAATGTTATTGTGAATCATCTTTCCCTCCTTCCTTCCCATGGTTCAGTCATCTTGCTGGCTCGGAATTTTCATCTTTTGTCTCAGGCCTCAGCTGCCTTCAGTTTCCGGCATATGACTGCAATTGTCTATGTCTCCTTTATCCGCTTCACTGTGTCTCATTTTCCTAAGGTATCTGGCACCCACTTTTCCACAACATTGTTTCTTTGTTCCAGGAAAAAAATAATTTGGGGAGGCAGCAGAAGTACAGTTCCAAAGGCCACCGGGTGACATCCTCTCTCACCTGATCTTTATTCATATCTGGGTTTTAATTGCATTTTTTCTTCTGTTTCTCAAGCACCATGCACCTCCCTTCCTCCCTGACAGGAAGGAGCATTTTATTTCTCATTCAAAACGCTCTCCTACCGATTTCTATTCTTCAGAAGCTCCAGAGGCCCCTTGTTACCTGTTGGTTTTTCTCATGTTGGTTGATCTGTTGGCCTTGCTGTAGTTTATTACCTTTTCAACCTTTTTTTCCCCCTCCTCTTTCCTAACTTAGGCCAGAACTTACAACCTGCTGTCTTTTCTCATCTTCACTATCATTATCTTCAGACCGAGTCTTCCCAAAATGGATTTTTTTATACCAACCCCGTGCTCTTTAAAGAAACAAAGGGGAGAATTATGTGATGGTTTCCACTGTCGGAGCGTCTGTGGCTTTGTTTGAGCGAGAGCTTCAAATCCAAAGCTAAACCTTGACTTAACACACAAACTCAATTGACGAGAGGAGTACCCATGTTCAAGCCCACCAATTGGCCGAGGACACAATCAGAGGGTTATTGGCAGGTATCTTCTTATCTCCCTGGTGCACTGAAAAAACTCAATTCATTAAAATAATAAAAAAAGATCTTGGTCCCTCATGTGAGCGGCATGTGATTTTCCATGAACGTTCGGCTCAGAAGGCATCGTGCCTATTATACATTCCATTTATAAATCAAACACCCCTCTTCCTGCGGCTGCACGCTGACATGTCAGCGAGGTTTGGGTCAGCCGCACACACTTCCACGTGAACAGCAGATGAAGGCAAAGAGACAGGGAAGCGGCTCTTTTTTCCCCCCCTTTTCCACTAGTAATAGGCAGCTCGAACGTTAAAATTGGGCTGAGACTCCAAAACCAAAGTCCCATGAACCATAGAAGCAAAGAGACTTGAGATAAAAGACAGGATCTCTCTGTTCCCTTGGATTCTTCACCTTTCTTTCTCTCCCCTTCATCATGTTCATTGGAAAGTGAAGTATGTGCATGCGTGTGTGTGAATTAAAGAATCTATCTAGGAAAAGATGGGATAAAATCGAGCCCAAGAAAGACTTTGGTTTCTAAAGTCTGGGAAGGTGGTCTGGACCTGGGGGTCTAGGGCTTTGTCCATGGCCCGAAGTGAAAACAGAAAGAGGACTTTCAGGTGGCCAACCAGAAGGCCATGGAGGGCCCTGCTGAGCGCCTCACCTGAAGGCCACCGTGTACCCAGTCAGCCCAGCCATGTTTTAAAGTCACAGTACAGTTCCACACTGCATGTGGAGCTAGTTTTATCTTGTGGCCTTCTATCTATGTCAAAAACATGCAGTTCACCAAGAGCCACTGGGGAGAAGATTTCATGAAGGAAATTAATTTCCTACAAAACAAGGTATGTCAAAATTTCCCAATCTTACCCCCACATCCATCACACCTATTATTTTTTGTCATGAAGAATAATAAACAAAATGGGGGAGGAGCAAAAAAGAACTCTACTAGTAACTCTTGTGTCTCTTGGACGTTTTTTACCCACGATATCATATAAGAATCAGGGAAGAAATGACTTTGGGAGGTTGTAGCAAGAGTCTACAAATATGTGTGGTTCTGAAATTATGTATTATCATGGAAAATGGTTACATATCATGGTTATTGATTCTAAGTACAAATGAGGGAGAGTCCAAGGGGAAGTGAGATCTTGAAAATGGGTGATAACGTGGTTTTTTTAACCTATTTTTTTTCATGGTATGTCCTAAGACTTAAAGATTTCCCTGCACCACAAACTTTGAGAAATATAGAATAAATTATTCAGTATGACTTCCCCCCCCAAAGAAGATGATTAAAACCGAATACATTATAACCGAATACTAGTTATTTTCCTTGAAACAATTAAATATTTTAAAACAAATAGGCTAGAGCATGGTAAGCAAATAGAACGTATCACTAACATTTTCCTCCTAAAGATCACTTCTACAGTAATGGACTAGCATCTCCCATTCAGTGGATTTTAGGATAATCAAATCTAAAGTAACGGTTTAGCGTTCAAGTGGATTTTACGATAAATTTGTTGCATCAGGAATGTTTCATTAAAGGGTTTAGTTGTCTTATAGAGCAGTCTTTTTCAGTCTTTGGTTGATATTTGATTTAGCGTTTAGTATAATTTTTGAGGATGTAGACAGCAAAATATTGAGAAATGAGTTCCAGGCATACGAATTTGAAAAAAAAAAATTAAGTCTGAGAATTTTATTTTTTAGTGTCTATCAGAATTTGAAAACCATTGAGATCATGACCTATATTGAGTGATCCATACACAACGTAAGGGCTCTAAGTAATAAAAAATGTGCAATTGTTTGAATAAAGACTTGACATTCCATATTATTTTTGCCACTTAATAAGAATGAATCAATGTTGTTCACCTAGTTTCCCTTCATGGCATGGCATTTGTTAGAGGTGGAAGAACTGAGAAAGGAAAAGCTGATGTCTTCTAAGTATAGATTGATTCTCCGGTAGCACAAAGACCATACTGCCAGGATTACTGATAGCAAAATAAGCACAGTATAGCCTGCCTGAGTTTGGCATAAGTCTTATTGTTAGAGCAATGTTTATTATCATTTTTATTAAATACAGTAACTAAATTAAGGATATTTTTCTTAGATGCTGCATACTGTATATCTACAGAACATTTTATGTAAGAGTCTGGCATTTTTTTTTAGGATAGGCTCGATTTCTTCAATTAACTAAGTATAGATGACTTATGTTCTCGAAGTAATTATTCATCTGATTTTGCAAAGTCAAATTCGGCCCTGGCTGGCAGCGACAGAGGGTACATAAAACAGACAGTGATAGTGGTAGCAGGATAAAAATCTAATGGATTAATATTTAAAGTCATTTGCTTAGAAGCAATATTTAAAAATGTTTGCCCCATTTGTTCACAAATATGCTATAAGCAGTTAAGAAGCATTTATCCCTAAAATATCACGCTATATATTAGTCACCAGCATGAGATGTAACACTAATGATTTTTTTTACTTAAAAATTTTATGTTCTTTTTCCAAATGTTTTCTATTTAGTTCTTTATTTTATATTCTTATTTGTCAACCCATTGCATACACGTATATCCAGAGCTTAATCAAAAAGTCACGATTCATACTGTACATTAATCTAGTATAAAGCATTTAGATAAATGCATGCACTCACAACCACACAGTACTGTAAGAAACCTTGGAGAATTTCTATTCTAAACCTTTCCATTAACAAGTGAGAAAACTAAGGGACAGAGGAGTGTGGCTCAGGTGGCCTGGTTGGGAGAGAAGTCAAAGTCTCTTGACTCCTGGTCCAGATCTTTTTCATCAAATCATGCTATCCTGGTCGTTACGAATTAACAGAGTTCAGATTATTTTTTAAATGGGAAAAACTACTCTTGACTAAGAAATCTGGTCCACCAGCCTACACACAGCCTAAGATGAGAGCAGAAGAGGGAAAACCCACAAAGAGGAATTAAATTGCAAAGGATGGAAGTTTATCATCACAATATATAAAGGAGGACTCTTTGGAGCTGATAAAAGCCCAGCCAGATACGATGCCTAAGAGACAAAGAGGAAGAAAGAAAAGTTGTTCATGTCTACATATTACAGGTAAGATCAGGTTTGAACCCAAACATAAATATTCACTGTCAATAACAACACAGGTGTCTTTCTTAGTTCAGTATAATCCCAGAAGAGTAATAGATCTACAGCATACTTCAGGTCACATCTTGTATATTATGTCTGCCATTCAAAAATTATTTCTGAGGTTTTTCTAAAAGTCAAATAAAACTAGTAAACTTCAAAATAATTAACTAAGAATAGAAAAATGTTAGCAATCTTTGTGTTGTCACTGATTCATTTCTAATTTAAATTTTGTATTTGATAAATATACATAGTCTAAATTTTCAAATAATTCAAAGGCTTATTTAAAAAATAGTAATAGGGGCTGGTAGGTGACGGGGTAGTTAAGGTGCTAGACTCTCACGTGGTTGACTACAGTGCGAGTCCCAGACATGGCAGCTTTCTTTCTAACTTTCTCTCTCTCCTCTCTCTCTCTCTCTCTTCCTCTCCCTCTCTCTGGTCAAGTTAAAAATAGTGATAATAATTAATATTAAAAAAATATTTAAAAAAAATAATACTAATAATTACCTGACCCCAGAACTGCTCTCCAGAACAATTTATCTATTTATTTTATGTTGAAATGTATTTTTAAAATTGATTTACTCTTTACATGAGTAAGATAGACAGAGACAGCACCACCTCCAAGGGGGTCTTGACACTGTGACCTATTCCCAGACTCATCCTTTTCTGACTAAGAAATCAGATTCACCAGCTTTCAAACAACACATATGCCTGGTATACTCACAGAGGTCCCTGGATGTGAACCTTTTCAATGGGGTCAAACTCACAGAGCATTTGATTTTACCACTGTATCACTGTCCACCCCTTGTGTTCATATTATCTTCCAATAACAATATCTACTTGTATGAGTTTTCAAAATTAGGCATTAACAGGAAATTAGAAATGAAGAATTTAGCTCTTCACCACCACTGCCATACCCATAACCATTGTAAGTATTTCTCCTTGCAAATTGAACATACATAAACCTTCACGTATACACATAGAGGCTTCAAAAAATTGTGGAATGGTAATTAAAGTATGAGTTTGTTTTAATGCAAAAATTTTGAAAAACCTATGCATAATTTTTTCATAATATTTATATTCCATGGACTTTTTTGAAGATGCCTGTCTGTATCTTATATACTTTCTGTGCTTATCACCATCATGTTTTTTTTTTTTTTTTTGGAGAGGTTTTTTGCTATAGGGCGTGTGCGCTCGCCAGACAGAGAGAGAGAGAGACAGAAAGCGAGAAATCAGCCCCCAGGGGGGATGGTCACGCCGCAATCCCTTCTCCTCCATTCTCCTCTCGGGATCTTGGGCACGCACGCACACGCGCCCGGCGTGAGTTGTAAGCCACCGGGTCCGAGACGCGAATCGCGGTCGACTACGTGGGAGTCCAGCGACATAGCCATTACACTAACTGCTGGTTCCCACCATCATGTATTTTTTTTTCTGCCCCCACATCCACCCAATACAGTTATATCTTAGTTTTTGGTTAGTTACATTCAGTGCTTACAGTATATGTATGCTATTTACCCTAATCATAAAGTAAGTAACTTCATTAACTTGATTCTAAGATTATTTTGTCCCTACATCTTAACATCTCTGAAAGCTGGGTATGTCTTTCAACTGCTATTAGCCAGACAGCCATGGCAATGTATTTTTCACTGCAGGTGAATAAATTTGGTCAAAGCTATTGACAAGGACAGAACTTCAGTTGGGTTTGTGCATGATTGGCATTCCCCATGTTGAGTTTAACTACTACATAAAGTATCTTCAAAAAGAACTGGCTTTAGAACACAAAGTTATTGTATATCCCGAAAGACAAAAATAGAAATAAAAAAGTAGACCATAAATATATCCATAATAAAGAACATATTTGTCATTGGAGGAATGACAGCAATTCTTGCAAAGCATAACTAAGTGCTTTATAAAAGCTAAGGAAAAAAAAAAAAAACTTCTGAGTCAATGAGACTATGTTATGTTGGTTAATAAGAATATGGAAAGCTTTCCCAATAACAGCAAATATACCTGAAGACAGAAAAATACACCAAATCCCTCAATATAGATGGAAAAAATTTCAAAGCAGCAGAAAATTGGTGTGGCTGATTCAGACACCACACAGGACTAATAAGTCACTGTGTCATTTCATTACAGAGGGTTTTTTTTTCGGGGGGGATTGTTTGGGGGTTTTTTAGTGGTACATAAAATATTGGTGCATCTTATAATGGATGGCATCTTAGGTCAACAAAATATGGAACATAATTACCATTGTATTTATTTATTTTGAACAACATTTTGTTTTCCTAGAGTTTTGTTTTGTTTTGTTTTTCTACTTGTGTTGTTTTCTAGATGTTTATCATAAACTCTAACACAAATTGTTCTCTGAAAGTGTGAATCTTCTCTGAGGGAAGACAAGATCAAGAATACTCTCAGTTTTATCTGACTGTCGCCAATGAGCACCAGGTACAGTGTAGGCCTACCTCACAGTTGATGTCCTAGGATCTTACTTCACTTGTATCCTAGGATATTTTTTCTCTCTATTGTTATGTGTCCTAGATACCATGTCATTTCTCTAGATTTATTTCCCTGTTTTTTAGTATACCATTATCCCTACGTGTTATGGGAAAAGGGGTGATAAAAGTCAGAGTTTTGGAGACCTTGCATGCCATAAAATATCTTTACTCTCACTAAAAGTTTTACAGGATACAAAATTCCGGGTAGGAAATCATTTACTCTCTGAATTTTGAAGACATGGGACCAGCAGTTAGCGTAATGGCTATGTCGCTGGACTCCTACATAGTTGACTGCGGTTCACGTCCTGGACCCGGTGGCTTATAACTCACGCCGGGCACGTGTGCGTGCGTGCCCAAGATCCCGAGAGGAGAATGGAGGAGAAGGGATTGCAGCATGGCCATCCCCCCTGGGGGGGTGACTTCTCGCTTTCTGTCTCTCTGTCTCTCTCTGTCTGGCGAGCACACGCACCCTATAGCGAAAACCTCTCAAAAAAAAAAAAAAAGACATTATTCCATTGTCTAGTAACTGCCTGTGTTGCTATTGCTAATGCAGACGCCATTCGGATATTCTATGCATATGACTTAGTCCCCGCTCCCTACTCCTGGTGACTTTATGTCTTTCCCTTTATCTCTGATATGCTGAAATTCTATGATGCCATCTTATAAAATGTGTATCTATTTTCTTCCATTATGCCAGGCTCTTGATAGGTTCATACAATTATTGCAGTAATGAAAAATTTTATGGCATGTTTCTCTGATGGTTTCTATCCCTACTGGTAGTCTATTTTATGTTTCTGTAACTCTTATTTAAATATGGGAATTTCTTACCTGATCTTCTAAATTATTTTCATCTTTTTTATTTTTCTATCTTTATCAAATTGTTTTACTTTATTGGAAATGTTACTATACTATATTCCGTTTTTACTTTTTCATTTCTGAAGTCATATTTTTAATTCCAAAGTTATTTTATAGTCACTTAATGTTCTTTTTTGTAACACCATGTTCTTGTTTCATAGATATAATCATTTTTATAGTTCTGAGGTCAGTTTTTTCCTCATGTTTCTTTCTGTTTTCTTTACACAGGGTCTCTACTTCTTCTTTTTTCTATTGTTCTGTCTGTTTTTTATGTTAGAGATTTCCTCGACTGTGTGGTAATCTGCTCTTTCTTTCTTTCTTTCTTCTTGGAGAGGTTTTTTGTGTTTTTTGTTTGTTTGTTTGTTTTTTGCTATAGGGCGCATGCACTTGCCAAAAAAACAGAGAGCGACAGAGAGATAGAAAGCGAGAAATCACTTCCCACGGGGGATGGCCACACTGCAATCCCTTCTCTTCCATTTTTCTCTTGGGATCCTGGGCACGCATGCACACGTGCCCAGCCTGAGCTTAAGCCACCGGGTCCGAGACTCGAACTGTGGTTGACTACATGAGAGTCCAGTGACACAGCCATTACGCCAACTGCTGGTCCTTCTGCTCGTATTTTCAAATGGAAAATTAAACAGCTAATTGGAAGCTGTGAGGGTCTTGATGACATGATTTATCTCTGACCTCAACCAGGCTGGATCATGGGTATGTCTGCTGTGTACACAGGGAAGACCCAAGACGGAAATCCAGACTCTCCTCTGTGGGGCCAGCAATGGAGAGCATTGCAATTCCACAGTGCCACTGTCTAGCCCCTCTCCTGAATTTATGTTCAAATTTTTTCATAAGTAAATATAATTGGTTTTCTGTCCCTACCAAATGGAGAGACGCCTTGAGAGAGAGAAAAAAGTCTGGAAGCTGAGTCTCAACAATAAATGCAAGTGGAGTATCAATTGAGTTTTGATCATCTGGGCAATTCAGGCCCTATGGAGTACCTGTGATGCTCATCCCCCAGCAACCATGCTGCTTCTTCTACCCTGCAGTACCGCACTCACAGGCTTCAAAGGGCACTGACCCCATGGACATCTCCAAAGACGTAACCAAGTCCAGGGAATCCCTTCAACGTTGTAGCAGGGCTCAGGTGACTGAGGTCTTGTATGACTTTCAACATGTGGCATTCCACTAGCCACAAGAATTGGCACAAAGCTTGGATCACTTGCCTGATGTTAAAGAAGGGCATTCCTTATCCTTGGGCATTTTCAAGAAAGTAAATGGCCCAGCTACTTTTGGCAGTCTCTCCGCAGCCAGCTTTGGGTGGAAGACAAAACAATTCAGATAGCAGAGCAAGAGGTACAAAAAAAGACACAAGTAAAAACAACTAGATGCTTGGCCAGCAATCCCAGAATCTTGGTCTACCTCTGTATTTTCAACTTAGTTGAAGACTTCCTTATTTTAACACAGTTGGGCTAAATTGGGTTTTTCTTTACTGATAAAACTCATCACAAACCTCAAATGTTGTCAGATCATGTCACTCCTCTGTGCAAAATCATGCAGTGGCTTTCTGTTTTACTCAGCATGGAAACCAATAGATTATCTCTTACTATTAGACAGTTAATTGTGGGGAAAAAAAGCTCATGAGCTTGTCCATATTTATTCAATTAACTATTAATATAATAAAAGTGTTCAAATGGTTCTGACATTAAAATTCAAACCTTGTTGATAAATATATTTATCCCATAGACTTATTTACAGTTAAGTAAAACTCCTTATCTACACTAGTTGTCTTTGTTAGATAAAACAACAAATATATTTACATATCTCTGCCTAGAAGCAAAATCTTATCCTCTGTTGGTTTTTGATTAATAATATCTCTGCTTGGGCATAACTTTTCACAGCCAATGCAAACTGTCAAGTCATGAGTATTAGAAAAAAAAGGAAAGAATGATCATATTTCAACAAAACATTTGATTTTAATTCAGAAAATAAACACAAATGAGAATTGTGCTTCCTAGAGAATTACTTGAAAGCACTTTTGAACTTTATTGTCCTAAAGATTAATCTATTATTGATTAAATAACACTATGATAAAGCAGCTCAAAATGTAGCTGTCCTAGTATCTGAATAATACAGACATTTATAGAAAATAAAACCAAGTAATTGAGGAAAATTAATATTCTTTCCAAATTAATTATTTGATTGACTATATTCAGTATTTTTTTGGTTATCTATTTTATCTTTTGTTTTGTGCAGTGTAACAATTCCCTAAACAAAAATGAGAAACATAATAATTATAAACACATGAAATACAATAATTCCAAGGACACAGTCTTTAGTATTCTCATCCTCTCTATCCACACTCATTATCTTGGTCATTCTATCCAGCCCCACGGCTTTAAATACCATTTATACACCAACTAGGGCCATTTTTAAATCTCTGTCCCTTATCTCTCTCTAACCTTAAGACTTCTGTATCCAACTTCCTTTATTATATCTCCACCTGGATGCCTAATAGACAGCTCAAACTCAGCATGTCCAAAACCAAATTCCTAATCTTCCCCTTCAAAATCTGTTCTACCTAGTCTTCCCTATTTTGCTGGATAACAACTTCATTTTTCCAGTTGCTCAGGAAAAAACATTGAGTCACTCTATCTTGTCTCTTTCACTCAAGCACCACATGCAATTTATCAGTAAACCTTTCTTTTTGGTTCTACCATCAAAATATATCCAGATTCTGATCACATCTCTCCATAATTCCACTAGCCTGTGCTGAGTCACTGCATCTCTTGTTTGGACTATTGTACTCGCCTTCTAAAGGGAGACCCTACTCCTACTTGGTCCTCTATAAGATTGAGCCTTAAAAATGTTAAGTCATAACATGTCACTCCTCTGCTAAGAATCATCTGATAACCTTTTATTTTACCAGGTTTTTTTTCTTTTTTTTTAAGGGCACTTGGGTAGAGAGAGACAAAGAATGACAGAGAAAGGGAAAGTGAGAACTTACTCCCCAGTGGGGTTATCCACATTGTAATCTCTTCTCCTTTTAGAATTTTGGGCACACACACACAAACACACCCAGCGTGATTTTCAAACAATCAGGTCTGGGACTTGAACTGTGGAGTTGACCATACAGGAATCCAGCACCGTAACCACCCTGCCACCTGCTGGCCATATTTTGATCAGTATTAAAAACCAGTCTTCATAATGACCTCTGTGAATTCATCCTGTATTCCCTCTTTGACTTCATATCTTCACCTCTTTCCCTCTTGCTTAGTCAGCTCCAGTCACAGTCTCCCTACTGTCACCTGAGGTCCTTCTTCACTGTTCTCATCCACTTTCCTTGCAGGTGGCATGAGATCTTATTTAAATGAAGCATAACTTGAGGGTCCTATTTAAAATTAGAAACCCTTGGGGCTGGCATGCCCTACCGCAGTTCGAGTCCTGGACCTGGTGGCTTGCATTCTCACTTTTCCTTTCTCTCTCTGGTCAAATTAAAAATAAATAAATAAATAAATAAAATGAATAAAATAAATGTAAAAAATTAGAAACTCTCTTCTTTACAACCACCTGTCCCAACGTCCCATTGTGCTGCTCTATTTTTCTACTTTTCCTCGGCATCGATCACTTTCTAGCATTCTCCATATTTTACAGAACCGTTCATTGTCCCGCTCTCCCACCTGACAGTGAGCACCATGACTTCAGTGAATCCCCAGGACCTAGGTCAGTACCTGGAACATAATGAATAACCAATATGTATTTGCTAAGTAACTAGGAAAGGTTTAACTACATTTGAAGACAAAAACAGAGTAATTCCACAACTAAAATTAGACCATTTTTAGTTTTATCAAAAGTTTTATACTTAGCATCATTTATTTTCATTGGGAGGAAAATATGATTTTATTTTTAAAAAATACACACTAATGCATATACATAACATTAATAGAAAGACATGAATAAATAACCTTTAACATCTCATTCATCCTCATAAAGCACATGTCTCCAGATTTTAAAGGTTGCCCAACTCCAACCTTTCTCTCATGTGTACCAATTTGGGGGTCCAGATGGATACATGGCTGTATCCATAGCTGGCTCTTGTTTTGAGATAAAGTTTATATTCCTCTACTTTTTAGTCCAAAAATTTCAACCTGGAAAAAAGCTTTAAAAACAGTATAATGGCCTAGCCACAGTGACATAGGCTGTAGTGACCTTGCTCTGCAATGCTGGATCCACGTGGCTGACTGGAGTTAAGGTCCCAGATAGTCCTAAAACCTGCCAGGCACGTGGGGCTGTGATCCTAGCTGGCTGGAAAGCCAGGGCAGGACATAGTGAGGTGGCCGGAGACTGTCCTGGGCCTCTCTATCTTTCTCTCTCTCCCAAGAATTTCTTTATATAAATAAACTTTGAAAACCAGTGTATGAAAAATACCATACACTAGTTTCCCGATTTTTAACATGTTGTCACATTCGCTTTCTCATCCTTTCTTCTTCACATTTATTTTTTATGTTTTTCCTTTATTAGTTTATATAAATGTGTTTATATCAAGATATTTCATCCCTAAAGTCACTGAATATCACTTAAGAACAAGGACATAATCCTATATATATAAAACCACAATGGAAGGATCATATGCAAGATATTTAACATTTTTAAAAATAATTATTTATTTAATTTTACTCATTTATTCACTTATTTTCATTTCACCAGAGACAGAGACACATGGGAGAGGGGCAAGAAAGCAAACCACCAGGTCCAAGACTTGAACCATGGCCAGCCATGTGGAAGTCCAGTTCTTCAACTACCATGCCACATGTTAGCCCCAAAATTAATATTATTATTCAATATATAGTTCATATTCAAATTTCCCAATTTCTCAATAATGTTGTTTGCAGCTTTCGCTTATATCTAGGAACTAATGATGAACAGTAAATTATATTGGTTGTCATATCCCTAGTACAGTTTTCCTCCTCCTTCTCCTTTGTCTATCATTTTGCTGAGATTTTTAAAGCATCCAAGCCTATTGTTTCCTTACTACCAGATTACGTTTAAAGATGGTCCATAAAACTATACCTAAAAATTAGATTTTTAATACATCTCTTAGTAGCCACAAAAGAGGTGGTAATACAGTGAAGTAATTACAAGCCTAGTCTATGCACCAGACCTATCTGGGTTAGAATGCAGTTCTACCACTCATGAATCTTGAGAAGTACTCAGCAGTTTCTCGCCTCAGTTTTCCTGGTTATAAGAGGAAGATGACCTTACTATCCACCTCACAGGATTGTTGTGTAGGTTAAACAGGTTAATCATAACCTCAAATAATACAACTCTTTATTCCGTTGAGTCAAGCTGACCTCCTGTGCATTCTCTAGTAATACAACCCTTCAGATGAGGAGTCTTCACAATGTTTCTAGAAAATGCATTTTGTAAAAACTTACACGTGGATCTCAACATTTTTTGCATAATACTTGTACTTTCATTACATTTCTCCACAAACGTTTTGAAGTCCCCTTGCATGTGAAGCACTTAGAATACTACCTGGCATGTGGCAAATGCTTCGTAAATGTTCGCTCTATTTATAGTCTTAAAACCACCTTGAGTCATTTCTATTCGGTGGTTGATTGGGGTGTATGAAATACACGGAGGAAGCTTTATATTTTCCCTGAGTACACAATAACTATCAGTGGCCTGATTGAGAATTTTAATTAAGTCCTATTATTGTGTTTGGAAATTCAGAGTGTTTTCCCTCATCCACTCTATTGGAAACTCAGTCGGGAGAGGAAGGAATGGTGGCATCTCCGCGCAATGTGTTGACAAGGCTCGGAGATGAGCTGTCTTGATATAGCACGCCTCTAGAGGGCAGCAGAGGCACTTGTGGCTCCCTGGCTCCTTTGCAAATGAACTCATGTCTTTCCGGCCACAAACGGCATAGGAGGTCAGCTTGACTCAACAGAATAAAGAGCTGTGCAATTATTTACTTGGGGAGAAGAAACAAATAGCCATGAGCAACACCAGTATAGCATACGTTATCATTATCTTTTTGGTAATAAAACTAATCTTCAATTTAACTGTTCCTGAAGTTTAAATATATCACACTAATGTGCTTCCTCATCCAAACCAGGGTAACATGAGGCTCAGCCTGGTTCCAGGGCTTTAATTCTAAGCAAGCAGCTGAGTATTGAGAGTGACTTAGTGACATGATAGATGCCCGTGCCAGCTCCCCATGGGCAAGGAGCATCATCATTCTGCAAAGAAACCTCATCTGCCTGGCCACCACTTCTTCTTTTTTTTTTTAAGTTTTTTTTGACATGGGATAAGTGACTTGCTAGAGAGAGACAGAGAGGCACTGAGAGGGAAAGTGAGAAATCACCCTCCCAGTGGAGGGATGGTCAGGCCACAATCCCTTCTCCTCTCTTTTCTCCCAGGATCTTGGTAATGCAAACACACAAGTGATTTTTCAAGGCACCAGGCCTGGGACTCAAACTGCAGTCAGCCATGTGGGAATCCAGTACATAACCACTATGTCACCTGCTGGACCCACCACTTCTTATTCTTCAAAGTTTCCAAATGTATATAGTATGAGGGTTTCATTCTTCATATCAACGTCAAGACCATTTTATAAAAATTTTATTTTACATTTACAAAATTATCAGAAAACTACTTTTCTCCAATAATCTATTACCAAGAATAAGAAGTCTACTTTTAAAAAATCACAGAGCATTCAGAAATGAATTACAGACGATTATTAGCAATGTGATCTACATTACAGCTAGGTAGTACAGAGTAATGGATATGAGCAGGCAATCAAAAAGCTGATAACCTGGGCTTGAGTCCCAGTTCCGTAACTAACCTCTGTGGTCTTGAACAAGTTACTTAATCTTTGCATACTTCAGTGTCCTCCTCTAAAAGACGGAGATAATAATAGTACTCACCTCCAATGGTTGTTAGAGTTTTAAGGAGTAAATAAATGTGACTCTCTCTATATAGCTTCTTGCACTTAGCAAGCACTGTAGACATGTTAGCTTTCATTATATAGGATCTCACAATCTTTTGCAAGCAGTCGATCTTTCCCTCTGTCAATCTCCCCTTCCCTGTTGTCATGATGAGCAGCAGAGATTAGGGTTGAATGTACCAGAGCTTGTTCTTCTCCACAGGTATATGAAGAAAAGAGTCATGGTACCAGCAGTTGGTGTAATGGCTATGTTACTGGACTCCCATGTAGTCAACCACAGTTCAAGTCCCGGACCTGGTGGCTTAAACTCACGCTGGGCATGTGCATGTGCATACCCAAGATCCCGAGAGGAGAATAGAGAAGACGGGATTGTGGTGTGGCCATCCCCCCCCCCCCCCGAGGGTGATTTCTCGCTTTCTGTCTCTCTGTCTGTCTCTGTCTTCCTGGCGAGCACACGCACCCTATACCAAAAACCTCTCCAAAAAAAATAACAAAAAAGAAAAGAAGTCTTCCCTCTTTCAGCCAAAACACAAGGGAAGAAAACGACAACTCCATTTCTTAAGGCTTCTCCTTAAAGTGACCTTACTCTGTGTAGCCCTCCTTCACTTCCTTGAGTCCTCTTCTAGGACCAGTAAGTTTCCAGTGACCTTCCAGATGCAGATTGGGTCCCACTTGTTTCTCTCTTGGTCACTCACACTCTAGCAGAGCCATCCTAAGAATCTTGAGAGGATTATTTTATTGGTCACCCACCACTAGGCATGAACTATCCCTTTTCTCACCAAGAAGGAAACACGTAAGTGAACATACTCCATACTCCCTTTTAAAATAGAAAATTAAAAATAATTCCTTTAAGAAAAATAAAGTGAACTCCCTTAAAGTAAATATTTTTAAAAAGAATTTAAAATTGTTTCAGATGGGCCAGCAGATGGCATAGTGATTATGTCACTGAACTTGCACATGGCCAATTGCAGTTCAAGTCCCAGAAAGAGTGGCTCGAAAATTGCACCAGGTGTGTGTGTGTGTGTGTGTGTGTGTGTGTGTGTGCCCAAGATCCCAAGAAGAGAATAGAAGAGAAAGGATCGCAATGTGGCCATCCCTCCCAGGAGTGATTTCTCACTTTCCCATTCATTATTTCTGTCTCTGTCTCTCTGTCTCTGTCTCTGTCTCTCTCTCTCTCTCTCCAGCGAGAACACAAGCCTGACTGGGGAAAAAAAAAAAAAAACTCTTTAAAAAAAATTGTTTCATGAGACCAACAGATGACATAATGGCTACATCACTGGACTCCCATGTAGTCTACCATGGTTCGAGTCCTGGACCCAGTGGCTTAAACTCACACCAGGCACGTGTGCATGTGTGCCCAAGATCCTGAGAAGAGAATGGAGAAGTGATTGCAGCATGGCCATCCCCTTGGGGGTGATTTCTCGCTTTCTGTCTCTCTCTGTCTTTCTAACGAGTGCACACGCCCTATAGCAAAAACCTCTCCCCCCACAGTCTGGGATAGCCAAGACTAGGGGTAGGTTGTGGCCTGAGGACCCTGTTGGGGGTGCTTCTCTCTGTCTCTGTGTGTGTCTCATGGAAGAAAAAAATACCATCTGTATAAATATGTCTTGTTAAAATAAAAAGACTTTTAAGACCAGCAAATGGTGTAATGGTTGCATCACTGGACTCCTACCATAGTCAACCTTGGTTTGAGTCCCAGACCCAGCGGCTTAAACTCACACCAGGCATGTGTGAATGCATGCCCAAAATCCCAAGAGGAGAATGGAGAAGGGATTGTAGCATGACCATCCCACCTGAGGGGTGATTTCTCACCATCTGTGTCTGTCTCTGTCTCTCCAACAAGAGCATGCACCCATAGCAAAAATCTCTCTTAAAAACAAAAACAAAATTCCCACCAGGCACATGTGCATGCATATCCAAAATCCCAAGAGGAGAAGAAGGGGAAGGGATTGTGGTGTGGCCATCCTCCCCCAGGGGGAGTGATTAATCACTTTGTGTCACTCTGTCTCTCTCTGTCTCTCCTGCGACCACATGCACCTTATAACAAAAATCTCTCTAAAAATATAATAGTAATAAAAAAGTCATGTGGAATCACATTTTACATAATTATCTAAGAACTGGGCAGGTTCCATGAGTTACGGCTGAGAGCAGAGCATCCTTCCAAGCAGAGCGGTTGTCTCATATTTCAATCTGCTCCCTGAGCTTACCTTAGACGGGGGACTTGGATATCTGAAGCTTTTTGGTTCAGCAAAATAGTAAAAGATTTCATTCAGTCATACTTTCAGCATTTTCAGAAATCCAGTAAAATCCAAGGTAGTCTATGCTCTACAGTTCTTTGTGAAAGCTGTAGGAAAAGCACTGGTAATACCATAGCACCCTGTAAAGGCATGATCTTACACAGAGTATGGTAGTTACATACATGGCTTTCAGAACCAAACTGCAGGGTTTCACATCCCAGCTATTCCACACAGGAGCTTTGAGATCTTGGAAAGACGAGTGGCCTCACCTGTCGCACGGTAATAACAGCACCTGTAGCAGACAATGCTGACGTTTCTGTCAGTCTCCTCAGTGTACACCCGATGCTCTCTTTGCCCAGATCTCTCACACACACTCCCCTTCCTTGCCATCCCAGAGGTGGCTAACCAGAGCCTGTGCAGCAGGGTGGAAGCCAGGCTCTCCCCACCTCACACACAGCCTGCAGCCAGAGCTGCTCACAGGACCAGGCTGGAGCTGACCCTGAAGACCCGAGCTAGTCCCATCCATGGCTGCTTCCCTTTCCCTTCCTGCTTCCTCCACTCCATTCCTGGTCTCTCCTAGGACTACCTCAGGGATCTGTCCCTTGCAATTGAACCTCACCTCTGTGTCTACCTTGGTGACCTGAGACTTCACACTAAAGCCTCATAGAGTTTGTTTTTTTTTTTTTTTTTGAGAGGTTTTTTCACTATAGGGCGCGTGTGCTCGCCAGACAGACAGAGAGAGACAGAAAGCGAGAAATCACCCCCCAGGGGGGATGGTCACGCCGCAAGCCCTTCTCCTCCATTCTCCTCTCGGGATCTTGGGCACGCACGCACACGCGCCCGGCGTGAGTTTTAAGCACCAGGTCCGGGACGCGAACCGTGGTCGACTACGTGGGAGTCCAGCGACATAGCCATGACGCTAACTGCTGGTCCCAAGCCTCATAGAGTTTTGAAAGGGTGGATTATGATAGTGTATCTAAAGCCCTTGAGACAGTGCCTGGCATATAGTAAGTGCCAGTTAGGGATTAGCTACTGTTATTAACTGAGGTTGCACCTGCAGGATCAGGGAGAACTGGGGAAGCCATGCGGGACTTCAAACAAACATAAGACTACAAACATATACACTCAAGAAATGTTGAGGGCGCTAAACAAGCCACGTAACTGCTTCCATTCGCATCACTGGTTGCACCCTTGGCCTTAATTACAAGGGAATAAATGCTTCTGGCTGAGTTGTAACATAAGAGGCTGCGAAGGCGTGCTCCTGTGAGACTCACCACAGGCATTCAATCGCGCTAATAAGTATGGATACTGGAAGACTTGAATGTTCTCTCCTATGTGCTTCTTTTTTTTTTTTTTATTTTAAATAAGTGAAACTCTTTGGTTCGTCCTTTAACCGGGTTTCATAGAGTAGTTTCAAGGTTGCTTGTTTGAAGGTAAGCAGCAGGAGTCTTAAGAACTTAATTTTAAGAAATTCAAAGAGCAGAGAATGCACTTTGTTCTTTGAGTTTCTTAAACCTATATTCCATACCCTTTCATAATAATTTGTCTTTTATAGATAAAATATACACAAATCACTTAGGAAAAAAGGCCTCTGGAATGACCTTGGGCAACCACGTTCTTCTGTTTTCATACGGCATGCACAAAGTATATTATTAAGATTTCTATATGGTAGCGTTGCTAGCATATAGGACAGTTCAGAAAGAGAATTTACCATCTCTTTATTTTTCTGTTCAAATATAAGGGCAAAGAAACTTACTCATAGGATTTCTTTTTTTTAAGGTGTGCATTTATCAGCTCCTAGAAAAAAAAATTGATATAGGCAAAATCCCAACATGATAAAACCAGAACTAAAGTAATAGTGGCTGGGGGGAACCTCTAAGTGAATTATTATGATCCCAGGTACTAAAAAAATAATTCTTCTCTGGTTCTCTCATCTGACCCCACTACAGACTGGCTTTTGTCCACTTCACAGCACTTAGGCCATTAATGATCTCCTCCAGGCCAAATGGAATGTTCTCTCGTCTATTCTTACTCACTTTAATCTATTTGTTGCCTTTGTTCGACTCAAACCACTCTCTTCCTCCTCCTCCATAAGCCTCTCTTCTCCTAATTTTCTCTGATCCTTTAGTATTCCTTTTCTTTTCAATGTGATCATATATTTTTAAAATAAAAATGAAAACGATAATTAAAGAAGAAAGCAAAAAGAACCCAATCCAAACACTGTTGTTATTATTATTATTAATTATTATTTTTGGAGAGGTTTTTTGCTATAGGGCGCATGTGCTCATCAGAAAGACAGAGAAAGACAGAGAGACAGAAAGTGAGAAATCACCACCTGGGGGGGATGGCCACACTGCAATCCCTTCTCCTCCATTCTCCTCTCCGGATCTTGGGCACGCACGCACACTCACCCAGCGTGAGTTTAAAACACCGAGTCCGGGACTCAATCCTCATCGACTACATGGGATTCCAGTGACATAGCCATTACGCCAACTGCTGGTCCCACTATTTCTATTTTTGATAAGTAAATAAATGAATACAAGCAGCAGCACTTGGTGGCCATTGGTATAAAATTATAGAAAATTATCCAGCCTTTTAGAAAGCTTTTCTGAGCTAAGCATTTTTTTAAACATTCTATTCTGTTAATGGCAGAAACAATAAAAGTAAAGGTGAAATATATATTTGAGTCTTTTTAACTTTTTGCTCTCAAATTCTCAAATGTTACTCGGATATATAAAGAATGATTTAAGATCTTGGGGGAAAAGAGTACCCCACTTCAAACTGAGTCCAAAACTAGATTGGCTCTGCTCCTTGTTATTTACGACTATGAACAGAATATGTAACAACTTTGGCCTCAATTTTCTCACCCCTAGAATAAATCGTTTGGACTAGATGATATGTAGAATCCCTTTCTCCAAAGTTTGATCGTTTTATCTAAAATGTCTCATAGTAACTGTGATGAATTATTTTGCAAATTAAATAAAATGCAAGGAGCCATCTTTGATGGATTAAATTATTTTTCTACCCTGTGCATGAGCTATAAACATTATAATAAATAAATACAAAAATAAGTAAGTACATACATTTTTATATCAGTTTTACACGTATCAAGTCTTATAAACTTGTACAGGTTTGTCCAGCAATTCTACTTTTAGGATTTAGCCTGACAAATTATTCAAAAATAAAAAGATTTAGGGCTCAGCCATGGTGGTACACAGGTAGTGCCACTGCTTGGGAGCTAGAGGTTGGTGAGACTATATATGTTTGCTGGGTTCCATTCCCAGCAAACCTGAACATGCTCAGCATAGTTGCATGTGCCTATAATCCTAGGTAACTGAGGGGCTTGGGCAGGAGAATCATGACAGAATGAGACGCTGTCAAAAGTATCTACCACTGTCTCTCTCCTTTTCTTCCCTCAACCTCCTAAAGGGAAAAGAAATAATAATAACTTAAGAATAATGCTTATTTTGGCCCAGCAAGAGGTGTGATGGTGAAGGTGCTGATCCCACATGGCCAGCCACAGTTGGAGTTCCAGACCCAGCTGCTTGAAAATTACACTGTGTAGGGGGACCAGCAGTTAGCATAATGGCTATGTCGCTGGACTCCCATGTAGTAGACCGTGGTTCAAGTCCCGGACCCGGTGGCTTAAACTCACACCAGGCAGGTGTGCGTGTGTGCCCAAGATCCTGAGAGGAGAATGAAGGAGAAGGGTTTGCGGTCCCCCCTGGGGGGTGATTTCTCACTTTCTGTCTCTCTGTCTCTGTCTTTCTGGTGAATGCACGTGCCCCATAGCAAAAACCTCTCCAAAAAATAAAAAATAAATAAATAAATTACACTGAGTGCATGTATGTGCATGCCCAAAGTCCACAAAAGAGAATGGAGGAGAAGGGATTGTAGCATGACCCTCACCCCTGGGGAGTGATGTCTCACTTTTTCTTTCTCTGTCTCTCTCTCCAGTGAGCTCATGCACCCAATAAAAAAAAACCCTAAAATAAATAAATAAATAAATAAGAGCAATGCTCATTTCAACATTGTAATAGGAAAAAAATGGAAATTACAGTTAAAGAGATGACAGTACATTATAACAATATGAGTATTGCAACATGAAGCCATTAAAATGATGGAAAATAATATTTAATGTCGTGGGAAAAGATTTAACACCTCTTTTTAAGTTGAAAAAGAGATTATAAAACACTGTACAATACAATCCCATTTTGTTGTAAAATATGTATATGTACATAAAGGTACGGAAAGATCTACAACAAGAACTTTACAATGGTAAAAATTGGGTTTGTAAGCATTTTCTAAACTTTATAAAATTAATAGATATTGCTTACAAAGCAAAATAATCAGAGCCTTGTAAATTGCTTCCATAGTTTGTTTTCTTATTACTCCAGGTCACATACATAAATAATTTATGGTCAGAGAAAAAAGAGGATTCAAAAAACTATTATTACATCAGTAAATGCTTGCTTCATTTTTCTAATTAATTAATTTCAAGGTTTTTGCCAGAGAGCATGCCCTTGCTGGAGAGAGACAGTGAAAGGAAAAGTGAGAAATCACTCCCCAGGGGAGATGGCCACACTGCAATCTCTTCTCCTCTTTTCTCCTCCTAGGATTTCTTTTTTCTTTTGAGAGAGATTTTTGCTACTAGGGCACATGCGAGAAAAAGCGAGAAATCATCCCCCAAAGGGAAAGGCCACGCCACAGTCTCTTCTCTTCCATTCTCCTCTCAGGATTTTGGGCACACTCACATACACACACACACACACACACACACACACACACACATGCCCGGTGTGAGTTTCAAGCTGCTGGGTCCAGGGCTCCAAAATGGTTAGAGTTTAGCACCTTAGCCACTACACCACCTGTTGGGCCCTGCTTGCTTCATTTTTAACACTGGCATCAAATATGCCCAGTTTCTTTTCTAAAAATAATGAAATTGTGGTAAGGACAAAAATAAATGTTTTAAATGCCTTTAAAGAAATGATAGCTTTCTACTCAGTTGCATGCAGCCTACAGCTCTCGATCGACAGTGGCCAGCTATACTAAAGAGCATGGACACGTGCCAGTGTCCATAGTCACAGCCTAAGCGAACTCAGGGTGTTGTGATTCTGACATTCAGCATATGTTTGTTTTAAGACTCAGCACTCCATGTGAAGGAATAATTCCAACTAGCGTCTGTAATAACACTATATCATTTATAACATTCATACCTCAACATTTCAAAGTCTAATATTGAGTTGTCCAGAAAGTCAGGGTGCATTTTTGCACAGAAAAACATAGAAAAATACATCTTGACTTTCCTATCCTAATAGAATGGTTGTTAAAAGTTGGTAGGAGGAGCCAGCAGGTGGCATGGTGGTTAAGGGCACTGGACTCCCACACAGCTGACTGCGGTTTGAGTCCTGATCCTGGTGGCTTGCTTTCTCAGTTTCTCTCTCTCTCTCTTTTGCTCTGTCCCTCTCTGGTCACATTAAAATAAGTAAATAAATAAATTAAACTAAATGAAATAAGTCTATTTTTAAAAAAAAGAAAAAAAGGTGATAGGATCCACAGAGGGTTGACAATTTTTTCTTTGCCTAAACATTAAAAGAATACCATTTACAGCCTCTAACATTTAAAAAGAAAAATATTATAACCTTGAAAATGTCCTGATCTAAGATTTTTTTTTTAAGTCCTTTAAGACAAGTCAGTTTAGCTTAGTACATGTCAGTAGTACATTGTCCGTATTTTTCCTATTTGCTGCACAGTGGCAAAAACTTTTTTTCACCCTTAAGTTTATTTATTCCTTCCTTGAGAGATAGAAAGAGCCAGAGACAGGAAGACAGGTACCTTCCAGCCGGGTGTCCATGCTACTGTAATAACCTGTCCATCCTGCAAGTCTAGCCAGCCCGGATCATGGGCACACAAGCCACCACCCAGCATGTAGAGGGAAGTCCCAGGATGTGAGCCCAGAACCTTCCCATATGGCTCCTGTCGTGTTACTGCTGCACCATTGCCCAGCCCCGGCACCACTCATTGTGGCTCAGTTTCCTAGTAAAGAGGTCCCTGTAAGAAAATACAACCCCCCAACACAGATTATCTTTATTTAGTCAATTACCCAGAAAGTAACTGAAAAAATAATCCAGAGAATAAAAAAAAGTGAACTATAGGGGACCAACAGATGGTGTAATGGCTACGTCGCTGGTCTCCCATGTACTCGACCATGGTCTGAGTCCCGGACCCAGTGGCTTAAATTCACGCCAGATGCATGTGCATGCATGCCCAAGATCCCGAGAGGAGAATGGAGGAGAAGGGATTGCAGCATGGCCATCCCCCCGGGGGGTGATTTCTCACTTTCTGTCTCTCTGTCTCTCTGGCAAGTGCACGCGCCCTATAGCAAAAACTTCTCAAAAAAAAAAATGTGAACTATGTTTTATGTTATACAGGTAGGGAGAAGGCAATTTTTTTAAAATTGAAGTTAATCTAAATAATAAAATCTTGGGGCCGGCAAGTGGCATGGTGGTTAAAGGCGCTGGACTCCCACATAGCCAACCACAGTTCAAGTCTCAGACCTGGTGGCTTGCTTTCTCACTTCCTCTCTCTCTCTCCCTGTCTCTCTCTGATCAAACTGGAAAATAATAATGATAATAATAATAAATAAAATAATTCTAAAAAAAAATAAAATCTTAAAACCAAATAAACTTAATAATCTTCTTTCCCATGTTTCCCAAACTTCAGTTGTTCTTATTTTGTCTTCACAATTTTTGTCATATTTACATAACACCTCTACAATGGGGGGGCAGGGGGAGGAGTCTTCCAAAAGTTCATGGAAAATGCATATTATTAAAAAATTATGTGTGGATTTAAAAAATATTTTGCATCAAAATAAACTCATTCTTAATTCCATGTTTTCCACTAACTTTTGGAAGTTCCTTTAAGTATTGTTTATTTAACATTTTCTTTTCAGTTTCTCTCTAAGGTGATCATATCTATGAATTCAGGTGTTTCAGGGTTAGCTTTACATGTTTAATCATTCTGCCTCAAGGATCCCCCAAACAACTTCCCATTGACACTGAGGCAATGTGTTAAGCACGTTAAGAAATGTGTTCATGGTCTTATTTATGAGGCTGGTAAGCAGTCGATGGATTTGAAAATCAGTCATACAGAATGGTTCCGGGCCTGAGGGTGTGTGTCATTATGCACAATTTACAAATACAATTTCTAAGACGCTGGAAGTGTCCTATCCCTCCAACTACTCATTCTGTGCTGTTGTTTTTTCCAGTCTACTATGGCTCAACACCCTGCCTTGTATGTCCATTCATCCAACAACATTCAGGGAGCACCAGCTTTGTGTCAGGGCTGCCTAGGGGCTGCAGCAGTGAGAGAACCAACCATCCTTGACATCATAAGGCTTACATTGTATTAAGTCTTTGTAACATCCTAAGCCTATATCGTGTTTCATTTTCTGTCATCTAAATTCCTAGAGGATAAGATCTGGCTTCCATTTTGGCTCCTTCACAGCCCCTAAAAGAGCACTTTACACTGTTAAATCAATAAGTGATTGAATGGGGCCAGCAGGTGGCGTGGTGGTTAAGGCACTGGACTCTCACATAGCAGACTACAGTTTGAGTCCCGGACCAGGCAGCTTGATTTCTTATTTTCTCTCTCTTTCTCTTTCTATGTCTCCCTATGGGGAATGTGTGTACTCTGTAGCAAATTTAAAATAATAAATAAAGAAAATGAAATAAATAGTCTTAAAAAAAAAAGTAAGTGATTGAACAATGAAGGACGTACAAGGTCTCTAGTTGGTTTGTTTTTTTTTTGTTTGTTTTTTTTTTTTTTTGGAGAGGTTTTTCGCTATAGGGTGCGTGCGCTCGCCAGACAGACAGAGAGAGACATAGAGACAGAAAGCGAGAAATCACCCCCCAGGGGGGATGGTCACGCCGCAATCCCTTCTCCTCCATTCTCCTCTCGGGATCTTGGGCACGCACGCACACGCGCCCGGCGTGAGTTGTAAGCCACCGGGTCCGAGACACGAACCGCGGTCGACCACGTGGGAGTCCAGTGACATAGCCATTACGCTAACTGCTGGTTCCCTCTAGTTGGTTTGTTTTTGACCCTAAAAACAACACATCATAATTACTTCCTGTTTTCCCATTTTTCACTCCATCTTTTCAGTTTTCAATTTTTCTGATTTCAAATTACAAAATACTAAAGATAAGCAAAGACAATTTCCTTGTAGTGAAAGGAAACTAACCGCTGATGAAGAAAAGAGTGAATGTTTCATCTGCTGCACTCAAAGTGCATGATCTAAAGTGCTGTCGTAGTTCTCCGTTAAAGTGACCCCATTTGACCAAGTTCAGCTTTGCATGAATTGATGAGATTTGACCACGATCTGTTTTTGCATGGATTCTTCCTTAACTCACAGCTATTACCTTTCTCCTCCTGTATTTTACTTACCTCGTACAAAAGAAATAGATGATACTGGTCTATTCAAATTCTGTGTAAAGATTAAATCTATAAAACAGGTAGGATAAGGCTTCTAAGGTTTTACCTATCAGGTCTTGCTATTTCTTTTTGTGGAACTTTTCTGCCCTCACAAAATTCCCTCAAACTCAGAGGGAATTTCTCAGGGTTACAAAGCCCTGGCTTAGTTTCCGTTCTGCCTTTGAGCCCGTTGCTCAAGGTCACAAACATTTGGTAGCAAAGGTAAATTCTGTTCTCAGCGCCCCCCACCCCAATTTACTTGTGTCATCTGCCTCCCCCAAAATACGAAAGTTGTTAACAGTTCTCAAGAGAGAAACATGCGAAACTTGTGAACTTTATTACATTGGGTACTTTTTCTTCTCTTTTTTGCATGGGGAAAAAAGTAATGAGATTTTCCAGGCATAAAAAGTTTAAAGCTTACAAGTGTAGGGGGTGGACAGTGGCACAGAGGTAACACAACACTCTGAGTTGTCCTACATAGAACGATTCTGGTTCGGGTCCAGAGATCTCTCTCAACACATTAGATTCACGGATGTTGGTGATTCTGGGCTGGTGGAAACTGGGGGTGGATCACAGCATGAGAGAAACTGTTCGGGTGCTGTCTCTCTTTCAATCTCTCTCACTCTTGTAGGAAAAAAAAAAAACAACTGGGGGTTCAGCAGGTGGCATAGTTGTTACGTCACTGGACTCCCAAATGGCCAAAGGCAGTTGGAATCCTGGACTCTGTGGCTTGAAAATCATGCAGGCACGTGTGCGTGGGTGCCTGAGACCCCAGGAGAATGGAGGAGCAGGGATTGCAGCATGGCCAGCTCCCCGTGGGGGGAGTGATTTCTTGCTTTCTTTTTCACTGTCTCTATCTCTCTCTCTTTCTCTCCAGTGAGTGCACATGTCCTATGACAAAATCCTCTAAAAGAAAGAAAGAAAGAAACTTAAAAAACAAAAAAAGCTTAAAAGTTTAGGACCAAAACATGGCAGTAATGGGGCCATTTTTTTTTTTTTCTGGAGTCTTTGTTACCTTTCGATTCAATTTTTAGTATCTGGTCAGAACTATTATACTGCTTGAATCATGAGACCAAAGTCAGCTTAAGCTTTTTATTTTCTTTCTTTTTTTTGCTCTGAATGCAAGCGACCAGGGCTGGTAGTTTAAGAACTGATCAATCCGACCTTCAGATAGTTATTTATGTACTATTTCTCTGGCTTTCTTACTCCTCTCACTGATATAAATAGTGTCTTCCTCGGGGTAACTTAACTCTGTCTCTAGTAAAATGCTGCAATGCAGCTGACATGCTGGTGATAGGACTGCAAATTACGTGTGAGGGCATTTTGCTCCCAGTGCACTTCAGCCTGAAGTGCAGGTTTATTTCTGTTCTCCACGGGCTTGGCTGGCCAGTGAGAAAACAGAGCATTCATTACCTGGTGCCTTTGGCCATCTGTATTTATAGGCATTCCAAGACAACACTTCTAATTTTATGATTAGGACAAATAGTAATGTACCCCCCCAAACACACACACACACACACAATAACAAAGAACTCTCTCTTTTATTTATTTATTTATTTATTTAGATTTTTGCCATAGGGTGTATGTACTTGCCAGAGAGAGAGAAAAAAATGAGAAATCACCTCTACCCTGGGGGGTGGGGGGGTGGGGAAACAAAGGCCACTCAGCAATCCCTTTTCCTCCATTCTCCTCTCGTGATTTTGAGCACACACACACACACACACACACGCACACACGCACACATGCATGCACACACACACATGCTAAACGTGTTTTAGAAGCCTCTGGGTCTAGGACTAGAACTATGGAGCCAGCCTCATGGGATCCAGCACCTAACTAACATGCCACCTGCTAGCCCTCTCGTCACTTTTACAGTGGTTATTAACTAACTCAGAATAGAGATTCTGATGGATGAAGATGCTGATTTCTCTAAATTCTTCATATATTTACTACCCAGAATGATTGCCTCACTCTCCGAATACGGTATAGTAAAGTCTAGCAGCCAGGTAAAACCATTACCGTTGTTAATATAGTCTTTAAATTAAAGTCACCATCAATCAAAATTTTCTCAATCCTTTGAGTACTTCAGTCACTGAGAAATTACTTCAGAATCTAACCCATAAGTATCAAGTTATCTACTGAGAAGTTTCTAAAATAAATATCCATGCAGTCTTTTCCTTCTAAACCTTTTAACTTGCATAGGAATATATAAGAATAAAGTGGGAACCAGCTGATGGCATAATGGTTATGTCTCTGGACTCCCACGTAGTCGACTGTGGTTCGAGTCCCAGACCTGGTGACTTAAAACTCACGCCGGGCATGTATGCATGCATGCCCAGAATCCTGAGAAGAGAATAGAGGAGATGGGATTTGGTGTGGCCATCCTCCCTGGAGGGTGATTTCTCACTTTCTGTCTCTCTATCTCTCTCTATCTCTCCTGTAAGCTCACATGTCCTATAGCAAAAATCTCTTCCCCCCAAAAAAGAATTAAAGTTAATGATTATGCCAACGAGGTACAGATAAGACTTTAAGAAGTAGGCATTTTTATTAGAAGAAGTATTTGAAGAAGGCTTCTTCTGTTTTTTTTTAACCTTATTTTACTTTGTAAAGTTTGCTACAGGGTGCATGTACTCGTGGCAGGGGTGGGGGAGTGGGTGGAAGGATGAGAAAGCACCCCTCCATGGGGAATGGATACAGCACAATCCCTTCTCCTCCATTCTCCTTTCGGGATTTTGGGCATGTATGCACATGTTCCTGGCATGTTTTGGGGCCTGGGATTTGAACCGTGCAGTTGACTCTGTGGGATCCAGTCAGGTGTCCTGAGCCTGAGAAGCTATCTCCTTGTCAGGGTGAATAAAACAGTTAAAGGTTGGGTTTTCAATGCCAAAAAAAAAAGTTTGACTTCGATGAAAATAAAGGACAACTGAAGTTCTTCAACCAATGTACCTTATTAAAGCAGTTGTTTTAAGACAATGTGCTTGACAGCAGTCACCAAGGCATGTAGAATAAAGACTGAATGCATTCAGTCCATCTAGCAATTCCTGTATTTAAGAAACTGTTAGCAATTTTCATTATGAATGCTCCTTTCTCCTGGGTGGTAAAAATGTCATTTTCCTGGGGTTACCACTTTAGTTCAGTCAGCACCACGATGCTGAGGCATTGAGTGTTTGGCAGTGCTAGAAACTTCTGGTTGGTCTCAGTCCACATAGATCACTGGTAATCCCTTGTTCTCATCCACAGTGGGGGGTGTCTTAGTCCATTCTGGATGTTATAACAAAATACGGGTTATTTTGTTTTTGTTTTTTAAGTTTCTTTCTTTCGTGAGAGAGAGAGAGAGAGAGAGAGAGAGAGAGAGAGAGAGAGAGAGAGACAAACACTCTTGACAGGTCTTCAAACTACAATCCACTTCCAGTCTCAGCAGAGTTGCACACAGACACACATACATGTACCTGGTGTGCTTAGAGAGGTCCTGGGATGCAAGCTGGGACCTTCCCCATGTGGATCCAGTTGTGTCACCACCTGGCCCTATTCTTCATGGCTTTGAAGGCTGAGAAGTTCGAGACCAAGACTCCAGCAGATGGGTGTCTAGCGAAGGCCTGTTCCTCATACAGAACGGTTTCTCCTTCACTTGCACCTGGTAGAAGAGACAAACAAGCTCCCTTGGTCTCTTCTATAAGGGCACGAATCTCATTCATGAGAGTTTCACCATCATGATCTAGTTGCTTCCCAAAGGCCCCAAATGTTAATACCATCACCCTGGAGATTAGGACTTCAGTATATGAAGTGGGGGAGAGGAGCAGGGAAAAAACACTCAAGAGCATAGAAGAAGGCTCATGGGCCCATTTTAGGGCTTTCCTTAGGTGCATGGGAAACCATTCTCCTGCTTCCCCTGGGAGATGTCTGAAAGGTTTCAGTCCTTTCTCCCACATACCCCTTTCTTTCTTTCTTTTTTAAAAAATTATTTCAACTTTATTTATTTACTTATTTTAATATGACCGGAGAGAGATAAAGAAAGAAAGAAAGCTGCCAGGTCTGGGACTTGAACCACGGTTGGCCATGTGAGAGACCAGTGCCCTTAACCACCATGGCACCTGCTGGCCCCCCACATACTCATCTCTATTACACAGGGAATTTGTGAGACCAGAACATGGGTTATCTCTGTTATGGATTCCCTCCGCCAAAAGTGGGAGTTAGTTATGTTGCTTATTCCTCCAGGGTTCAGTCTGGAAGGAGACTCGTAAGTGCCCTTTTCTCATCCTCTGGGGCTTTCCTTCCAATCCTCCCTCACCTAGTCCTCAAGAACCTTTTCTGAGCAGAGGGAGTCCTTGCTCCTACATCACCACAGATTTGCTGTGATTGAAACCCTGGGCACCCTGAGACCTAAGGCTTTTTCACTCCTATTCTCCAGTATCATTTCTTCTCCAAGTCAGTGCTACTGACTGAATGGAAGATGATAGAAGAAAATGTAGAATTGGATGTAGGATCCTTGATTAATACCTCAAAATATTACCTTACCACACTGGTGAAGAGGCTGTTGCAGTAATGAAGACGTAAGGGTTGAGTGGCATAAACATGGAGATGAAAGAGGCTTAAACAAAAAACACAGTGAAGGAAGAAAATGCGAGATCTTGTTTGTGGAATAAACTCAGAGCCAGAGGTGGGAGGAAATGAACGTGAGGTGTTAGTGAGAGGTAATGTCAGCTGTCCTCGGACATTCTCCCATGGCTCATATGCCCCCTTCCCTTTTCCCTTCTTCAACACTAATCACCAGATCCTGTTAATTGAGAGTTCTTTGAATCCATATCCCTCCTCCCCAAAGCCCCCATCACTAGCCTTGTTCATGCCAATGACCTCTCTCCTAGGGATAGTCTACTGCATTGGACGCCTTAGTTCTCTCTTTCTGCTTCTCGGCCTCCTCTAATTTATCTTTTATTCAGCCATGAACATTACCTTTCTAAAGCAAAAATCTGATCACATCAGCCAAAAATCTCTGGCTCAGCAGTGCCTGCAAAGCACAATCTAACTCCCACACATTTGGCCTTCATCACGGGGCCCACGCCTGCCTGTCCACGCTCACCTAAGATGCCTTACCTAGGGCTTAGCTCTGGCCGAGCGGGGAGGCAGCATGTGGAGCAGGGTAGAATATAACGTCATCACCGGACAGCCTGGCTTTGCATCCTCACTCCGTGCACTTGGACGAGTTATTTAACTTCTGTCATTCCATCCATAAGTGTCGTTAAGACGACTAGATGAGAATATACTTTAAGAACGCACCTGCTACATAGTGAGAGCTATGTAAACGCTTGTTAAAGAAAACCAGTTCCTGGATTGTCAAAATCTCTCCTACCCCAGTGAATTTCCACCTTCAGTTTCTTCCGTCCATTTTGCGGGCCCCTTCTTTCATTTGGCCAGTTTCTATTCTTCCTTCTGTTTATAACAAGGGAAGTGCACACAGACGAGAGAGAGAGAGAGAGAGAGACAGACAGACAGACAGACAGACAGAGAGAAATAGGAGCACCCTCTACAGGGTCTGGTCCCACCTCAATCCCCTCCCTCCAGACCTCCATCACAGTGGATCGTGGGCACTGGCATCTGTGCCTGGTGTATTCCAGGCTACCTGGGCCAGAAATCGGGCTGTGGTTGAGATGGCAGATTTTCTTGAGCAGTGCGTTACCACTGAGCCAGAGAGTCAGCACTACTTGCCCTTTTAGAAGGAGCTAGAATGTCAGGACCTCTGTGAAGCCTCTCTACTACATGTAGTTCAGATCCTTATTAATTTTCCTTTTTTCGTAAAGGTCGTGTGAACTCAGCAGACAGAGGGGGAGAGGAGAAAGCACTCCTCATGGGGAATGATTACATAGCAATCCTTCTCCATTTCTCCCTCCTTTCAGGATTTTTGGCATGCATGTATACACACCTGGCATGTTTTTCCCACCACCACATCAGGATTTGAACTGTGCTATTGGCCATATTGGATCCTCCTGCCCCAACCACTAGGCCACAGAGCCAGCCTTAACATTTTATTAAAATTTGTATTTGTTTCCTCTGACTGGCATAACAAATTACCACAAACTGGGTGGTTTAAAACAACACACATCTGGACCAGCAGATGGCATAGAGTTTACATTGCTGGACTCCCACATGGTCAACCGCAGTTCTCATCTCAGACCCAGCAGCTTAAAACTCATGCAGGGCATTTGTGCGGTGTGCCCGAGATTCCAGGAGGAGAATGGAGAAGGGATTGCAGCTTGGCCATCCCCCCTGGGGGTGGGTGATTTCTCACTTTCCCTCTTACTGTCTGTCTGTCCCTCTCTCTGGCAAGTGCAGGTGCCCCAAGGCAAACACACACACACACACACACACACACACACACACACACTTATTCTCCCAAAGCTCTGGAGGCTATTAAGTCTGAAATCCTCATCAAGGCAGAAATCACCGCCCCCACAGGCCAGGGGAGAATGTTCCCGGCCTCTAGCAGCTTGCGGGGGCTGCTGGCCTTCCTTGCTTGGGGGCCACATCATGCCACTCTCTCTGTGGTCACATCTCCTGTCTTTCTCATGAAGACACTGTGATTGCACTGAGAGCCCATGGGTAATTCTGGATACTCTTGCTAGTGCAGTACCCTTAACACATCTGCAAGAAAGGTCTGGATGGAAGAATCTCATTTTGTATACTTAATGATGTACAGTGAATGAACGTCAATACATACATTCAAAATAAAGTTATTTAAATAAATAATAATAAAAATAATAAAACCATAAAGGTGACATGGGTTCTAGGGAGGAGGGCCACTATTCATCTACTTCCTAACAGTTAACATGTGTGTTGGCCTTTTCTCCTTTGTATGACTACAGTCTATCAAGGCGTGATCATATGTGCACAATAAATGCAATGCACATGCACGCATAGTGGGGGGGGGGGGGGTGCAGGGCCTCTGCTCACGTTCACTGGCAGGCCTTCTTAGCTCAGGCTTCATGTCTCCAGACCTGAGCTATTTCCTTCATGTGCTGATCTAAGACTGGAAGCATAGTTTACTCAAGAATTAGATCAACTGCTAGATTAGAAAAATGGAACAGCTGAGTCTGCCTCCATATCACTTCTTCCTTTGCGTTTCAGTGAGGCAAAGTAACCAAACGATTCCTTTCAAACTCCATTAATCTGAGTCGTGGGGCAGAAGGGAGTGGAAAGGACGAGCCCTGGCAGCTCGCAGGCTTCTTTCATGGAACGTGAGAAGGCAGAGTGGCCGAGTGACAAGTATGAGCTTTATGAAGAGTGCTGTCATCAGTCTGACCGGCTGGTTTGTTGCCATTCTGAAACCATTTATTTTCAACACAGTTTTCTTCGTAATTTAAGCTCCCAAATTCATGGCAATTGCTTCACTGACCGTTTCTTCATCTTGAGTCACTTCAGTGGAGCTTACTGAAATGAGTGTGTTTCTCTTCCAGTACTCTCAAACCACCGTCACATCCACCCTAAAGAATAGGTCTGAGGCAGGTGCCTGCCACTCACCTGAGGAGACATCTCAGTAGCTAGAATATTGTTCTTTCTTTCTTTCCCTCTCTCTCTCTCTCTCTCTCTCTCTTTTTCCCTCTTTCCTTCTTTCTCAGCTGTGGGAATCTTTAGAGAAAAAAATTGATTTGTAATTCATAATAATTAAAAGTAATAAAAAGTAAACAAGTAGATTACTTTGCACAGTCAATCTCAACAGCAAACTGTCCACTATATTCTGTTTGTTTGTTTCTGTAGGCCTTTTCAACTGTGCAGGTTAGAGCCCCCAGACATTAAAATGCTGAAAAACCAGAGTCCAGAAATGCTTTCAACATTTAACTAGGTAGTTGTGCATTCAAAAAATTCCAGAGTTTGAGAATCTTTTTTCTTTTATACGTGCTATCTGCTGGTCCCTCCAATGCAGTCTTGAGCAACACTCTCCTTGCAGCCCTGCTACCATCACTTGTCTTCTAGTCATTCATACAGGTCTTGCTTTTCCCAAACAACAGAACTTGGTACTCATTCCCTGTGCTTAAAATGCTCAGCCTTCTCCTCTTCTTTTAGTTAAATTCTGTTTACCCTTTGGATCTTAGGTCATTTGTTCCTCTGAAAAGTTTTCCCAATTCAGGAATCAGCAGTTAGCGTAATGGCTATGTCGCTGGACTCCCATGTAGTCGACTGTGGTTCGAGTCCCGAACCCGATGACTTACACTCACACCGGGCATGTGTGCGTGAGTGCCCAAGATCCTGAGAGGAGAATGGAGGAGAAGGGATTGCAGCGTGGCCATCCCCATGGGGGGTGATTTCTTGCTTTCTGTCTCTCTTTGTCTTTCCCGCAAGCACGTGCGCCCTAGAGAAAAACAAAAAAAACAAAAAAACAAAAACAACCCTCAAAATAAAAAGCTTTCCCAGTTCAGGTCAAATCCATTAAACTCTGCCTTAGCACTCCACATCATTGACAGTTTTTGCATTTGTTTGTGTGACTTGATCAACGCCTGCCTCCTCCTCCAGACTGTACAAACCTCTGAGAGGGCAGGGCACGCCTCTGTTACTGCTGTACCACCAGCCTTCATCACTGTTTCTAGAACACAATAAACATGTAATAAATATTTAAAGGCTGAACAAATACGTCAGGGAATTTTGTGCTAGTTCTGTCTCTGTGTTGTCAAGCAAGTATTCAATTTCAAGGCCTTACCTTCCTCATCAGGAAGAATATGCCTCTTTCATCCCCCAAATTCTAAGCTATTTATAAAACCTGTCTTGAACATATAAGATCAAACTAGCTGAAGCTAGATAGCCACCCGCTATTTGCTCTGTCCGCTCTACCTCTCCCCACGTAGAAAAACCATGGGCCTAACCAAGAAATTAGAGTTACTCCTGGCCTTTGCCTCTTGCCCCGATGCTACTGCCTTGGTTCCGGCTTTCTTCACCTCTTATTTTACAAATTGCTAATGCTCCTTTCATGGACAAACCTGGGTAGATCTCTCCTCTTCTAGTCCATCTGTGATGCAGCAGAAAGCAGTCTAACCTCCTGGGCTGATCACGCTACACCTCTGCTTCAACACTTGCAGTGCCTCCCAATGGGACTCTGGGACGACTCAGCTCTGGAGAAAATACCCTTCCACTGTTCCTGCCTTACCTCTTGCTCTCTTCTGCAGAATCTACACTGTACTCAAAACTGCTTAGGGGCCCCAACAGACTCTGAAGAACAGACGCTGTTCTTCCAGGTCCCCCTGTCTCTGCATGCAGTTCTCTGCCCAGAAAACTCTTCCTCTCCCCTCCCCCCATTTGCAAAATCCTGTCTATCTTTCAGACTCAGCTGCAATATGACTTGAATGTGGTGCCTGCCTTGAGCAGTCCCCAGGGTGAATTTGTCACTTACTGTCTGAATTCCCATGGAACATTCTGCTGGAACCATCATAACCACACTGATCATGGCAAGACGTGTTCTCAGCAGGACATGGTGTTTCGAAGCATGGGCCTCAAAGTCAGACTGCCTTCAAAACCCAATTCTGCAATTTATTATAGCTGTCGAACGCAATAATCTGGAGAGTTAATTCCCTAATGTTGGAAGTGGGTAACATAACTAATTCACTGGGCCATTTAAGGATTCACTGAGAGAATGCATTTAATGATAAGGCCTGACCCACCATTCTCCATAATCAGTGGCAATTATTATTGGACTTGAAGGTGTCCACTGCAGACTCAGGACTCCAGTTGGTCCATCCTTCTGTCCTGATGACTGGCACATGGTGCTTAAGATGTGTAAGTGAAGTAGTACCCACAATGTCCTTTCCTTGCATCAGGACAAGGAAAGCTTATTCACTTTACCATTAACAAAGGAATTTTACAGAAATGCCCCGAAGGCCACTGATCTATGACATACTCCAAAGCATGTTCATCTTTCCCTTCTTAGACTAATCCTGAACTTCCTGAGCTAACCATTCAAAATCGTAATTTGAAGTACTGCTTTCTCCTAAATAATCTAGTTATACTCTTAAGAGTCTTCACTGCATACCTATCCATTTTTGACTTGACACAGCCATCTGTGGAACACAGATGACATTCTTCTTTCTCGAACGAGAAAACAATACTCACGTACACACAACTTTTGTGCGAGGCACTGTTGTGTGGGCGTTTTAAATCGACAATGTGCCTCCTAACCTGACATTTTGTAACATCACAGTGGGTGGGTGGTCGAGCCCATTAAAACCACTGCAAATCCCAGCACAGTGTTTTGGCCAGGGCATCGCATCAGCCCTCTAGTCTGAGTTCCTGGAAGGCAAGGTTATTTCCTGCTTCCTGTGCAGCGATCACAGGATGCAGACTCTCAGGGTGCTGACGGCGTGGTAAATTTCCTCTCCTGTCCCTGTGATTAGCTTCCACTAGAGGAGCAGAGGGCAAACTACGTGCACACTGACACCGACAGTTTTAAAAACCTTTAACATGGGGAAAGCACTCTAACCCTCGGCACATCAAACTTTTCCTCTGTGGGTCCTCCCCTGTGCGCTTGTCCTCGGTGTCCCATCGCTCCTTCTAGGGTCTTTGACAAGGACAGAAGAACGAGGGGTGGAGAGAGGGCTTGCTCCCTTCCATTTACAAGGGCAGGTCATCCTTCGGGCCAAGCCGGCCGCGCAAGGACGCCCTCGGGGTCCCTTCCCCCGGGAGACCCTATCGCCTACGGAGAGGAGCCAGCGTGGGGCTCGGTTGGCTGAGACGCCGCGGAAGCGCAGAGCCTCACGCCCCCTTCGCAGGAACCGCAAGGGCTGCGGCTCTTTGTTGCGGCCACACCGGAAACGGCCCGAGCGCGTGCGGGGCGGCCACCGAGGGTCCCACGCGCGGGGCGGGGCCGCCAGCCGGTCCCCCGCCCCCGGGGGCGCGCGAGGCCCGGGCGGGGCCGCCGTCCCTTCCGGGGAGCGGGCGGCCGCGCCGCGTCTGCCGGGCGGCTTCCCACCCCGCCCCCCGCGGCTCCGGGTGACGCGTCTCCAATAACAGCTCACGGGGAGCCGCGCTCGGGCACAGCCGGCGCCCCTCCGCGCTGCCACCATGAGGGCCGAGGGCCACGGAGGCCTGGAGCGGTTCTGCAGCCCGGGCAAGGGCCGGGGACTGCGGGCCCTGCAGCCCTTCCAGGTGGGGGACCTGCTCTTCTCCTGCCCGGCCTACGCCTACGTGCTCACGGTCAACGAGCGGGGTAACCACTGCGAGTACTGCTTCGCCAGGTAGGGCGGCGGCGGGAGCCGGGGCGCCGCGCTGGCGGCCCGGACCGCGGCGCAGGAAGTGCGCGCGGCCGCGGGGTCCTAGCGCCGGCGGGCAGGCGAGGAACTGCCCGCGGCCGGCGCGCGCTGCCCAACGCCCGGCGGTGCCACGTGCGTTAGCGGAGAGGACCCGCGTTCCTTGTGCACGCCCTGCCCGGCGCGTTTTCAGAGTCGCTCACGCGGGATGTGCAAACCTCGGGGTGCAGGTTCCTGCCATCAAATGTGGGCCAGGGACCAGGTTGTCCCAAGCGTGGACGCGCGCTCCCCGCCTGCCGCTTTGGCAGCGGGGCCCAGGTTTGCGCAGCCACAGTCTGTCACCTTTAACCCGGGCTTCCTGCGGTTTGCTCTCCCGTTTTGCACAGCCCTGCCTCGTACTGGCCGTTTCCTCCCAGCAATCCAATGACCTGAAATGTCATGTCAAGTATCCGACTGCTCCTCTTGCTGCTCAGTCTGTTCATGGGGGTTTTGGAGAGTGGCCAGCTGGGGAGGGGTGCATAATGAGACGCTTCTAGTTAGCCCTGGGTTGAGAATACCTAGACATCGTCGCTGTGGGGGGTGGTGAGATGTGTGGTTAGAAACAGTAGGTAATTATGACGTATTATAGGCGCGAGAAATCTTCAGCAAGTTTATCGCAAACGCGCAGTATGAAAAAAGTATGCATAGGTTTAGAATATTTTGAACCAAAGTGAACTTGTACTTTGATCCCACTTTTCCACCGACGTTTCGAAGTCCACTCGTGTTTGTATTTGTGTGTGTGACATACAGCTGTGTATTCTCACACAAGCACACACATAATGGTATCCTCAAGCCTTATGACATTTTCAGAACCGAAAGGCATCTTAAAAATCAGCAGTCCCGTCCTAGGTCCGTTCATTTTACAGACAAGAAAACTAAAGCTAGAGAGGATGTGTAGTTGGGTATATGCATTCACATATAACTCGCTAATTAATCCATTAATTACCGGAGTGAAACCTGACATCTTTGACTTCCGCCCCATCCTCTCCAGCTAGTGCTCAGTAGGGTTGCAAAGGCAGGATACATAGCATCTGGGTTAAGTTTGTACCAGGCCTTCCTCAGGGAAAGCCCCCTGCTTTCCTTTCTTTGAACCTCAGTTTCTTCATCTTTGAAATGGAGATTCCTAGGCCAGCTTAAACTCACTGGAGGGCCTGCGGGTACCTTTTGAATACAGGTCTTCAGTCCAGGATACACTGAAGTACGCAATCCCCCAGACCCGTGAGCCTTCGTCTACAATAAGACATAGCAAAAGAAGGGACAAAGGCTGAATATTAGAGTAATCTTGCCTGGACTCCCCGCCAGAACTGTCTTCCGTTTGGGGGACCTGGAAAGGAACTAGACACAGAATCATGCCGTGGGCAGCTTAAGGGCTGTATGTGATGTGGCTCTTTGAATTGGTGAGCCAAGAGCTAAAGGGTCATGGCACCACTTTGCGACGTTTGAGTGAAGTGAGCATTGGGTTTTCCCAAAGTTAAAAAGGCTGCTGTGACTGGTCCCTTGATCTTCTGAGCCTTGCTGTGGCTCAGAGTCTGCAGCAGTGTGGGTGTCTGCAGTGGCAGGAGCAAAGCAGGTCACCCAGCACAGAAGGAGCCAGAAGGAGCTCCACCGGGGACCCCCACGATTCCTGGACCCATCATGAGAGGTGAGACTGGATGCCAGGCGCATAGTAGGTGCTCAGGTGGTAGTCGCCAGTCCTGTCCTCCAGTGAATTAAAGATCAAATCTCTGGGTTTTGAAAGGAGAGGAGCTGAGAGTTGCTTCTGTTTAGCCAGGAGTGCCCTAATTGTGTCTACTGCACTTAGGTGCCCCCGACCTTAGCGTGTTCTTGCGAGACCACACTCCACATCACAAACACTGCCTCAGTTATTCTGCCACCTGTGACCAAGTATGCTGTTCCTCCCCCTTTTATTCTTTGCATTTTTCTGATTGGCATTTGTTAGTGTCACTGTCACGTTAGGCTGCTCACCAGGGCTTCCTCCTGCAGTAAGGGGGTGGTACTCCCAAATCCCTCGTTTTCTGGTTGGCTCGGGTGAACTTCAGTGACTCACCACAGTTCATCTTTTTTCTCTTCCCAAAGACTCATTTGAAATGGACTGAACTAATAGACAAGAAATAATACCCACGACCTCCATGAAGTTAGAAAGGTCTTTGTATGCCACTCTAGTTCTGGTAAATCTAGTTGGTTTAGAGTTAATGGTCAGATTAGTCTAGTAGATTGTTGTACCAGTTCCTCTGTCAACTGATGGCATGTGGCTGAGGACAGTGCAATCTGCAGTGGTACTAGGGACACCTGTATGAAGGGTCTTCAAATAGTTCGTGGAAAATGTATAATGAAAAGACAATGCGTGGATTTTGGGGGGGAGGTCCTGAAACAAACTCAGATTTGAATTTCATTTTTCTTTGGAGTTTTAGAAGTCTGTAGTCTTCCTATGTCTTAAAGGCATAGGAGCAGAATTCTACAGAGATCCATGTGTACAGGTCAAAATCCCCTAACGCTCCTCTGCCCCAAATACCTAAAAGAAAATCGCCTCTTACTCTTTCTTGTACTTGAACTTTAATGAAAATAATATTGCTTAAGAGAAATGAGCACCCCAAGATTTTCTTGTATCACCTGAGCTGTATTAGAATTTAACTTATTTTAATGAGAAAAGGTCATTTCTTCAGAAATAAGTATGTTCTGTAAATTTGGGATCAGCAGATGATGTCATGGTTACATTACTGGACTGCCAGACCCAGTGGCTTAAAATTCATGCCAGGCACATGTGTGTGAGTTCCCAAATCCCAAGAGGAGAATGGAGGAGAAGGGATTGCAGCATGGCCATTCCCCCTGGGGGGGGGGGGGATGATTTCTTGCTTTCTGTGGGTCTTTCTCTCTCTCTGTCCAGTGAGCGCATGCACCCTATAGCAAAAATATCTCTCAAGAAAAAAAGAAATAACTATGTTCTATAAATTGAAAATGGAAATGTTTTAGGTTTCACTGGAATAGGATTCTTATTGTCAGGGCTATTGAAAGGATTATTTCTGGGACTTAGGGATAAATTCATATGTCCTCTCTGTTGGGTGACATTGGAAAGATGTGTACATTGGCTCACCTGCGAAAAGTTATGTCTTCTAGTAGAAGTTGTACCTTTTCCACATCTTCAATATGTCTTTATGTACACACACACAGACACAAACACACACTTGTAGCATACATTTTGGCCATTGGCCAACATTTTATGGCTTTTTAAATGCTTTTACCAGAGGGTGCGTGTACTCACTGGAGAGAGAGACAGAGAGAGGGAAAGTGAGAATTCATACTCTAGGGAGGATGGCCACACCGCAAACCCTCCAATCTTCTCTCTGGATTTTGAGCATGTAAGTACATGCACCCAGCATGATTTTGATGCTGTCAGGTCCAGCTCTCACAGTTGGCCATGTGGGAGTCTAGCATTCCAACCACTACACCATCTGCTGGTCCCAGGTTTTTTTTTTTTTTTTTTAAAGATATGTAGAAATGTATTTCAGACTGAGCATTGGATATGTTTTAACTTTTGATGTTATTTTTCCCAGAAACTTGTGCTGTGTGTGATTCCTGGGGTGGTAAGGCATCTCCCTTTTGATCTTTTATTCTCTTGGCTCTTAGTCATCTAAGGACAAGAGTATTATCTTTTCTTTGATTGGTTGTTCTAAGTATGGGAGGAAAGTAAGAAGACCCACTTAGCCTCCTTGAAACAGAACTGTTAGATCTCAGTTTCGGTGAACTTCAGTGATGTCTGATTCACTCAGAGTGGTGGTTTTAAAAATTGAAAAGTTTGCATAAGCAATACACTTCAGATGTTCTATTTCAGCAGCTCTTTTTTTTTTTTTTTTTTTTAAGAGATTTTTGCTATAGGGCGTGTGCGCTCACCAGAGAGACAGAGAGAGAGAGAGAGAAATCACCCCCAGGGGGGATTGCCATGCTGCATGCACATGCACCCAGTGTGAGTTGCAAGCCACCAGGTCCGGGACTTGAACTGTAGTCAGTTGTGTGGGAATCCAGCAGTGTAGCCATGACACCGTCTGCTGGTCCCTAGTTCAGCAGTTTTAAATACATTTTCTCCCTAGTGTCTCTAGATTGTTTCTGTGGCGTTCAGCTTGTCTTCTCCATTGTTGTACCAAACTGGCAAAATGACATTTTGTTGTTCTTAATCAGTATGAAAGGCCACAAAGTTTTGATGCTGCCTTTTTTAGGGTTCTCTGAAATAACCCTGGTCCTGGTTGTCTGAAGATGGACATCAGAGGGGGTGTTGCCAAGACATTCTCTGAGGAGTATTTCAAGGTACAAGTGGGGATTCCAGATGATCATGTTTTCTGAATAAAAAATCAGACACACTCTCTTTCTCTTTGAGATGTATTTTTGTAAAATGGGTAGTAGGATTAAAATATTCAGACAACTGGCCTAGCAAGTGGCATAGTAGTTAAGGTGTTGGACTCCCACTTGGCTGACTGTAGTTTGAGTTCTGGAACCAGTGGCCTGAAACTCATGCTGGGTGTATGTGTGTGCCTGCCCAGAACCTCAAGAGGGGAGTGGAGAAGGGATTGAAGTGTGGCTCTCTCCACTGGGAAGTGGTTTCTCACTTTCTCTGTCACTATCTGTCTCTCTTCCAGCAATCATACATGCCCTATGACAAAAACTATGTATATCTATCTATCTACCTATCTACCTACCTACATACTATCTATCTATCTATCTAGATACACACACACACATATAACGAATTTCCCCTAAAAAGTTACACTGAAGAATACAAAACTCAGTCCTCTGTGCATTAGGTAAGGACATACTGTGTGGTCACTTCCAGCATTTCAGTATTTTAAGTTTTTTTCTGTGTATTCAGATACAGACAGCAGAGAAGGACTTTGTGCCAGATTGTCTGGGTTTGAATTTTGGTTACATTCCTTCCTGATGGTTTGTCTTTAGGCAAATTATCCCACAACCTCCTTGAACTCCTGAGCTCATTTATCTGTAAAGGGTGTGTGCTTAATACTGTCAGCCACCAGGCTACTTGTGAGAATTAAATGAAATAATGGAAGTCATTTACTGAGCACTGCCCTAGCAAGGGGTAAGCTGTCAAGATCAGCCTGACCTTGGGACCAGCAGTTAGCGTAATGACTATGTCGCTGGACTCCCACGTAGTCGACTGCGGTTCGAGTCCCGGACCTGGTGGCTTAAACTCACGCCGGGCACGTGTGCGTGCCCAAGATCCTGAGAGGAGAATGAAGAGGAAGGGATTGCGGCGTGGCCATCCCCCACGGGCCCTGTAGCAAAAACCTCTCCAAAAAAAAAAAAAAAAAAAGATCAGCCTGACCTTGGACTGGCTTGATGAACTTTGCCGACTAAGTGTTTTTGACTTAATTTAATTGTGTGATAAAAATATCGTCATTTCAGGGTAGGCCCTGTAGCTCAGCGATTAAACACCGTATAGAGGAAGCTGGACACCACATGGATGACCACAGGGTGGAGTCACAGCTATGGTGGCTTGAAAGACATGCCGAGAACATGTGTGCATGCCTGGGATCCTGTTGGGTGGAAAATTGAAAGAAAAAGGATTGACTGGGCTCTGTCACGGATTCTCTCTTTCTCTCACATACACAAGTGTCTTCTGACATAAATTGTCATTTCAGAGACATTTTTATGGCGGCGAGGTTGGGGTGGGGGCTATTGACAAGGAAGGCCTGGGAATTGTTTGTTGACTGGTGGAGTTGTCAGTAAGGTAGAACATGAACCCAGCAATCCTCAACCTTGGACCCCCAAAATAACCCTGGGGGTCTGGGATTGGTTTTAGGTAAATGTTAGAACCTGATGGAAATGATACTGACAAACTTAAGTAGGTAAAGCTTCTTTGAAAAAGAGCCTTTTCCAACTCCGAAGTGATTAGAGGCTTTTATGACTCTCTTTATATGAGATTAAACAAATATTTGTAAAAAAAAAAAAATAAAGGGAAGAAAACAGAATTTTTCACACAGCAAGGATATCGTGGCTCTTCTCTGCTCCTCTGCTGTGACAAGGATATGTCCTTTAAGACTTGAAATGTACCCGGCACCATCGCTTGCATATTTTTCATACGCGGGGAGCGTAATTTCTGTTCGAGCTTCTAGGGGCTCAGACCAAGCTGCAGGTTTAGAAACGATTTCAGATGAAAGACACAGAACAGCAGCAGGATATCCTGAAGTGAAATTCAAACCCTGGTGAGTTAAAACCACGGTCTAACACCTTTCCCTCCCAAAAGCAATTGCACAAAATCCTCTCAATCAAAAAAAAAAAAAAAAAAAAATCTGAAGAACTCATGTAAAATGACATTCCTTTAAATCATACCGCTCTTTGCACAGCTCATAAAGCATATTTCCAGATACATTCTTATTTTGATCCATCCACAGATGGCTGGGGCAGATGAGGGCCTTACCCATTTTGTGAGAGAATAAACTGAGTGTTGGAAAAGTTCAGCAATTTCCTTGAATTCCATGCATTTTTTTAAAGAATTATTTTATTGAACTTGATTTTATTTATTTTAATTTTTACTGGAAAGGGACATAGTGAGAGAGAGAGAGAGGGAAGGGGGGAGTGAGAAAGCAAGCCGCTGAGTCTGGAACTCAAAACATGGTCGGCCATGTGGGAATCTGGTGCTCTTAACTACGGGCCATCTGCCAGCCCCGAATTTCATGTATTTTTTCGTCACCTACTTATTGAGTGCCTCCTAATGGCCAGGCTCTGTGCCCTTCAGGGACACATCTTCCCGTTTCAAGTGCCATCTTCCTTCCTGTGCCCCTCTTTGCCTGAACCTACTTGTAAGTCCCAGCCACTCAGTGAACCAGACATGACTGAATTCACTGAAATCCAGTGGATTGCATGGATCTAACAGTTATATCCCACAGACTAAGTGGGTCTTCTTATTTCTGCCCCATACTCAGTCCTATTTAAGCCCTGTGTGGGTTATACCTGGAGACTGGGGGCTTAATCCCCTGCTGATTTCTTCTCTGGAGAAGGAAGTTTTTATCCCGTTTTAGTAACCTCCCCCCACCCCCAGGTAATTCAACAAACGAATTCATTGTTTCTAAAATCAGTACATCAATTGATTCAGCTGTCTTCCATTGAGATCTTATGCCGATAGGGGTTCAGAGATGTTGGTTTATTAAGAGGCTTTGGTATTTGCAATAGGACCCCCCCTTGTACTTGGTATTACCCGTTATTACATACTGGAGTATAGATAGAGCATCAGGCTTTGATCCTATGGTAGGTTTGGAATACTTAAAAATGTGATGTTAGAACTAAGCCAGAGTTCATCATTTCTGTCTTTATACATAAATACCCAGGAACTTAAAAATGATGGACAAAATGGAATTAAAGTATGAGTTCATTTTGGTGCCCCAAAACTTGAAATCTATGCGGTTCCTCCCCTCCCCACTTGCTAGGGACTTTACTTACTAGAGAGAGAAGGGAAAAAGCACCCTTCCGTAGGGCATGGCCATGACACAATCTCTTCTCTATTTCTCTATCTTGCAAGGATTTGGGGCATGCATGGATATGTACCTGGCATGTCCCTCAAGCCACCGGGACCAGGATTCAAACTGCAGTCAGCTACGTGGGATCTGGCTTCCCTTAACCACTAGGTTATGAGTCCAGCCCATGCACAGGTCCTCCCCACCCCCGTAATGTGCATTTTCCATAGACTTTTCAAAGACCTCTCTTACAAAGTGCTTGTCTCTGTGCTGTCTGGTAGGGTAGTCTTGTCTGGTAACCTCCTTTTTTTTTGAATTTGTTCTTTAGACTCTCTCTTTGTGTGTAAGTTAAATGAGTGACGTTTGGAAATAAAATTTCAGGTGTAACTGGCCAAGGAGGCCTCTACGTTGTATTCCTGTAGGACAAGCAAGTTGCCTACTACCCATCAGAAGATCATTTAAAAACATCTTAAATTCTTTGGGGGAATATCCAGTCTCAGTGCTGTAGTTTGGCAGGAGCTGGGTCTTAAGGAGAACTCAGCATTCGTGAGAACTTGAGACAGCAGAATGGTCTACTTTAGAACGTGACACAGTGAGAGAATTGCAAAGAGCATTTCTGCTTTGTCGTGATGTTTAATCCTGACATCTGTGGACTTGGGCTAATATACCGTACTTTTTCCTGTCAATATAAAAAATATGAAACAATTACAATTGTATGCCAGTTTATTTCTGCCTCCTGAGGAAGCAATCAGAATTAGAAGCCTCCTTTATATTCTTGGAGTCATGAATAATTCAGTTCACTCCCTCCACCACACACCCTGTTCTGGCCTTTCAATGTAAGGTTGAGGTACTCGAACTTCTCAGTTCAAGGCATGCTTTCATCTGGTATGTGCAAGTCTGGTTTGATTTTTTTTTTCTTTCTTCCTTTCTTTCTTTCTTTTTTTTCCCTTCTATTGCCAGAGGGTGCATGTACTGGTGAGAGAGAGAGAACGAGCGAGAAAGAGCAAGCGAGATGCCCTCCTCACTCCCAGTGAGGTGTGGTCACACCACAGTCCCTTATCTATTTCTCTATCCTGTCATCATTTAGGGCACATGCACCTAATGTGTTTTTTAAGCCATTGGGGCTAGTATTCTAATTGTAGTTGGCCACATGGGATCTGGCTCTCTATGCACACGGCCCCAACTCCTGCCCTACAGAGCTGGCCTCAGTTTGATCTCTGAAAAATGTTCACTTGTCTTGGCCTCTCATGGCCAGCCTGGCCCCTCTACGGGCTTGGGTGCGTACCATCGGATATGTGTGTGTGGGTGCTGATGATCACTAGGAAGCTACAAAGGCCTATTACAGGGCACCTTGATTGCACTCGACAGATTCAGACCTCGAATGCAGGTCAGCTTGTTATAGTCTACTCAGCGAGAAATAAGAGGACCTCCAGACATAGCCAAATTTATTGAGATTTATTGATTAAGCTGGTGGCATGGCGGGAGGGAGGGGGGAAACCTCAGGTCTCTCAAAACCTCGCAGCTCCTAGTGAAAAGAAAAAAAGCTTGTATAGGCCAAAAATGCACAATCAGGTCCAGGATGAGGTGAAAATTCACCAGGACAAAGAACAGTGGGCTTGAAAGGGTGGGGGGTAGGGTTTTACAATGTAAAAGCAAGCAAAAGTACATCACAGAGACAGAACAAGCAGGTAAGCAGGTTAATCATCCCTGCGGGTATGTTCCATCCTTACCCAAACACAGTGGAATCTCAGTAGTCTCTAAGGCTCCAGGCAAGGTCCAGGCAACAGGACCTTATCTTAAGGCAATAAGGTTTTTAAGGACAATAGGAATGTTAATCGCTCTATTTACTGTTAGACAAAAGGGTAGAGGGCAGGTTCCCGGTCATAGGAATTTAACAATTCATAATGGAGTCGCTCTTCCAAGATGGAGTCACTCCTGCTTCATTCCCCACTTCTCTTAGAGGCGCTCCTCCAAAATGGAGTCATGCCTGCTTCAAACTTAGCCTCTTAGTGGTTTTCTGAAGCCGTATCAAGGGTTATGCCACCCCCAGCTGGCCCCTTCCTCGAGGTTAGTGGCCTGTTCTGGGATGCAAGGAGAGTTTTTTTTCCCCTCCCAGGGACTTGCATTATTAGTCTCTGTTCATTACCACCCCCTCTCCCACCCACATCCCTATCCTTCACATATTAGGATTCTAGAAAATCGGCAGTAGTTTAGGGTGCAGTCCTCTGCTAGGGAATTGACTGAAGTGGCTTTTCAGGGATTGATCCCATGACCTTGGCCTCATTATCGCTCTTGCCAGTCACAAAGCCACACACCTCACTTTGTGTAACTTCTGCTGAGTTCGTTCCTGCCACCCTCCGAGGCCTCCTTTTCAATTGCAAAGGCGTTCACACCAGCACAATAGAACAGAAGGAAATCAGATCTTGTCAAGACTCCTCTGAAGGACAGAAATATGCAATTCAGCAGGAAAATAATACAAAAAAAAAATCTGGAAGGTTCAGGAAACAACTTATCTTTCTAGTCCATGCATTCACTGAGAATCCAGCTGTGTCTCTCAGATTCTCCTTCAATCAAATATTTAAAAATAGTATGGAACTCCTTGTGCCAATTTATTAACATAAAATCTGGTGACTCTTGTGCCTGGAGTGGAAGGTTTCAGATGACTAAGTGGAAATATTGCATGTATATTATTAAAATGAATTGGGTTAGCTTTGGGAAAGGGTGGATCTTGAGAATTCGTTAAGTGCTTATTTTTGGCACCTTTGTACTACAGAGAGTTCAAAATTAATGCTTGTGGTGGTAAAGGAGACGTTGCTGTGTATCAGCCAATGCATTTAGATGCACAAGCAGTGTGTCGGTACCCAGGAGAAACAGTCACTTTGGAGGAGAGGAGAAACAAGGACACCTCACTAGAGAAGTGAATTACGGTTAGGCTTGAAGACTTGAACAGCGCCTAGGAGAGGATGTGGAAAGAAAACCTGTCTGCCCAAAAGATACAGATACAGTGTTTCAACAGAGCGGAATAAAAATCTCACAGATTTTATATCCTGGCACTTGAAAGGAGTTATGTTGAAATCTGTGACAAAAATGAAACATCTTGGACGGGAAGAACTTTTTCTCTTGGATCTGGGAGTGTACCAGGAAAGGCTATTCGGTGATGTAGCTACTGGCTGAGGTTTGGGTGATTTTTCTCACCATCACGTTTGTACAGAAAATACTTGCCTATCACCACCTGAAAAATCTCTAGTCTGTCAGTTCCACTAATTTGTGGTCCAGTAACAATTGCTGATCAGTGATAACCTCACATATTCTTAAAACCTCAACAGTAAGAGACGTTGATTTATGAGCCAATGGTAAACTCCTTGAGGGTAGGGATTTTCTTTTTAATGTAATAAAAAAAATTGATATTTATGGAAGACTGAACTGGTGTTAAACAGTTGTGTGAGGCCATTGTGTGGACTGAGGTGCCATCCCCAGTACACCAGACCAAACCAAAATGGAGTCTTTCATGCCAGCTGACACATGACCAGCAGATCCAAGCTCAACACAGATCTCCTTCCCTCTTTTCTCCCCTGAAAACGGGAGATTCTAGTCCACTGGAGTCAGCATAAGAATAAAGTCCCTTCTGCTTTAACCCTTACAAAAAAGTAACCTGATGAACAGTCAGCTCACTATCTGTTGTTTCCACCTTGTGAAAAAGTCCACTGTTGATCTCTCATTCTGCTGCTTTTGTGGAATGGAGTCTACCATTGTAAATAGCCAGTGTCATCTGTAAGTAAGTTTGTTGTAGTTTTGTCTTTTGACACTGGGTTCTGTATCTCTGGAAAACAATCACGATGAAAAGAAAGTCTCTCCCTCTTGGAGCTTACAGTCTAGTAGATTTTATTCATTTTCATTTTACCCCGTGTGTTTGACTCGTGGTGCCTGGACCTAGTATCCAATGCAGCAACAGCAGTGAATTCCATGTCTCACACTCATAAAGAATTAGAGATGCACACACAGAGAGAGGATAGCAAAGCGGAGTTTACTGAAAGAGAGAATAGCGCCTAATCAGGGAGGAGTCCCCAGAAATAGGTTGTCAAAGAGATACTGAGGCAAGGGGTTTTTATCTTGGTCAGGAGGGAATTTGTTCAGGCTTGTTCTCAGGAGGGACATGTGCATGTGTCCCCCTGGAGGTGGGAGGCCCATGCTAGATGGACCAGTTTTTCTTCTAATTTTGGAGTGGGTACAAAGGTCAGGAGACTCTTTATCTAAAAGTTTGGGGCCATAAAACCATTACCTTCTTTCTGGAATGTGGTAGGAGCTAGAGAAAAGCCTTAATTGCTCTATTTGTTTTAGGTTCATCCTTAAGTCACTACTTTAGGTCCATCATTAAGTCACTGTTGTTTTCTTGTGAGCAAGCAGTTCAGTGAGAGCTTCGCTGCTGCTGAGCTGTTATGTCTCCATCTTAAAACATAGCCATTTTGTGATTCCATTTTGGGCCTATACCCTAACTATATTTTTAGGGTCCCTGTCTCCAACCTCACTTTGAACTTTATAAGGTTTCAGCAGATGTATGGAAGGTGCACATCTGCTGAAGGCTGTAAGGTTTGGAGGCCAAGTATTTTCTTTTTCTCCCTCTTATTCAACTGAAAACGGGTACTCCATATATGTTTTATAGAACATTCTGTCAATAAGAATGCTTAACCACAGCACCCTGGCTGGTGACTTACACAAACTGAGAGAGAGAGCTCTGATCAGATAATACTTAGATCTAATTACATGGAAACATCCCTATGTTGTTGAAAGCAGCAGAAGCTCTGGGTAGATATATGTAAGTTTATTTAGTTCTTCCATGAGTGAAAGAGACAAACAGGTAGAAAGAGAGACTGCAGCACTCCCAGCAAAGTCTTGTTTCTGCAGTCCACTCTCAGCTTTAGCCAGCATTGGATCATGGGCATATTTGGGCCTGCTGCATTCATGGAGTTCTCCAGATAAGAACCGACAGCCTCCCATGTGGGTCAGCCTTGCAGAGCGCTGTGTTTTACTGCTATGTTACCATTCATCCTGCATATATTGGAAATTATTGAAATGTAGCCTACCCATTCACCTGAGTAAATATTTGTAAATATCACTTTACAAAATTGTTTATATTTATGGGACTAGCAGATGGTCTAATGGTTATGTTGCTGGACTTCCATGTAGTTGACCACAGTTTGAGACCCGGACCCGGCGACTTAAAACTCATGCTGGGCACGTGTGCATGCATGTCCAAGGTCTTGAGAAGGGAATGGAAGAGAAGGGATTGCGGTGTGGCCATCCCACCCTGGGGCGGTGATTTCTCACTTTGATGTTTCTGCCTCTGTCTGGCAAGCGCGCATGTCATATAGCAAAAAATCTCTCTAAAAAATGTTAAAAAATTGTTTAGATTTTTATCAACTTAAAACCACTCAGGTTAACAAGGACGTAGGGATTTAGAAACAATCTTCTTATTTTCACCTAATATTTCATTGATTTTGGCTTGTGTTCCAGCTGTATACAGCTGGCTACCAGATATTTTCTAGGTACAGAGAGGGGGAAAACAAGAAGCCCACCTCCACCTTCTCTTTGTTGACTCTTCAGAGAATGGCCCCATTGGAGCTCCACTCTAGAATGAAGGCTGCTTGCTTGGTGGGAAGCCCCAGGCTGTCAGCATCAGGCGCCATATCTGAGTTTGGCTTGCTCTGCCATGTCAGTTTCAGTCTGGCAGTCCTAAATTGCTGAAGGAGATGCACACGCGTACACACATGCACATGCATGTACGCATCTTACGGATTCCCCCGTGTGCCCCCCTTTGCTGGCCCACTGCTCAGGTTCTATCTTGACTTCTTTAGGCCAGATCAGTTCCCTGTGTCTTTGTTCCTTTGTCACCTGTGTGTACTTTTTCACACTCCTGGAGTGCAAGAGCTAGGCCTTACTGAGCTCTGTAGCCCCAGCACCTAGCAAGTCTCTCTGTTGAAAATATTTGTGAGATGACTTTTTGCAACTTACCAGTGGCCCTGAAGGCGGCCTCCTCACCCATCTAAGTATATAGTTCTGTTCATACTTGGAAACGAATGCTTGTCAGGATTCTCAGAACCCTTCATTGCCTCCCCATTTCTTTCAGGACAAAATCTTAACTGCTTAAATCCTCCTTATTAAATGTCTCTACCTTTATCAGACCCTAAACTTAATCTGGTTGATCTTTCCAGTACCTTTTTTTTCTTCTTTTTTTTGGAGAGGTTTTTGCTAAGGGCTCGTGCGCTTGCCAGACAGACAGAGAGAGACAGAGAGACAGAAAATGAGAAATCACCCCCCGGGGGGGATGGCCACGCCGCAATCCCTTCTCCTCCATTCTCCTCTCAGGATCTTGGGCAAGCACACACACGCGCCCGGCATGAGTTTAAGCCACTGGGTCCGGGATGTGAACCGCGGTCGACTATGTGGGAGTCCAGTGACATAGCCATTACACTAACTGCTGGTCCCAAATTGCATCGTTTTTATAAAGCTGCTTATTGACTACTTTAGCTTGCAAATCTCTTCGTTTTATTTATGTACAACCTTATATTTATCTCATAGTAGTTTTACATTTCTTGAAAGTCCTCCTCTCTGAGGCATTGTGCTCTAATTATGCAGATTCAAAGCTGAATAACAAGACAGTCCTCTGAAAGTGCCCTTGTACTGACTCCTGGGTCCTCCAGGAGCTCAGCACTAGGGATAGCTTTCTGCTCTCAGTTCACCATCAGCTGGGCCGTCTGGGTAGTGAATCATTTTGCCTGACATTTATTAGGTTGTCAGGGAAGTCATGACATATTTTTCTATGTTCTTCTATGCAAAAATGTGTCCTGACTTTCTCAATAACACAATGTATTCCATTGTCACATAGGTAGGACTTATTTCCCCAAATAGCTCATTTTTTTTCCTCCCAAAAGCATTCCCCAGAGCCTAGCACAGTACATTGCACATAGAAAATGATACTTTTTAAATAGAACTTACTTGGCTGTGATACATTAACACATTTCTTTACTGCCTCATATGCAGGATATTATAGCGTAAAATGTTCTGCTAAAATGTTCTGCATCCGGAAATACAAGTAAATCAATTAGGACTCAAAGAAAAATGTCTCAAAACTGCTCAAATAATATCTGATATTTTTGCGTTCTCAAGGTAAAGTCCGCAAGTAGGATGATTGGACTACACACACATCGGTAATTTAGTTTTTTTCATTGTTTGCCTGTAGGAAAATAAAACCAAAGAGATGAGAGTGTGAACTCTTAAAATTCTTCTGTAAACAATTAAAAATGTCCGTTGGGCAGGGAATTACTTCTCTTTAGCTGCAGAGGAAAGATCTGGTCGTCTGGGACCTATCGTTTAGTATTAGATTATAAAGGTATTTTAAGGCTTATTTCTACTTTGTGGTCAGAATGTCAAAGTAAGGAGAACTGTTAAGAGTATTTTATGTGTTGAAGTAAGTTTTTGTGGCTTTGGTTTGTCATTTTCTTTGATATTTAATCACATGTTGTGCTCAGAGGGGACTCTAATAATGTTGGTATTCTTTACAAAGTCTCAGTGGACATCTATCATATATACTGTTGGAAGAAATGGTGGATATTATCTATAAGGAGACATCAAATATTTTCATAGAAGAGAAAGATTAGAGTATGAGATTGTTTTTGTGTAAAGATATTTTAAAATCCATGCTTTTTTTTTTTCATAATACATATTTTCTGTGAACATTTTGAAGCCCTCACGTCTTATCAGTTCCTATATGAGAGAACTTGGGACCTGCAGCTTGGTTTCTCACTTTCCCTTCTCTCTCTCACTCTGCCCCTCTCTGGTCAAATTCAAATAAATAAATAAAGTTAAATAAAATAAGTCTTAAAAAGAAAGACATTTGGGGTCAGACTGTGGTATGGTAATTTAAGGAGGCTGGATCCCACATGGCTGACCTCCCCACTCAAGTCCCAGACCCGTTGGCTTGAAAAACACACCAGGCACATGTGCATTCCTGTCCAAAATCCCAAAAAGAGGGAGAAATGGAGAAGGGATTGTGTCATTACTATGCCTCATTGAGGGGTTGCTTACTTGCTTTCTATCTCTTTCTTCAGTAAGTGCATGCTTCCTCAGGCAAATTTTAAAAATAACAAATAAACAAGCAATAAATAAGTGAAATAATGGTTATTAAAATTGTTTTTAGAAAGAAGAAAGACTTTTTTTTTTTAACTTCTTAATCAGTGTAGGCGTAGGGAAGTAAAAGTAAACTAGGTAGAAGGTGTGTGGGGTATCGTGTAGGAAATGGACCATTTGTCCTCCATATATGGCTTCCCTCTACCCCCAGGAAGCAGCCTCTGGCCGAAGCTGTTCCCTGAATAATATTCACTTCCCCAAACGATGAGGTACAGAGTGCAGGCCCCTGAACCTAGCAAACAGTTAAACTGATTATAAGACTATGAGGGTCCAAGGAGACTTAATGCCTGCAGGCGCCCAGGCTTCCATAAAACTACTTGCTGCACTGCATCAAGTTGGCAGCAAACTCTTCATGGATCAGCCGCCATCTGTGCCTCCTGTAAGTCAAATAAACAAGTGTCTACCTGCTGGACCTCAGGGTGACTTCTGTGGAATAAATATTATGAGCAAGCCTTCTTGACTGGGCTACTGTGTTACAAAGTGTCCTTTTTTTTTTTTTTAAGAGAGATTTTTGCTACAGGGTAGGTGTGCTTTCCAGAGAGGCAGAAAGTGAAAATCACCCTTGACGGGGCATGGCCATGCTGCAATCCCTTCTCCATTCTCCTCTTGGGATTTTGGGCATGCACACATGCACATGTACCCAGCATGAGTTTTAAGCCGCCAGGTCTGGGATTTGAACTGTGTTTGGCTACGTGGAAGTCCAGCGATGCAACTGTTATGCCATCTACTGATCCCAACAAAGTGTCATTTTAATGTTGCACAAAAGTTAAGAAATCAGAACATTTCTAGAGGAAAACACTACATTTTAAAAGTGCATACGTTAAGTCTTTGAGCAAGCTTTAGCGATTGACTGCACAGGGCTTACAGGTAAGGTCTGGATGTCGGTTTCTTCTAGCAGCTGAATAAGAGTAATAAAGTATTTGCTATGCCATAGGCTAAACATTCCTTCCATCCAGAAGCTCTGTGGATTTTTTCTTTCTAAGGCAAAGGTAAATTTCATCATGGACAGAACCTGCATTAAAAGAGTCCTAATCCTAATTGGCATCATTTTATAACAAGGCCAGCCGTTACCCTGACCATTGAACCTAGCTTTCTCCTTGTAAATCAGGGCTCCAATTCTGATAGTTGGAAAAACCTATTAGATGCTACCTCACTGCCCTAAATATTTCCTGCCTCCCCTAGAGGATGAGGGCTGTAACTTTTAACAAGCCTCAGAACAAAGCCCAGTGCTAAGGCGAAGGTTGGGAAGAAGCCCCCCGCTGCACGTGGGTCCCGTTTCAGTGTTACATTGTGGATTAAAGTCATGTGTGAAGCATTTTTACTGTTACACAAAAACCGGTAGCCCGAGTATTATTCTTGTCCCCTGACCAGGGTTATAATAGGGTTCTGCCACCATTCCTCCAATTTTTATTTCTCTCAAACAAGATTGGAGACCTTGCTAGTGTAACCACTCTGGCTGGGTGGGAGGCTAACTTTGTTTCTGATTGTCTTATTTCAGCCTATGGTGAAGTTATATTGCGCTGCTGGGCTTTTTTCCTGATTCTCTTTTTCATTCGGCTGGGGCTGCCTATGTTCCGCAGAGCATACTTGTCACTTCTTCTGTCACCGTTAGTTAAAAGTAATTGTTATTGCAAACCCCCTCGATGCCAGTATCATTTTCTTTCATGGTGAAACCCACTAAGCATTCATTTCAGTAGCAGAAAGTAGGGAGCTTACAGAATCAAATCCTTTTTATCTAGACCAACAGCACCTGCGGCAGCGCATTAACTAGCAGGAGTTGTTAATTACATTTCTAACTTGTTGATCTCCACAGCTTCCTATTTTTAAAAGCAAGGAAATTAATCACTGTGTCTCCTCTGGTTGGAAATGACAGGACCGTGTCTTCTAAGTTCTGGTCTAGTCACTGATAATAAAATACTTGCATTTTTCTGTAACATTTCTTTCCCACCTTTGTGGATAGAACCACGGCTTAAGTTCAAAGAGCCCTTCTATTCACAGCAGGGCAGATATTTTCCCATAAAACAATGTCTTTAGAAATATAGATCTACTAGCTGTGAGTCTGAATGAGGCTGCACTGAAGGTATTTTAACAGTTGCCATCACTGTGAAAAAACAACAGTGAAAAAATTAAGATTCCAATAATACCCAACATTTATTGGATATTTACAATGTCCTAAGTAATATGTTGATATTCAACACCCGCTGGTATTCTCTCATTGAATTTTCATAGTAAACTTACAAGACAGAAACTATTTTATAGGGAAGAAAAACTGAACTTCAGGAAAGATGGATAACTTACCCAGGATCACATTGAGACAAGAGTTAGACCCAGTGAGTAGGTAAATAGGGCAGGGGCCCCTGAGGAAAAGTCACTATGGTAGGAAATGGACACACACATATAGAGACCCGTCAGATGGAAGCGGCTTCCAAGATGGAGTCACTTGGGTCAAGATTTTAATAAAAGTCATTCACTGTTCTCACCAGATTAGCTCTCGCTGCTTGCTCACACAGAGAACTGCTTCCAGCTTTACTGTAAGAGCTGCTTACAACCTGCTTGAGATAATGACAGCTAAAACTAACATTTTCCATCTCACTGCTACATTCCAAACAAAGAGGATAGTCTCTCTCGGTCTGGAGAGCAAGAGAGCAAAGGACCTTGAGTCATAACTTGCCCTGAGCTATCGTTTGAGAAATGGGAACTTGACATGCAGACTTGCACCTGCAAGATAAGGGGGTCTAAATGAGATTATATTTAAGGGGGAGAAAATACATCAAAGAACAAATCTTTATCTTAGACTTGGAGAAAACATGATAAAAACTAGAAACTTTATGGGCCACAGACCTTACACAAAGATCTGCTGAATGTTAATTAAGATCTAAGTATCCAAAGTCTTGTGATTTGTGAGCTACTCCCAAGTAGGAGAATGAGGTGAATCACCTGACATGTAGCTACCATGAGAGAAGTGCATGCACAAGTCCCTTTTGCTGGGATAAAAACCCCTTGCCCTAACTCCTGTTCAGAAACCCATTCCTGGGACCCCTCCCTGCTTGGGAGCTGTTTTTCCTCTCCTCTCTTAATGAACTCTGCTTTGCTATCCCCTCCCTGTGTCCGTGTCTCTAAGTCTTTGTGAATTTGAGACAAGAACCTGATCAGCTTGCTGCTCCAGATTAGACACTGGAGTTGGGCCTGATCATCCCAACCCTCTGCATCAAGGGTAGCTAAACAACCTAATCCATCCAGCCGTATGTATTTATTCTTAAGAAAAGTTACACTGTAAGCAATCTGCAGAGCTTCAGTGCTGTCTGTATAGCAAATGCTACTCCAGAAAGCTGCTCAAACCAATATATTGCCATAAGTCAGTGGTTCTGCATTCTGGGGTCACAATTATTAGAATCTGCTGAGAATTTTCTAAAAATCCTAAGGTCTGGGCCCAGCACTTACCATCCAAATGAGAATTGATGGTCCATACCTCTGGCAGCCAGGGCTGGGAACCATTGTAAGAGGTTATTGGTAGTTGTTTCTTAATTTTCCTTTTGGTTCTATTTCTTTTGAGTTATTTCTGATCTTTTTTTCTTTCTTTTTAAAGGAGATTTTATTTTCTTTGTTTTGCACAGTCTTTCTCTAAGTCTACTGGAAAATTCAGATCAGGTTATGTTGCAAATGAAAGATTTACGACTGTGTCTTCTGTAGGAACAGAGTTTATTCCAAATGCCTGGTATATTCGTATGGTGAAAAGGAATAGCCCATATGAAGTTTCTCTCTGGCTACAACTCCTCAGTCGGTAGTAGTCAAACACTCCCAGGATCTCTCTTTATCTCCTTTCTCTCTCAAGTACGCACGCGCGCGTGCGCGCGCGCGCACACACACACACACACACACACACACACAAATAACGCATTGCAGGGACCAGTTCAGCAATTTTAGTCCAACTTTCAGCCCTAAGACTTATGAAGAGTTTACATCTCTCCTTCGCTCAGGAAAGAACTGAAGCCCATGTCTGGACAGTTTCAGCAAAGCTCTCTCCCTTCACCCCCTACCTCACCTCATTTAGAATTGCTTATACAAAAATAGCTCAAAGTAGATTCTTAACATTAGTCACTATCACGTGCAATACTATCAAAGACTGATAGCTTTTCTCGTCTTGTAATCTGAAGGCAGGCTGGCTCAAGAGAGTCTTTGTTAAGAAAATTCACATATAACCAGATAGCTGACTCAGTGAGAATATATAAAATACAGGATTGTCAGAAAAGTCACGATGCATTTTTTCTATGCAAAACAATTCATGGAAGTAAGAAGTGCAGTTTCTGTCACCAAGTTCCTGGAGGGTACGGCCCAGCTTGGACTCTCCCAGTGTCTGAAGAGCATGTGGTTTACTAAATGGAATGGGAGAGTGGGACTTTGTTTGCATAGAGTACATACAACATCGATTCTTGTTTTTTTTTTTCCCCCAAACTGTTTTAAGTAAAACTGACTCTGTCACAGTTGGTTGAGAGACGTTTTTGTAGGATACTCCCTCTCTAAATCTTTTTTTTATTGATAAAATTCATGGATTTTATTTTGAAAGAGCTGGTGACAGAACACTTGACTGTCCACCCTAAGAAGATCAATGCCCCACCTCGTGGAACATTAGACAGAGGAGGTTTCCATGCCAGTAACACAACCCAGTAGTTGAACAGGGTTATTACAGTTGGTCCAGATTTCAAAAGTTCTCGAATACCCATTTGTTTTCACTGTAGTCTGTTATCTATTGCCATCATTGTTGTCATTGGTTTTGGAGGTCCAAGGTCATGGTGCTGGTGTCTGGTGAGCATCTTACTACATCACGGAATGACAGAGGGCAAAAGCACACGTGTGACCATGTGTCTTCCTAAGCCTCTTGGAAAATGGTTCTGGATCCTCCCCACTGCATCCCTGAAGCACAGTAACGTGAACGGAATGCCCCTACAGAGTGGACATTATGCAAAGCAGAAGTAAAAAAATCCCTCAATTTGTGTTTTGTTATTACTATTAGCTTATCTAGACACAGGTTCTTTTCACTTCACATAGCCTATCATCCTGGACAGTTGTCACAGTGCTTAAGAAAGGATGTTCTTACATGGCAATAGCAAAAACACGTAAACTCACACTCTGGTACCTACTTGCTGAATGACCGTGGGTGGGGTAGTTATTTCACCTCCAGGGTTCTCTTTGTCTTCATTTGAAAAACAGGAATAATAACTTCTTCATACTCTTGATGGGATTTTTTTAAAGAGATTTTTCTATAGGGCATGTGTACTCACTGGAGAAATAGAATGAGACAGAGAGAACGTGAGAAATCACCCCCTGGGGGGGATGACCATGCCACAATCCCTTCAATTCCATTCTCCTCTTTGGATTTTGGTCATGCACACACAGTTGACCGTGGGGGAATCCAGTGCCTTAAGTATACCACCACCTGCTGGCCCCAAGCCTGATGGCATTATTAAGAGAATTCAGTGTTCTCAGACTTTTTAGTCTCATCCCATCTATACTCTAAAAAAGTATGGTGGTCACCAAAGAACTTTTGTTCATCTGGGTTATATTTGTCAATATTTACCATATTTGAAATTCAACAGGAAAAATGATAAGTTATTCATTGAAAAATGATAACCATTACTGTCAACATTTTTTTTGTGTGTGAGAAATACTTCCCAAAATAAAAGAATCAATGAGAATAGTGGTATTTTTTTTATTGTTGTTTTGTTTACAAATTTCTTTTATGCCTGGATTTGTAGAAGACAGCTGGATTCTCAAATATGCTTCTGAATTCAATCTGTAGTATTAAGTTATATTGTTTGAAGTATATGGCAAAAATTCAGCTATATAAATTTGTAATTAGAAAGGGAAGAGAATTTCAATAGCCTTTTCAGTTAAATATGGATTTTTTTTTTTTTTTTTTAAAGAAGGTGATTTTTGCTATAGGGTGCGTGTGGTCACCAAAGAGACAGAGACAGTAAGCGAGAAATCCCCCAGGAGGGGTGGCCACATTACAATCCCTTCTCCTCCATTCTCCTTTCAGGATTTGGGGCATGTACGTACACATGCCTGGCATGAGTTTTAAGGTGCCAGGTCCAGGACTTGAGCTGTGTTTGACTATGTGGGAGTCCAGCGACGTAACCATTATGCCATTTGCTGGTCCCAAATATGGATATTCTTTAACTCAACACTAAGACTCATTAAGTGATGCAGTCTTAAGTCAGTTATAATGTTCAGTCTGGAGTTGTGTAAGTGAACTTTATGTACTCTGTTACACTAAAATATACTTATCTTGCACTTAGTCTGAATTTCAGCTATGTAAAACTTCCAAAGCATCATACATTTGTCATTTGGAAAATACTCATTCACAGAATTATATAGATCTCTTAAAAGTTGACTCATTTCGTCAAGCCATATTAAAAAAAAATGACAGTATCATCACCCATCTTACAAGGAAAGTCTTCAGTATTGAGAAACTGTAAAAATCAGGGTGACAGATATGTTTTACAAAATTCTAATTTTTGCTTGAAAGCTTAAGTTTTATCATTGGCAACAAATACTGTTTTCTCAGAAGTGACAGGCTCACTTCATTCATCTTGATCATTTATCTGCCAGATGCTCAACTCTTAATAACTACAGTTTGTCCAAAGCTGCACTTGCCAGTAAAAAAATGGTATTCTAAGAAAAAAGCATCTCGTGCAGTTCACAGTGCCACCGTCACAAATACTTTTCTGTGAGAAAGCCTTCGTGCCTGAGTAAAAAGCAGAAACACTTGCTACTTTCTTCCCATTTTCATCATGGAGTACCAAAAAGATAAATACTTAAGAATCAAGGTGCAGTAAAATTAATATTCATCACTGTTTCATCAGGGATATTCTTTTTGTTTTTAGAGAGAGAGGTTTTTGCTATAGGGTGCATATGTTCAACAGAGAGACAGAAAGTGAGAAGTCACCCCTCAGAGGGGATGGCCATGCTGCAAGCCCTTCTCCTGTCTCCGCTCAGGATTTTCGGCACACACACACTTGCCTGCCGTGAGTTTGAAGCCACCAGGTTCAAGACTCAAACCGAGGTCGACTACATGGGAGTCCAGCGTCATAACCATTATGCCATCTGCTGGTCCCTCATCAGGGATCTTCTAAGTGAAACTGGCTTTCGCCCCTTATTGCAAGCACATGGCAGGGAAGAGTACAAGGACGCTAAAGATACTTTGGTGGCACTGATGTGGTGGGTGCTAAGGCATCTTCAGTGTTTCTTTCCAGGCAGCCTGGCACTTTATACTTTTTACTCTGTGCTTGTCAAGATAGTGGGGAGGGAGGATGCAAATAGTGTCTTAGTATTATTTTGAAAGTAGTTTTGACTTGACACGACACCCCCACACACACCCCTGCCCGGCAAAGGATCTCTGGCAACCCGCCAGTCTGATCACAGCTTAGGAGCCACAGTGGTGGATACCTAGGAAGTACATAGCTCATGGCCAACACTGTAAAGGGAGTCTGTTCTTCTTGCTTTTTATTGTTTGTAGTTTGTGAACTTGATGACTAGCAGTTCAAATGCAGGCTGGCCTTGGGGAGACGGATTATTCTGATGAAATCCCACCAGAGTTCTTTCCTAGGTCCCTGGAGCCAAGTGTCTTTTCTCTCTCTGGGCTGTTCCATTGAAACTTAAAAACAAGAAGCTGTGGTTTCTTGGTAACTTTACTTCTGGCTTCTGGGTGAGAAGCCTTTATAACCCTTGCTTTTCTGTACATTGTGGAACTAATCAATATATTTTAAAATGTGGTCATTTCCTCATTGTTTACATTGGGGGGGTCTTAACTCTGATTTCAAAGACTCTTGCTTCAGTGATCCGACTATAGACTTTTAAGTGGTTCACGATCCCATGACATTTTACAAATTTTGTTTTTCTGGAAGCTTGGGGAGAAGGTGAGTTGTAGGGAAAGTTAGTAGCTTTAGTCAGATTCTCATAGAAGTCTAGAACCTGTCCCCCTACAGAAACAAAACCTCAAACATTAAAAAAAAAAAAAAAAATGACTGTTCAGATTGGTATCCTTAGGGCTGGCGTCTCCCCACCTTTGTTTCCAAAGCTCCTCTTTTTGGAAATTGTTTGCAGGATCGCCGTGGCCTTGCTACTCTTTACCACCCAGCCCTGGGTGTTGCTTTGCGTCCACAGCACGTAGCCCTCGCTGATCCGCACTTCCTTTTCCCTCAGTACAAAAATCTGAGAGCATCTCGTTTCTTTTATGTTTCAAAATGTGAAGTCGGAGTTTCGATCCCTTGCGACCTTCCCTTCAGGGGGTATTTCAGACCAGAAAAATCCACTCAGCTAAATGAGTGGGTTCCTTCTCGAACTGTTGAGATGTGCAAACTTGGAATATTTATTTATGCCGCAACCCAAGATGTGTTTTTCTCCCACACATTCTTCAGACTGCTTCTTGCAATCCAAGTGCTGTCACGAAAGCTGCGAGGCAGTCTGTTTAAGCTCCCACGGTGGCATTTTTGGAACACTTTCTTGATTCCGTAGGAGGAGTGTGGTGACTGCCACTCGCTGACGGGAAGCAGCGGAGGATCGTGCAGCGTGACGATGTCTAACTCTGCCATGGAAAATGCCAGGCACGCCGCGCCACACACTCATGCCTCTCTCCGTGTCAGGGCTGCCGGGCTGCAGAGGAGGCGGGCCACGGTGGCCTAAGGTGGCTCTGTAGCAATGCAGTTCCCGCAGCAGCAGAGTGCCCTTCGCGGTGGCAGCATCTCCACAAGTCAAAGAGCTGGCTTCAGCACGCGGGCGAGAATCAGATGGCAGGCTTTCTAGATCGTGCTCTGACTTAAACCATGTGGCTGTTCCCCGCTGAAAGAAAAAGTTAAAGAGTTTTACAGTGCGTGGTTTACTTCAGTGGCTTGCCAGGTGTTTGGAAGAGCCGAGTTTGTCTCAGGCACACGCACTAGCTCCGATAGTTGGGGAACGACAACATCCCTTTCCTTCGGGGAAGCTAGGGAGTCATACAGCAATGAGCGGGTCGAGTTGACCTAATTATGAAGACGCAGAAGAGTCACAGAACTGTGCACTGACAAGGTGGGTGTGTGTGCCAAGTGGGTCCAGTAATACTGTATCCAAGAACATGCCCTGCTTGCCAGGTGGCATTATTTTAAATGTAGCTTTCTGGACAGCATCAGGATGGCTCTGGCAGACTCGTGCTGTCTGGTCATCACTTGCAGGCTCTCATATGAGAATCGTCACTCACATGGCGTTTTCACCAGGGTCGGCGTATCCTAATGGCCCCTCTTCATGGGGTCAAACCACAGCATGGTTCTGTTTACTGCTGTGCCTCCTTAGCCGATGAGAAACTGAGGACAGAAGAGCCTTGGACCTGCCCCAAGCTACTGAATAATAAAAGTGTAAATGAAGCCAACAGTTGTGGTGTCCCAGGCCAGGGTCACTAAGTCAGAGTGTCCGTCCTTTGTCTCTTGATGGTGAACCTAAGCTGGCAGGGCTAAGTTAATGTTGGTGCATGTTCTGTTTGACTGACTCACTACTCCCAGGGCTGACTCTGGTCAAAATCTCCTTGGGGTGGGGGGCGATGCAGCTGGTGGGAGAGTGAGGGGAGGTGACCCTTGGCTCTGTCCTCCAGCCCAAGGGCCTTACTATTGCAAGACAAAATGCGCAGCTTCACAGTTGTCTCTGTGCCTCTCGCCACTACAATGCCCTTTCTGTTTTTAAGGAAAGAAGGATTGTCCAAATGTGGAAGATGCAAGCAGGCATTTTACTGCAATGTGGAGTGTCAGGTAGGTACTGGGCCATCTGGCAGGGAGGGCCTTATTTCCCCTGAAGATCGGGACCCCAACATCCTCCTCCTTGTCATGGCTTTCCGCAGCATCCTGCAGCTAGAGCTGGGAAGCTTCCTTGTGGCCTAGGATGCAGCTGGGTCCCCTTGTGTGGGTGCTGCCCCAGGACTAAGAGGCAGCTGGCACTAGGCAGTCACAGTCTGGGGCTCCATGCAGGACTCAAACCATGGTGCACGAAAGTGGAAAAGGTGGGACGAAAACCATGTTAGGTGCAGGTAGGTGTGTGACCAAAGTGTAGAGCTTGCCCCCGAGGGTGCCTGCAATGATGGAAAGTACAAAGATAACCAATGAAAAGTGTGAAAATGTTGTCTTTCAATTCCTGAAGTTCTCACTGTCCAGGATCTGTGTGTTTATGAATCTCTGTAGCAGGCTCTCCCTCACACTTGGGCCCCTCAAGCCCCGCCTGCTTTGCAGCTGGATTTAGGTGAGCCCCAGCACAGCCTTTGCATAGCCAGAGGGCGGCTGCTCCAACCTTGTATTTGGAGCCAGGGCCTGGGAGGCCGGAGGAGGGGCTCAGGAGGCTAGGTTGATGGATAGGCCCAGGTGAATCCTACTGTGTGAGATTGAGTAGCCTCTTGGTAGCCTTTTTGAGGGACTAAGAGTGATGTTCCCTAAACTGTTACAGTAAACACTGGTTCCACAGAATGTGCTGAGGTATTCCATAGAAAATGCATTCATGTTCTAACGATTTAGGGGGAAGCGGTCTCTTCGCAGAACCTTTTATAGTTAATAATAATAATAATAATCTTACAGTCCATACTGAAGTTGAGGTGTATCATTCAGGCTGGAGCCACACCTAGCTTTTTGCAAGGAATAAAGAAAATGGCATGTTTTTATTGAAGGGGTTTGTTGTTCTAACCTACGAGTGGCTGGATTTTAAGAACTGGAGGGCACTCGTGGTGTTATCGTGCAAGTGATGTTTTTTGCACAATGAGTCTCAACTCCTCTGCAGACTGCACCGTGAGCAGTTCAGTGATGCCAGCGTCAGAGCGAGTTAGGGACGCAGTTAACTCTGTCTCCCAAGGGCTCTGCTAAGCTGTGTCCCATTAGGGCCTCGTGGAGTGACAGTATCTTGGTGATCGTCAGGGCCCAGGTGCAGACACTGAGATGCACATTATGCTTCCCCTTCCCCAGGACCTAGTCTCCCAGATCTACAGACTCAGAAATGATCTGTGGGCACACAGTGAGGGGCATCTTCTTTTGGGGGCGGCTCACACTAGCCAAAAGCCCCAGCCCTTATGTACCCAGTGCCTCTACTTCTGCAGTCTGTGCCTTCTCTTGCTGGAGTGACGCCACACGGGTGGCCACGTCGTAATGAGGCAATTGCTTGGGCAGCAAGGAACCCCAGGAGGGAGAAAAGAGTTCAGGGATTCTAATGTTCAAAGGCTGCAGGCCAAGACAGCCTGTGGTGTCCCGCCTCACAATGGAGCGTTTTCCCTGCGACTTCCCAGCTTCTGGGCAAAGGTACCTCGAGCCCTGGTGAGTGCTTCCACAGTTCTTTTCTCTGTGCTTCTGTTCAGGGTCTCATGACCAAAGGACCCTCTCCAGTGACAAGTGATATTGCAGCTCCTGAAGCCTCTCGTTTCTGGAGGTGGCAGGCAGGATTTGACCTGGAAGTTTAGTTTTTGTTTCATCTGCCTCCTTCTCTGAAGGAAGAGACTAATGGCCATTAAGGTATTGATAGTTTGGGACCAGCAGGTGGCATGGTGGTTAAGGTGGCTGGACTCCCACATGGTTGACCGTGGTTTCTCACTTTTCTTCTCTCTGACACTCTCTGATCAACTTCAATAAAATAAAATAATAACAATGAATATAATTAAATGAAACAATTTTTTAAAACAAACAAAAAAAGATATTGATAGTTCATCTTCGTGTGCTGAAAAAGTAAGTGTGAGGCAGTGTATTTTAATGAGATAAAGCAGGCTTAAAAGCCCAGTGAAAGTAAGCACTAGAAAGAAAGGGCAGGCCACAGCTCCATGCAGAGGTCTTTAGGGAGGAGGCTGGGACCTTTGCTCCAGATGAAAAGGTTTTCAGGGTTGGGCTTGAGAATGTTTGGATGCAATCAAAGCGGAGGGAGGCTTCCCCAAAGAATAGCAGGTGGCACCAAACAGAAGCTGCAGTGGGGAAGGTGATTCTCCTCCTTGGCCCCCTGCTGCTAGGGAAGGGCTGGGCCGCCTTGAAACAGGAACCCTCTGTTGTCATCAGGTGGTCAGTGCCACACAGCAGATGGTGGAGTTGGGTGGAGATTATCGACCATCCCATCAGGAAATAAGAAAACAATGTCCCGCGTGGCGGGAGACCTGCCCACGGTCAGGCAGTGGCAGAGCTGGGCCTGTACTTCACAGGCTCAGTGTACAGAAGGCCGGCCAGTAGACAGGCACTGTGGGAATGACAGAGGCAGGGAAGTGGCCTTAGGGAAGAGCCATGCGTGTCCTCCACATCTTGGCCAGACACCTCTCCAAGAGTCCGAAGGCGCACCCTGTTCCTGAGGGCTTTCCCTTTTGGCAAAATGAGGCATCTCAGGATATCGAGTCACTGCGTTCATTTTCTCCACACCTCTTCTCTACCACGGTGCTTTGGGGCTTTGCTTTATTTGATACATTTCCTGTCCTGTCCCCCATACTTCCCTCCTGGTTCACCTGACTCTTGTGATGGTGCTGGAGGACAGATTTTAATTGATATTGCATGAAAGAGTAACAAAAGGAGTTATGAAAGAAATGGGAATTCCTTTTTAGTTAGGCTTATTTTGTTACCTGTGGGTTTTAATGAACTATATTTATTTTTTATAAATATGCCTGGAAAAATAGGTATATTATTCAGTTCTTTGATTGCTTCATTAAATTGTACCATGACATGTTCAAGAGAAGAGTTTTAGGAAGTTACTATGTAGAGTAATCATAGTGTAGTAGAAAGTTCTAGGGTGTAGATTCTAACTTTAAGGGACTTAGGGGGAAAAACCCTCTATGTTCTGTAAATGGAGGTGAGAGAGTTTTTGAATATGCTTTTTAAAGTAGGAAGAGTTTTATGTTTTGTTTTTTTTTTGTCGGGGGGGGGGGGGTTGGTTTGCTATAGGGTGCATGCACTCACCAGAGAGAGAGAGAGACAGAGAAAGAGAGGCAAAGTGATAAATGGGTGGGTCCTTTCTCCACCATTCTCTTCTCTGAATTTTGGGCATGCACACACATGCACCTAGCATATTTTTCTAGCAGCAGGGTCCAGAATTAAACCACATTGTAGGCCATGTGGGATCCAGGTCCCTAACCTCCACGCCACCTGCTGGCCTTCCATAGGACTTGGGCTGCTCTTTCTAAATGGCTTTACCAGTAGGAAAGTGTGTGTGTGTGAGTTCTGAGTGTATCCCATCACTCCTGTAATGGGACCACGAGCAAAGCACAGGCCGCCTACTGTCATTTTCAGGTGAGGTGGTCAGGATCCCAATTGCATTTGTACTCTCCCTCTCAAAGATAATGCTAGTAGAAAGCTGAAATTCTATGACATTTTCTTGCTCTTCTACATTTTAAGAACTCTCATCTGCATGTGTACAAGTAGACTGTATTTGTGTTGAACGCTTGGCTGGAACAGTAGAAACACCAAATGCTAGAGTTAGAAAAGGGATTCAGGATCAACACCCAGTCTCGTTATCCAGAAAGGCAGTGTATCATTTGCTCAGCAGAAAACCAAGTGCCATAATAATCCCCCTTCCAGTGTGGGAAATGCTGGTCCACCCTGAGAACATTTTTCAACTCTTTATGCATCTTTAAGCAGTTTCGCCCATGCACAAAAGTGAAACTCGTATGTATAACAGTTATTTTTGTGACTGAAAATGAATTAGAAGTTTATAAAGATTATAGAAAAGGCCATATCTTACTTTTTTTTTAAAAGAAAAGTGTGTGTGTGTGCTGTTTTAGACATGGTCACTATACTTTCTGTCTCAACTTTGAGTAGCTGGAACCACAGGTGTGCACCACTTGTGGCTTTCAGGGTGGACCAGGAATTGAACCTGGGTCTCCCATGTGGCCTCCGCCTGCTGAGCAGTAGCATCCAGCATGTGCTACTGTAGCTTGGCCTGTCTCTTACTTTTATGTAGATTTGATTGCTTAATTTTATTACACTATGAATCTGCGCTCAGTATACAAAAATCAGAAGGTTACAGACTAAAAGAAGAAAAGAATGAGCATCCATAATCGTATCCCTTGAGAGCCATTAGTAACATATTTTGGTGTGTGTCTTTCTGAACCCTTCCTGTACATGTGTATCATTTTCCTGGAAAGTGGGACCTTAGTTTACATTAAATTTTATATCAGGGCAGGAGTAATAGTTTGAATGTTGAAGAAAAATAGGAAATGTTTTTGGAAAAACGGACACAAATATTTTTTAAAAGCACAAAGTACTGCCAAATAACTGCAACGAAACTACCAGTATTCAAAAGTAAAACTTTTACTAACCTAATAATTAATAACACTCATTACTATTCATCAGGTCAACCTAATTCTTCTCCCAGTCTTATCCAGTGTGGTGGTTTATCGTTATTGACGGTCAAGATTGGGGCAGGTTGCCTCTGTCAGGGTCTTTAAGTTAATATGGACTGTGATAGAAGAAAGTTTATCAAAATATACTCAAAACCTGCCTGACATTTCTATCAAATGTTTTCCTCCTTTCCTCTCATTTTTTATTTAAGTTCAGGAATTAATGCTGAGCAGTACCATTGTGGTATTTCTCCTTCTTCCCTTAACCCACATCTCTCATCCCCTTCAAAAAAGAAAATAAAACTTATTATTATGTTGGTTCATTTCCCTTGATAAAACTGCTATGATTCTGCATGTCCCCAAATTTATCCAGCTTTCTGATTTACCTGCTGTGTATAGGACTATATCTACTCACAAGTGCTCTTACTTTTATCTCATGTTCTGACCTGATCATCCACTATAGGAAGTCAAGGGAATTGTGGAGGGTCAGATGCAGCAGCACTTACTGAATGAACAAATGAACCAGGAGATGGACAATTACCAACGCCTGTTGAGAGTGCAATGTGTGCCAGGCACTGTTCTGGGTGCTTTTCGTGGATTAGCTTATTGGGTCCTCACAGTGACCCTTTGTGTTGACATGAATGCCCAGTTCTCCCATCATGAAGGTCCCGCTTTCGTTGGTAGCCTTCAAGCTTTGTGACTGATTATCACTGTTAGAAGGTGTAAAATCACAGACTAAGAATTCTGGACCTGCTAAGTAACTTAGGGATCATGTTATTTGCAGCCAAGGGAACAGGTGCAAAGGAATTAGAAGGCCGGCCCGGAATCACACAGCTACCCTGCTGCAGAGTGGGGACAAGAACGCGGGTTTGCTGCATCTCAGACCAGTGGCCCTCCCATTTGATAGCACGCTGCTTTCCTCTAGAGCATTCCTGGGAGTTAGGTTCCCTTCCCTTTGAGGACATTTACATCAATAAATGTTAATATTTTGTATTGTCGATACTAGCATCTGTTTTAAATTGTATTAATAAACTGATTATAATAAGTGATGAACAAGTTACATTAATAAATGTTCATTTTAACTTGTTTCTCCCTGGAGTTCATTGTTGGTAAACACCAAAGCACCACCTGGAATTCAGAAAACCAACTATTTAAAGGCCTGTTAGGATAGGAAGCCTGTCTTAATTAGACTTTTCTTAGTTTCTTGGATTGTAGTAGACACTTGTCAGTAGTTGTCAGTTATCCTCTGTCCCCCGCTGGGCTGGTGGTCCTCATTTCCCTTTCTGTCTTCCTCTTTGCTTTAGTCTGCAGGAAGCCAGTACCCCCTGTTGTACGTCCCCGCCTCGTCACCATGCTTGCATCTTAGGCTTTGGCTAAAAACAGATCTGCTTCTCCCTTGTGCATATCTTGTCATCTCTTTCTGTCCTCGTTCTCAGTGATATTTGGCACCGTGTTATTTAACTCTGCAGAACACCTTGGCACAGAACTTGAGCCAGGGGGTTGCACCATTTATTTCATTAAATCGTTAAGTGACATGGCGTCCCTCCTTCTTGGGATTGGATAGGGGGAAGGTGGGAGCGAGGTATGAAGACATCTTCATTCATTCTGCAGCCTTGTTGAGTGCCTCCTAAATACTGTTGTAGGTTCTGGGGTTGCCATTATGGACAGAACGGACTTAAGGTCCCTTAGTGTAATGGAGGAGACAGATACTGAACCAAAATTCTCAAAAATACTTAGTGTATCAGGGAAGGAGACGTACTCAGAAGAAGCAGAAGCATGGAAAGGGAGAGGGGTGGGGAAAGTGCTGGTTGACAGGTGATCGTGGCAGGTCCCTTAAGGTGCCTGGAGCAGAGGCTAGGGACGGGGAGGTGGCAGGGGTGTGTGCGGCTGCCTAAGGGGAAAATGTTAAGGCATATGAGAGAAAGAAATGCAACCATTTTACCAAATGACCTAAACATGTCCAATAGTTGTCCTTACAGGACTCTTTGCAGACCCTTGACAAAGCCCCCCTCATTTGTGTTTGTGTGTGTGTGTGTGTGTGTGTGTGTGTAATTTCTGGGTCGATTACTGTCATTTCCTTGCCCTGACCTAGGTACAGAGCCATCAGAACTATACGGGAGCAGAGCCAAACCAATGGCTAATACCTGACCCTCTCACCCCTGCAATATGTCAGCTTACACAGATAACAGGAAGGTCTATGTGTTGTTTGGGATAATGAGGGGCTGCAGGAAAAAAAAAAAATTACAGAGCAAATGCCATCATCCAACCCTCCTTAGCCAGGCCCAAGTCAAGGTTATGCAATCATATATTATCTACCTTAAAGGATGTTTTTTATCTCTAGCGTTTATGAACATCCTCGTGTTTTGCAAAAGGAAACATATTTCCCTTGACCTCACCTAGGGGGACTTAGTGCATCCTCTCTTCTTGCACTGTATTCCAGGGCGTGTAGGTTTTTTAATATATGTATGTTTTTCTTAATATTCCCAGAAAGAAGATTGGCCCATGCACAAACTGGAATGCTCTCCCATGGTTGTTTTTGGAGAAAACTGGAATCCCTCTGAGACTGTAAGGCTGACTGCAAGGATTCTGGCCAAACAGGTGAGAAACATGGGCTCATGTTCAAGAGCATTTTATCTTATTTTTCTCTCAAAGGTCAGAAAGATGAGTGACCTGTGATGATCATTTCTTGCTAAACATCCTTCGATTCCATTTCCTGTCACATTGCATGGACAGGGGATGGAAAAAACACTCCAGGCATGAGCTAGTTTGTTGCATTCTCTCTGCAGTTAGGATCTATTTACCCCAGAATAGGAACACAGTCACAGCTTTTAAATTCGAAGCTTTTTTTGAGACAGGTTTACATAGAAAAACATGGCCTTTCATGGCATGAAAAACCTGACCGAAAATAATTAGAGCTTCCTAGGGCGTTGGACTGGCTGGTAAGCTTTGAGATTTTCCCTCTTTGCTGTCTGACATGCAGAGTGCATCCCGTCCCCACTGCCTCCATCCTGGGCACTGTTCTGCTCCCCTTCTCCTTCCTTGCCCATTCATAGGCAGGCAAGGAATTGGTTGGGACAACCTGAAGGATGCCATTCTTCAAAGAAGAGAAAGAGTAGAAGAGTGAAACAGAGCAAGCAGGGAAAGGAAGAGTTCACAAACCCAGGGGCTGGCGGTGTGGGAAGAAGGAAAGAAAGAGAAGCCCCCGATGATAACAGGTGACAGCCATCAGCAGTTTTCTCCAAAGGTGATGCCAAGATGACTCTTCTCCCCTTTGCTTGGTCAGTGCTTACCGATTACATGATCATTAGTCACTTGATCTCTGAAGGCCCAAACTAAAAGGAAGACCTGGAAACACCACAGGACTTGTCCTGCATAATGCCAGCTGGTTCTGATGGAGCTCAGAGAGCACACATCCATGGAACCTACTCTGATGGAGCTCAGAGGGCACATATCCATGGGGCTTTGCTTCTGCATCCTAGGGAGGACGTTGGCGGTGGTGCTGCCGGTCTTTCAAAGCTTTCACATCCACCTCTCTCAGATATCTTCCAGTGCTCCCCTCCCCGCCCCCTGCCGCCCTACAATGTTTCTGTGTTTTTAATCCCAGCCAAACGTGATTGTCATGATTTGCATGTTTCTGTGCCCAGACCAAGTAGGATCCGGCTGCATAAACAGAAGTAGAACATTTGCAAACTCTGAGGTCATCTGAACGCTATGTTCAGCCTGGGTCAGGTGCTTGCCGAAATGCCACTTTGCCAGCACAGAGTAAGCAAAGCCATACGAGGCTCTTCTGTGTAGTAACGCTGAAAGATCAGAATTGCCTTTTCTCTAAAGGAGGTTGACTTTGGGCTCCTTAATAACAGTGATCCTTAAATTTATGTAGAGTAGTCAAGCAGACAGAAAAAGCACAAGGAAGTGCTGTGACTGGGTGAGCTGTCAGGGTAAATAAGCCCTCAGCACAATCTGTATCGTCTTGGGAGTATTGGGCCAATCTGATGGTCCCCCACCTGCTCTGCCTTAATTGATGTTATTTATAGTGTTGTGGTTAAGAGTTCAGAAGAAACCGCTGTACTTTCCTGAATGAAAAGCGTTCCCAGGCCATGACTTACTAATCTTATAGAAAGGGATCCTGTGAATGGAAGATTTCTGCTCCTAAAAAGAACTATTGAAATATTTTGGCACCAGGCGCTGTAGCCTGAATTGTATGATGAGTTTATAGTAGCTTCATTCAACTTTTATTATAATTACTACTACTCCTAATAGTGTATTAAGTGAAAAGTTACCTGACCATCGTTTTATCTCTATAGGATTTGATGATTAAAAAAAACGGACCATTTGTATTCTAGTAGCTTGCAAAGGATTAGGGGAGACAGGCTACCAACTGCCCAGGGGAAACTTAACATGTTAACTAGGGAGGTGAGAGCGCCCTGCTAGACCACCTGTATCCCCAAATTGAATAGCCAGATTACAAAGACGCAGCCTCAGGCCAGCTCCTGAGCTCTGTGTTTGAACTCTTGTCAACACCAAGTTTATTCATGTTCTCAAAGCCTAGCAGGTTTACTATTGTTGGCTCCTCTTGGGGTGTCTAGAACAAAGCCAGCAACACGTTTAAAGTGAATCTGGGCTCACAGATACAACCAAAAGTGTTCTTTTTGAAACACAGATCATTTTAGCCTATGCGTAAAGAAAGTGTAAAATGGATGGGGGTTTGATTTTGTTCCTTTTTAGAAGGAGAAATAATAAATAGGATGGTTTGTCTGTGGACTCAGTCCTTTAAAGTAAGGGCCCTAAAAAATTGTTTTCTGGCTCTGCTTTTTCCCATCCTAAGCATTTTTGAGCCTACTGTGTGCATAGTATTATCAGGGTGTTAGGGATACACAGACATTTGAAAAGGTTTTTTTTTTTTTTTGAGAATCTTGGGTTTGGATGTTGCAAACACTCCCAGAGCCCAGCATAGACCCCTTATATAGCTTCATTTACTTCCTTGGGAATTATTGCCTTTTTTTTTTTTTCATGTTGATGCAAAATTGAAAATGGTACTTTAACACTGGTTGCTAAAATCTCTATCTGTGTGATTTCTTCTCCAATTACTAGAAAATCCACCCAGAGAGAACGCCTTCAGAGAAATTGTTAGCTGTGAAGGAGTTTGAGTCACGTAAGTCTTTCTGTGATCAGCCGGGCAGTTATTTTGGCTGCAAAGTCATTGTGGATCAAGCAGGATCAAAGAAAGGAAGGGACAGCTTGTGCTCTTAGTAGGGATTATAGTTTTCCTAATTACTAATTTCTATTTGGTCTGTGCGCTGTTTTGAAAAATGCTTCCACTTAGGCTTTCTGAGTTGACAGGGTTGTTAGGAAACCGAGGGGAGGTCGGAACTCCCAGGGTGAATTATTGCATCCCGAGCTGTCTGCTGCTGGCTCTCTGGCATGCTGAGTATTTTTGGGTCTTTGCTGAATTGCAGTCCTGGAAACAGCTGATGTCCTTACAGAAGGCATTAAATCAAAGCTGTCCAGTTGCTTGACCATGACATGGTTTCCAGGGCCTAGTTGGAGGGCCCTTGACCAGACCTAGTCCTGTTCTCCGTCATTGTCACTCATCCCCACCCTCATTGCTAATGGACACTTGAGATTTCATGTCCTGGTGACTTCCACTTGTCAGAGGAACAAAAGAAGAATTGGCATGCTTGTCTTTCCCTAGCGTTTGTCATTGAGGCCAAGTGATGGGGAAGAATATTCTCTGGTGGCTGGACATATTGTTTTTTAATTTTTCTTTTTCCCTCTTCTCCATGCTAGCTGTGGTAAGAAAAGGATATAGCTAGAAATCCAGTTTTCTGCCTGGTGAATAATGGATTGTTTGTCCACAGATCTGGATAAGTTAGACAATGAGAAGAAGGATTTGATTCAGAGTGACATTGCTGCACTCCGCCACTTCTACTCCAAGCACCTCGAGTTCCCCGACAACGATAGCCTAGTAGTACTCTTTGCACAGGTAAGCACGCGGCATCATGGGACATTAGTGTGGCCTATCCTTTCTCTGCCCATACTCAGTGAATGCAGTGGAAATAGAAGTTGGTCTCACTTGGCGGCCGTGCTCTGGGCCTGTTGGATCCTGAGTTGCTGTGACCCTGCTAGATGACCTGAGTAGGTCAAGGTCCCCTCTGTGGTGCTTTCACTGTGGGGTGGCCTGTAGGAGATTCACCTCTACCTCTGCTTGGGAAAGAGTTTGTGAAAAGAAGTAGCCGTTGGCCTCAGTACTATGACGTACTCTAAGTTCTGCAGAGAAAGATCATTTGACGTTCCTACATTAAATTTTACTTTGCTTCTCTTAAACTTTCCCTTCTAAAAAAATGTCCTTCTATCTGTAGTGATTTTTTTACTCCTACCAAGGCTGCATTGATAAAACCTATGCAGATCCCCTGAGAGGAGCCTCCTCTGGTGGCCGAGCAAGGACAGCCACCACACAGGGGAGTTTGAGCAGATCCACATGTAGGAAGACTTTCCTGATGGGTGCTTCGAAATCTTGCGTAGAGAAGCCTAGATTTTCTAAAACCAGATAGAATTTAAAAATTAAGAGAGGCTTCTAAATAAGGACAACCTCAAAGTGATTAAAGAACTGGAAAGTAGGCCACTGGAAAGGCCATGGCTTGGACCGTGTCAGGAGAAAAGAGGCAAGGATGAAGCTGGCTTGCTCCAGCAGTATATAGTCTTCCTGTCACTGCAAGGGTTTCTCTCCCTCATCTCCCCTTGTGTTCCCCCACTCGCTGGGCATCTAGTAGAAGGTGACCTTCCCAGGGAGAAATACTGGGATTCTGCTCCATGAGTGCAGGTAGCTCCATTGTCCTGCCAGAACCTTCTGCCTCTCAATGTATAAATGAGCTTAGGTGGACCCGACATGTTTTTGTCTTAGAGTAGAATAAGCATCACTAATGTATCCTTTACCCAGTAATTCCATTTCTAGGAATCTGCCGAGGAAATAATCCGGAGATTACGGACAGAGATTTACATACAAGTTTATTGTAGGGTTCTTTTAAAAGCCCAAGGAAGGAAGGAATGAAGGAAGAGAGGGAAAGGAGCAAATCAGGAGGAAGAAAGAAATACTAGAAAAGGGTGAGCAGTAGCAGTTTGATTAAATGAATTGTGGCACAGCCATGTGATGGAAGGGTACGTTGCCTTTGTAAGTCACGTTTTAAAGACTAAGGATGTAGTAAAATAATGATACAACCTTAAGTATAGAAGCAGGATGAAAAATGTGTATACTACAAAGAAACACAGACCTATGTAAAGATTAAATGGAAGTTTTCTGTTGATTGTCTTCTGAGTTATGGAAAAATTTAGCTGTTTTTGCTGGGTGATATTCTGCATTTTTCTATAATGAGCATGTATTACTTAAAAAAATACCAAGAGGAAAAAAGTAAAAAAGCACACACATTATAAATTGCACATGTAAAGAAATGAATCTTATTTCTATCCACTTCAACCTTTTCAGAAGAACCACTGTTAACAGTTCAGTGAATTCTCTTACAGAGTTTATTTATATATATTTTAGTTATGTGACTGTCATAATCAGGAAAAAAATCTATTCCTTACAAAAGAAAAAAAAAAAGGTTCAGGTTGTGAGTGTTAAGGTAGAAGGGATAAGCAACTTTCCTGAATTTCTTACAATCTCGGATGTACACCACACGTTCCTAAGAATCCTAAAATAGTGGATTTATTTGAGAATAGGAAGTTGAGGAATTGACTTCTCTTATATTTTTTTATTAAACTGAGTATGTGATTTTTTTTTTTTCTGGGTTAGGGGAGGCATGGCTATATGAAAAAGTAAACCTAAAGTATCTTCACTTCTAGCTATGAGAAAAGATAACCCTCCTCTGACACAATGACACATGCTGGTAGATGAATTAGATGAATTATTGGTGTTAATATGGGTGCATGATATGGGTGCACGAGCTCACTGGAGAGAGACAGAGAAAGAGAGAAAGAAAGTGAGAAATCACTCCCATGAGGAATGGTCGATCTTTTCTCCTCCATTTCTTTCTCTTTTCGGGATTTTTGGGCACCCTGCATACATACCCAGTGTGTTTCTCAAGTCATGGGGTCCAGGACTTGAACTGCATGATTGGCATGTGGGGATCCAGCTACCTTTGCCACCATGCCACTAGCTGGCCCAGGGACCATATTTCTATAATCGAGCTTGAGGCACTGATCGTACAAGTACAAGTATACATGTGGGGAAAATAAGAGTTTGTGAAATTCGGACTGACTCATAAAATCCAGAACATATGTGCCTTAAAAAGAGAAAAACCTGTGTGTGTGTGTATACACATATGTGTGTGTATATAGTATATACATACACACACACACACACATATATATATAGACATACACAGATTTATATATACATTTATATATGTACACACACAACTGTAGATAATTAATCCTTTTATAGACTTTATCAGATCATAGTGTCCATTCTGAGATTGTATTCACAAAAAAACCCATGCACACACCTTTTCACATGCAAATTTGAAAAAGGACATTTAGCATCCTCCAAAGAAAATTGCCAAGCAAAATTGAGAAGTGTTGCTGCAGCCCCGTGACCCCTGCGGTCCTGCCTGTCAACCCCTAGCCACAGTGACCGCTGCCCCAGCCTTAGAGCCCTCTCCTCTGTCTGGTGCTCAGAGGCTTCTGTGGGTTAACGGTGTAGCCTCACAACAGCTGGCGGCAGAAGGCAACACCCTCCTTCAACAGCACCGAGGTGTGTTTTAATCACCGGGAACATATGCGTGGTTGGGAAGTGTATTTTTGGTGCGCAGCCTACATTGAGACTAAATGGTAATTACGAGACTAGCTCCTGCAAGGCACTTAACGCCTGATTTGACTTGAAAAAGAGGACTCTGGCCCGTGCATCTTTCTTAACGCACAGTTCCCTTTTTTTTCTATAGGGAGATTACAGAAGGGAGGGAGAGCTGGCAGGAAAATTGCTATGCAGTTCAGTTTAAACGCCATCACCACCTCCCCGAAAGAAGCAGTAACGACACTTAGGCTTACAGGAGCCTTCGCTTATGAAGAAATGCACATGTTCTTCCACGGGAAGAGGAGGGAGCAAAGGGCCTGATGGTCATGGAATCTTCAAGCCTGAAGGAACCTGGAGTCATAGACTGTCCCAGCTGGGCTTGCTCTAGAGGAGATTAAATAGCAAAGGAGCAAGAATCCCAGGTAGTAGTAAGGAGCTGTAGATCAGTTTTGAAAATTGACGCCAAATTCTCTCATTCATTCTTTTTTTTTTTTTTTTTTTTTTGGAGAGGTTTTTTTGCTATAGGGCGCGTGCACTCGACAGACAGACAGAGAGACAGAGAGACAGAAAGCGAGAAATCACCCCCCAGGGGGGATGGCCACACCACAATCCCTTCTCCTCCATTCTCCTCTCGGGATCTTGGGCACGCACGCACATGCGCCCGGCGTGAGTTTAAGCCGCCAAGTCCGGGACTTGAACCACGGTCGACTACATGGGAGTCCAGCGACATAGCCATTACGCTAACTGCTGGTCCCTTCTCATTCATTCTTTCATTTTCAAACATTTGTTGTCATTTGCGGGTACCAGAGCCCTGCCGAGGCATGTCAGAATCAAGTCTAAGATTGTAGAGAGATCACTTAGTATCTAGTAAAGTGCAGGACATACATTCATGCTCCAGTGAATTTTGTTAGATGAGTGAAAAACGCTTTATTTTCCTCTTACCCTAATGTTTGTCGATGATCATTGGTTTATGCTTACCGATGTCCATTGGCAGAACTGGTCAGAATACTTAATGTTGGCACAAAAAATAGTATGCCAGCTTTCCTCAGCCCAGAAACACCCAGTTGCTTGGGATGTCAAGGGCTGTGTATTATTTTATTATCCTGTAGTGCCCTCCCATTGTCTTCTTTTTAAGTTGAATTGTATATAAACACTGCAAGTTAGACCCATCGTAGCCTCACTTCTGTGAGTACCAACATTTCCAAGCCTTTGTCATTGGCTCTTTAATCTTGTTAAATTGTCACCTTAACATTTAGTAGCTGCAGTCAGTTTTAGAAGAAACATGGTATATGAGGTAAAGAAACCAGGCCTTATCAGAATTTCCAGTGTGAACTCCGACTTTTCTTCTGCCAGTTGCTACTTGTATCTCCTCGAACATATCATGTAAGAGCGAACCTCTCTGAGCCTCAGTTCTCACATTTGCAAAAGGAGTGTGGATAATGATGATAGAGTGAGACCTGGATTTACGATCCTTAGCATGGTGCCCAGCCGGGAAGAAGTGCTCAGGGGGTGCTAGTTTTATAAAACGTCCATCACTTGGCCTGAACTATGGCTGACCAGTGTCTCCAGGTGTGGAGGAGCATGGGGTGGAATCATCTGGCATGCACACTTCACCAGCAGCTTGGGATGAGCAGGAGTTTCAGCCATTGCCACCAACTCATTTTCTGACTATAGACAAGTTCCTGCTCCTCCTCTCAGACTTTAGGTTCGTCATGTAAAAAAGTAAAGAGATTGAGTTCCCTTCCTGCTTGAAATGTTAGAGACATATAAAGAACACCATTGAATCGTCTTCCAAGAGACTGGGTGTCCTTTGAGGCCACAGATTTTGGCCTTTTCATTTTTCTGTGCGCAGTGCCCAGCACATCAAGGCTCTCCATAGATGTCTGTGGAAAGAATGCATTTATAGAACAATACAGAAATTGGCATTTACAGTCCTCATTTTCAGCCTGCTCCCTCTAAGTGAAGCCTGATGAGTTGCCCTTACTATTTTTCAATGCAACATTTCTTTTAAAGGATGAGAAAGTAGCCAGGGGTCGGTTTGGCTGAGACATGAAAGGCCAGGTCTCAGTCCCTCAGATTCAGACCCTTGGTCCTTTGTCCCTCAAAGGGAGGGACAGTGATTAGAGGAGATGAGTAAGGACTTCCATATTTACCATTTCACCTTATGAGACAGGCATTGGAATAAGTGACTCCTTTTTTAAGAACAGAGGGCCTCAGTGATGGGCTCACGATCACACAATGAAGCTGTGGCATAATTGGGATTAGACTCCAGCCGTCCTGACTCAGGATGTCCTGACTCCCAGGAAGGTGTGCAAACTTCAGTCCATGCAGCTTTAGGGGACTGCAGTGTTCTTAGACCACTCAATAAAGGTACCAAAAAGTTCATGGAAGTGGAATTAAAGTACAGATTTAGCTCCCAGAGGTTGGCGTGGTGTTAGAGCACAGTGCTGCTACATACTATTTTATAGTGTGTGTAGAAGAAACAGCCCATGCCCTGACCCACATGGGAAAGTTCCCGGTTTGTGTCTGAACACCTCCCTGTGTAAGTGCATGCCCATGATCTGGGGCTACTGGAAGCGGGTTGGATCATGGCCTCCAGACCTTGTTGGGGGTCCACATCTAAATGTGCTCTTTTTCTCTCTCATTTATTCTCTCTCTGTCCTCCACACTCATAAAAGGAGAAATTTAAAAATATTTTTTAAAGTACAACTATATTTTGGTATGTAATTTGAAATCCATGGATAGTTTTTTCACAATATCTATTATTTGTAATTTTTTGAACACACTCTTATATTTAGATGAGTAGGGAGGCCACCTTGTAGAGTGCTTCAACCCTAATAGTTCTTGTCTTTATTTCCATGTAGGATGATACATAAATTTTGTTTGAATAAAGGATGCCATGGCCAAACGAAAGCTTTTAAAACTACTAAACCAGAACATGTTCCCCGTTAATTTCTTAAAGGTTGTAATTAAAGAAATGCTCTCCATTCAGAGAGAAATTTTAGCAACTTTTTTCTTTCTTTCTCCCCTCTTCTCATTGCAGGTTAACTGTAATGGCTTCACGATTGAAGATGAAGAACTTTCTCATTTGGGATCAGCAATATTTCCTGAGTAGGCTGTTTGACTTCTCTTCTTTTTACTTATTTAACACCAATGTGATTTTTTTCTTGATTTTTCTATAACTCGTCTAACTGCATGTGGTAGACATGAAACTCCAAGTGAATTAAGACAGCTTTTTAATCTGCCAGATTTTAAAATATTTCCCTTCTACTTAAGGATCTGAAGGTAGTAGTTAAGAAAACAGTTGCTTGTTAAGTCCTGCTAGGCAGAGAAGCTGTTATTAAGGAATATTTTATAGTGTGTATAGAAGAAACAACCCAGGCCCTGCTGAGAAATTTGCTTTTGCATAATGATGGTTCTGGAAATCTTTGGGTTTCTTACGCTCAAAGTGAAACAGTAATTGCCAGCCAAAAATTGGCGATTGGCTTGGGTGGCGAATAGATGCATTTCTTCCTCATCTGTCATTTTGGAAAATACCAGCATGGACACAGCATAGTTTAGAAGGAGAATATTGCCGAAGTAGTAAACTAGAGAAAAATTTTAAGGAACTATAGGAGTTTTCTCTCTATTTGCAAAACACATGAGTGATTTAAGAAAGCCTGGTTAGGGGCCAAAAGGTGGCATAGTGGCTAAGGCTCTGGACTCCTACATCCTGACTGTGGTTTGAGCCCCGGGCCCAGCAACTTGAAAATCACACCGATGCATGCACATGCATGCCCAAAATCCCAAGAGGAGAATGGAAGAGAAGGGATTGCAGTGTGGCCATCCCCTCTAGGGGGTGATTACTCATTTTCCTTCTCTCTGCCTCTCTCTCCCCGCCCCCCCAAAAAAAAGCCTAGTGAATTGACAAGTAAAGACCTTTATAACTTAGTAGATTACCCAGAATGCTTTGATGTTGTCTCCCTGCTAGAATGGGCATTTCTAGAATGCTTCAGGCCCCTGACATCAAGCCCTCGCTTCAGAGATGGCCAAGGAACCCTTCCTGTATCCCCAGCCTGAATTAATCCACATCATAAATTGGTTGCATCTAAAGGGATGCTGTGTGCCAAGTACAAGTCTTTTGTCTCACGAGCAGCTGTGACAGACTCACTTAAACCAGAGAGACCAACAATTTACTCCCATAAAATGACTGTCCCTACGGACAAAATGGTGTCACCTGCATTTCGAATTCTGAATTCTGATAGTGAGGAGAAAAGTATTTGCGGGGAGAGTCTCTTTTTAGAATTTTGCCCTTGGGGAAAGGAAGATAAAAAATGAGGGAGGGCCTTGGACCCTGTGAAGGCTTACATTCACTTCTGAACCAAAACCAAGTCTGGAACGTCTCCGCTCTCAGTGTGGTAAAGACAAAAAGCGAGATGGAGTGGTGTGGTCGCAGGCTTTGTGCTTCTCAGTGGCTACCCAGGGACGATGAGTTGTTTGAGAGTGTTTGCTGTAGTGCATGTCTTTTGTACCCATTAAAAAGAGATCTAATAAAGATATTAAATATAGTTCTTCTTCTGTAGGACAGTTCTATTTGGTCATCCAGAAAGTCACGTATTTGTCTATGCAAAAATATGTCACGATATTCCTGACAGCCCAACCCAATAGAGAGCGGCTTTTCCTTTCTTTCATTCAGCTGTCCTCACCGCACTTTCAGTCAACAAATTTCCCAGGGTCAATTCCCTGTGTATCACTTGCTAGGAACCAGGGTGGGCCCCAGTGCAGGGTGGAACTGTGTCCCTCCCAAGGACAAGACTTGGAAGTCATCTGTTGGTCCCTGCATAAGGCCACACACTCCACTTAAACCTCTTGCAAAAAGGAGGTGGAAGACGGTCACTCCCCCCCAGCACCCCTCATGGCAAACCCGGGGCAGCTCGCCCTCGTCAGGTTTCGAAACCTCTCACTTTTTTGTATTCTCTGGGCAAGCAGGGGAGGGGTCTGGCCTCTGAAGGGTCAGACAGGTGACCCTGATACACATGGATGTGAGTGCCATGGGAGCATGAGCCCCAGTTTCCGGGCAGTTTTAATTGGGGAAAAAAAAAATCCCTTTGGGCTAAAATCTTATCGGCATTGTGATTTCAAAGGCAGCATTTTCAGAGATCAAGCACTCTTTCCCTGTAGTTTAGAAATTTCTGTTCTCAGAACTTTGACCTTGATATAATCAGAAAGCTCAAAGCACCTCGCATAGGCGAATCTCTCTCTGTCCTCGCTGTCCCTGAAAAGCAGACAGTGGGCAGCAGAACAGTCATGTCCCAATTTCCCAGATGAGGAAATTGAGGTGCAGTGAGACTCAGACAGGCTTCTCCAGGTCTCTGGGGCGATCACAGCCCTCCCTCACTCAGGAAGCGAGCATTTCTCAACATCTGAAGACAACATGTGAGAAACAACCCACCAGTATAAAAAGCCGCTTGAAGAGACAACCTGTTTGCCTTTTGCAGCATACAATGCAATAGGTTTTTAATTTTGAGACCTGCATCTTTCAGGAAGGAATACATGTGCCATTTGTTGCTTTTTTTTCCTAATTTGCCATAGGGTGTGTGTGTGCTCCAGAAGGAGACAGAGAGGTGGAGGAGAGAAAGAAAATGAGAAAGCACCCCTCAGAGGGGATGACCACACTGCAGTCCCTTCACCTTTACTGTTTTCTTGGGGTTTTAGGCATGCACACACATGTGCCTGGTATGTTTTCCAAGCCACTGGGTTCAGGACCTGAACTGCACAGTTGGCCATGTGGGATCCAGCCACCCTAACCACCGTTCTACCTGGCTGGCCTTGTTGCTGTCTTCACTGTCATGTGTGTTTTGGTTTTGGCTTAGATATCCCTGTTTTGGGCTGAAGATTTTACTTTTCAATAGGGTTGAAGTTAGATGAGATCATAAACGCATGCAGAATAACCTCTTAGAATATGATGACCAACTATACCATTTAAAAAAAAATCTTACAAACCTAGCAAACAAGCAGCCAAGGGAATTACGTCTCTACCTCCTTTAGAAAACTGGGTTTTCTCTTCTCGACAGTGTGGCTCTGATGAATCATAGCTGTTGTCCCAATGTCATTGTGACCTACAGAGGGACTCTGGCAGAAGTAAGAGCCGTACACGAAATCAGCCCTGGAGAGGAGGTGAGTTTGTGACCCTTGCTTGAAAGGCAGTGTGGACTGATCTGTGCAGCATCACTTAACAACTTTGGGTGTGAGTGATTCCAGCCATTGAACTGCATCTGTCCTCAGACCCTCCATGGGTTAATGACCCAGCTGGGCACCCGTAGCTTGGAGCCCCACACTTCGGGGCTTCCATTTGGTGCCTGCCATTTCCATCCTTGGTCAAGAAGAATCAGGAAAGAATAGATTCGGCTAAATTTCTCACTAAGGTTTATAGAGACTTAAAGAGAAAGAAGACTGCTGAAATGGTCAGAATAAAGTTTTTGATTCTTTTTTAAGAGTCTGCGTATCCCTGTTGCCACACAATTGAGGTTGAGTCCCCCCCCCCCCCCTTTGTTCTCTTGTTTGGGACTGTTGAATTCTTGTCTGTCCCCATCCAAAAGGTCCAAAGCCTTGGTTATCCAAAACAGAGCAAGCAACCCATGTAGCCACAGAGCTGTTGTTCTGAGTACCTCGGCAGCATTTAATGTCAGGTGGGTTCCACCGCTGGACATGGTTTGTGGTGCACTTCGTTAGGCAGGTAATTCAGCCGGCCAGCTGCCTGTGCTGATTGGAGAAGTAGAGGTAGTCGATGGCCAGGAGGCACCATCACTGCTTCTCCCTGACTTAGGGCTGGGGGGTGAACCAAGTGTCCTGTCCCTTGCTAAGTGGTTCCCTTTTCTTTTCGCATGCTGTGATTCCTCAGCTGCCTCATAAGATGCCACACCTTGAAAAGGCTGGCCTGATTAATTGCTGTATATATGCTTTGTACTCTTAGCAAGACCTGTGACTTTATATATAGGAACTATAACTACACATTTTAGATTAAAATTCAGTTCAGTGATTTATAACGCTGTTTCAAGGTGCATTTGGGGATATTTTATATTCTAGAGATAATTACCAGTGTATTCGATGATAAATGCTGTGAGTTCTTGGAAGATGTTAACGAGTGCACAGCTGACTTGGGGCCTGAGACTCAGGGTGCCGGTTGGCCTCTCTACCCTTTGCCGACTCCCTCATGACAAGCGTATCCCTTCGGCCAGAGTATCTGGGTATCTGAATGTCTTACGAGACTACCCTGATGTCTCCATTAAATCAGACCATTGTAGTCCATCAGAATTTACTCACCAGCCCCCTTAGTCCTGTGTATTGATGAGAGAGACAAATGGTTTGGCACCAAGACTAGCTCAGTCTGAGCTGCGAGCAGTGATACTTGAGTGGCCTTTGTCGCCATCTTCTGGAACCTTCTGTTTGTTGCACTGTGTCCATCAGTCATTTCCAAGGATATCGGGCAGGCTCTTGCCCTGGGAGGGAAGCAGGGCTGGCGATTGCCCTCATGTGCACCGATCTCAAACATAGTAAACTCATTCTTTGGAAAGTCGGTGCTTTGCGGGTTACTTGCCCTTCAGAGAGGAAGGAACCATTCCTCAGGGTGTCTTAGTGAGCCCCAGCATGGCCAGGTCTGGGGGGTGGTGCCTGGCTGCCCCTGCAGCATCTAGTCCTTTGCACGTTCTTTCCCTGCCTGTTTGGCAGTGCCAGGGGTCACTGGCACGCTGGCAGCTTTGTGAAATCCATCTGTTCCGTCCAACGTAAGCCTGGCTGTGTGTCCCAGTGAGTAGGTGATGGACATCGAGATGCCGGCCTTCTCCATATGCTCCGAGTCTTAGTTACAGACCCTGTCAGGAACAAGCAAGGACGGGGGAACCCATTGCCCAGCGGGAAGACTTCCTGTGTTTCTGGCCTGGCAGGCTCAGGAGCTGCTTGCTGGGTCAGGCCGTAGCACGCTGGTGTTCTAGAAGCCGTGCTTTCCCTCACCTGACTTCTGCACCCCAGAGCTGTTAGCCCCAGCCAGCTGAGTAGGACCTCTTGCCCCATTGCCAGCCAGTGTGAAGAGAAGGGAGTGGAGCAGTGTGCATGTGTTCACACCATACTGCATGCACCTAGCAGTCAGCAAGGAAGCATCTGGACCATCCCGAGCTGTGAGATAAAAGAGGCTAAACAAAGCCAGGCAGAGACAGCACAGGCTGAATCCCGAGGCCGTGTGGAATCTTTCCCCTTTTGGGTGAGGCAAAGCCACGTACTTCTGGGGTAGATTCACAGATTGCTCCTTCTGGGGCAGAAGGGGGAAGGAGGAGGCAGGGCTTCTTTCACCCCGCAGTTGGCTGCTCTAGGGACTCGTTGAGTCTGTCGACTTTCTCTCCACACGAGGAGGTGGACAACACTAGGTGGCCTCTGGGTTTAAGGAATGCAGTGCATTAAAGTGAACAGTGTCCTCCACCGTGGCCCACCTCATCCTCCATTCCTGAGAGGACCCCACCACAGAGGTATGCAGAGCCTTGGGAATGATGAAGGCAGCAGACTGAGGTGTTGCCTTTTTGGAGCCCTTAGGTTTTCACCAGCTATATTGACCTCCTGTACCCAACAGAAGATAGGAACGACCGGTTACGGGATTCTTACTTCTTCACCTGCGAGTGCCACGAGTGCACCACCAAAGACAAGGTGGGTTCACCAACCTGATAGGGATGCCAACAGCACAGCACCCTGGGCTTAGGACCTCCCTGTCGAATGAGTGCCCCTGTCTCACTTAGCGAATTTCCTCCTATGATATTTTTGACCCTTAAGATATGCCTTACAAAGACAGCCAGAGGGAATCCGGTTAGACCGGGTCTCTGTTCAAACCTGCTCCCAGTAACTGATGAAAACATTTCTATTACCGTGTACAAATAAGAGAAAGATCTTTCAAATTACCATTTCTTGAAAAGAAAGGAATGTTCAAAAAAGGGGAGGGAAAAAAAGCACAGAAAAAAAGGGAGAATAATTTTCAGGCTTATCTGGCCTCTTCACCATAATATATGGAATTTCCCTGGCATTGCCCAAATTATTACTATTCTCTTAATTTGTAGGTGTGTAAACACCCTAGCAAACACATTCTAGGTGTCCTCCCTAGGTAAGGATTGCTAGAAGGTTAATAAATTTTTGTTTTTGTAAAAAGGTACTAGAGTATTGAATTTCCTTTAGATCCATTGCCTAATTTCCTTTAATTCTTCTGTAACCTTGGAATGAGTAGGCCTTTACCCCTGCATGGGAATATGTGTTATTTAAGTGATTTCCTCATCAGCTTGGTTTCCATGGATGGTAATGCCTTCCACTTATGGACATTTCCCTCAGGATAAGGCCAAGGTAGAAATCCGGAAGCTCAATGATCCCCCAAAGGCAGAAGCCATCCGTGACATGGTCAGATACGCACGCAATGTCATTGAGGAGTTCCGGAGAGCCAAGCACTACAAATATATCCTTTACAACTGTCCAGTTTACTATCCCTCACCTGCAAGAGGTGGTGCGGAGCTGAGAAGAGAGAGCAGGACAAGGTGGGCTCACAGTTCTCAGCATCGAAGAGAGACTGTTGACTGGTACATGTGAGAAGGTGTGTTGACCACCCATGATGTAGCGTCAGTCCTGCCAGGGTTTTATGATACTGTACTTAATTTTCCTTGTTTTTTATTTGGTTAGGAGCTCCATGTGGCGGAATACAGTGAAGAACAGGCTCTTGAAGGCCCTCATTTATTGGGCAAGGCACCTTGCCAGGAGCCTTGATGATTTTACCCCTGCCCTCAAGGACACTGGATGGGGGCTTTTGGCATTCCCATGTAGCAGATGAGGAAAGAGGCTTAGAGTTAGCATGTAATTAACCCTGGGGACACAACTGGTCAGATCACATCTCAGATTTTACTCCAGTTTTGTTGACTATACAAGTCCATGTTCTTAAGGGCTTAAATTTCTAACCAGAGGGTAGAATGTAAATTCAGTGGCAGGAACTTAGAAGAATGGCACGTTATTTCTCAGCCCAAGAAAGAACGGTGGGGTCAACTTCCTTTAAAATGCTCCACCTGATGTGCTCAGGGTTCTAGCTTGGGTAAGGATTGGAATTTAAGTAGAAGACTGAGGATGTGGTCCTGATCAACATGTTCCCATCAGGCTGAAGGACTGTGCCATGGCTACAGTGCTGTAGTTTGTTTAGGAGTTGAGGTCTTCAGGTTTCCTAGTTTGTTTCTTTGAGAAACACGAAGTTTCTTTTTCACTTATCTTTCTGGAATTTACTATTCCAGGGGGTGTAGGTGGAGTGGATGAAATCATTTCTTGAACCTTGCCTAGGGAAGTCTCCCAGTGGCAAGGGCCTCTCAGGTTTGGTCATTTCCTTGACACCACAGCACCCCCTAGTGAGCTGCTGGAGATTTGTGAGCTCAGCCAGGAGAAGATGAGCTCCGTGTTCGAGGACAGCAACGTGTACATGCTGCACATGATGTACCAGGCCATGGGCGTCTGCTTGTACATGCAGGACTGGGAAGGAGCCCTGCGATACGGACAGAGAATCATTAAGCCCTACAGGTGATTGCAGTGGCCGTTCTGATCGTCCTGGCACGGGATGGAATGTGAGCAGCTGTGTTGTCATCTTCCTGTCCATGTTGGAACAGGCCTAGAACAGCAGGCTCTTCTCTGCACCACATCTGGAGGTACAGGTGCAGGGCGCTGTTCCACTGAGGCAGGTGTGGTCCTTCAGCCCTCCCAAGGAGACACCAAAGGAGGCAGGTTGAGGTTATGCAGACAAGGTCTGGCCCAGCTTTCACCCAGGGCCCATGTCCACAGTAGTTGATTCAGGCTAGTGTTAAAAAGCAGATGGTGTAATGGTTACGTTGCTAGACTCCCATGTCGTCGACTACTGTTCACTTCCTGGACCTGGTGAAAACTCATGCCGAGTGCATGTGCATGAGGTTCAAGATCTGGAGAGGGGAATGGAGGAAAAGAGATTGCAGTGTGGCCATCGTCCTTGGGGAGTGATTTCTTGCTTTCTGTCTCTGTGTCTTCGCAGTGACCACATGCGCCCTATAGCAAAAATCTCTCTCTCAAAAAATAAAGGGTATTTATGAATTGGGAAAGTGGTGGTCTTAAAAAAACTGCTTACACCATCCCCTTTTACTTTTCCACATTGCAACCCCAGTTTGCAAATGGACAAACTCTGAGACCATTTGGTGGCTGCAGTTAGGTAATACCCACCCTTCCTAGGTTTGAGTAAAACAAGTTGGGTTTTAATTTGTAGTTATAGTATTAGCCACAGGGAAGTGGCCTGAGAGGGTCATTAAACCCTGAAGTGGGTGACAGCAGGAAGTCTTGACACTGTCTAACTTTGGCTAGCTCCTTCAGGGCTGGGGTGGTGTAGCTCAGATCACCAGAGCGCTCTTTAAGATCAATGCTCCATATTTACAGGGTCTGCCCAAGACCAAGTATACCAAGCAGATCAGAATCTGTGGGCATTAGACCCAGAACTCCTTAAGTTCCAGAAACACCTAGGTAGGTGTTTCTCATGAGTCTGAGAAGCCCTCAGTACCGCTGCAGGTTTTAAGATTGGGGGTTGTAAAGTCTGTGTCTAGTCTGAAAATCTACTGCCAGGACTGCCCTCCACCCACCCCACTGTGCTCCGATTAGCCAGCAGGGGGAGCCCACGGGGAAGCCAGCTCCTAAAAGCTGCTCTTGGAAACAGAATTTGTTGCCTTGGGGATCATCTCAAAACCTTTCCTTCCTCCAGGAGTGGGCAAAGAGCTCCTCTGCTCTCATGCGCTCTTCCTTCTGGGGGATCTGTAGGGAGACAGACAGACAGCAGACCAGTCTCATCATTGTCCCTAGCTGGACCTTCCCAGAGGTCCAGTTCCGGGGTTGCTGGTCCCCAATGATGCAGGTAGTCTGTTGTCTCTGGCCCAGGAATATTGCTAGAACATGACTCTTCTGGACAGACTCTCAGGATAGACAGGCTGGAGCAGACTGGTGTGTAAATAGATGCTACCTACATGTGTGTACAAACACACATGCTTTATTGCCAGGAGCTGCCTCATGGGCCCTGACCTGGAGGAGTAGCCTTTTCCTAGGCAGAACCCAGCACTTAAATCCCAAAAGCAAACACCTGCTGTGCACCGGGCCCTCTACCAGACAGCAGGAGGAATCTAGAAGAATGGGAGGTGTTCTCCTGACTTCATAGTTTAATAGTTTATAATTTTGTTAAACCAGCTAATAATCAGAGGGTATGACAAGATTGGCTTTAAAAAAAAAGATTTAATTTTATTTATTATTTTTAAATTTGTTACAGGGCATGTGTACTTACGAGAGACAGAAAGTAAGAAAGCAAGCTGCCAGACTCAAGATTAGAACCATGGTCGACTATGTGGGAGTCCAGGGCCTTAGCTACCACACCACTTGCTGGCCCTGAAAATGGACTCTTAAGACACCTGGAGGTGTGTGTGTGTAAATGTACTGAGGTGACAGGCCTAATTGCTACACTCACATATGCAACATTTATGCTAGAATATATTTTCCCAGGGCCTTGCTTTGGGTACACCTGAAATAGAACCACCCAGAGTGGGACTGAATATTACGTTTACATTCTGTATAGGATTTCTCTAGCAGTGTTTATGTAGCTTTTCAGAAGTGCACAGGCTGGGAAGGACGAAAGGCATCGATGATCAGGCCCTGAGGAGCCATCTGCACGCCCCTGCCAGAGCCTGGCGAGTTTGGAGAAGCCTGGCTGCTGTGGAGTCTGCCCACAATCTCAGCAGCCACTGGCCTGCGGTGTGGCAGTAAGTAAGGTGGCCTGCTGTCTCTGTGTCCTTGCAGCAAGCACTACCCACTGTACTCCCTTAACGTGGCCTCCATGTGGTTGAAGCTAGGAAGACTGTACATGGGCCTGGAAAACAAAGCCGCGGGAGAGAGAGCCCTGAAGAAGGTACGTCTGTGACCAGAGGTTAGGATTCTGCATGGCCGGGTGGCCTCCTTTGCACTCCTCACGCCTCTCAAGGCCAGTGGCTAAAGTTGTGGAGGATGACCAGCTCCTGACCCGCCCTCCAGCCACAGGAGCGGGGTGGGTTCAGCAGGTGAACTGGAATAAGTGGCTGGGCCTATGCCACATTTGTACACAGGCCTCCTATAAGGAAAGGGGTGCATATGTCAGGAGGGCTGGCCAAGGTCCCAGGCTCAGTCTGTGGCAGGGAGAGGGGTACTACTGCCTTTCCTTGCAAGACATGGAAGTAGACAGAGGCCGCTGGCTGGGCCAGAAATGGTGGTGAGGCCTTTTGTCTTTTTATCAGACCTTTAAGATTTAGAGAATGATGGGGATCAGCAGTTGGCATAATGGCTATGTCGCTGGACTCCCACATAGTCGACTGCAGTTCGAGTCCCAGACCTGGTGGCTTAAACTCACACTGGGCATGTGTGCGAATGTGTCCAAGATCCTGAGAGGAGAATGGAGGAGAAGGATTGCAGTGTGGCCATCCCCCCAGGTGGTGATTTCTTGTTTTCTATCTCTCTGACTGTCTTTCTGGAGAGTGTACGGGCCCTATAGCAAAAGCTTCTCAAAAAAAAAAAAAAAAAAAAAAAGATTTAGAGAATGATGATGCCCACCTGTGGCAAAGTCGGGGGCCGGCAGTGGAGAGTTGCTCGCCTTAGGGCTGTGCCGGTGCAGTTTCTAAAATGCACCCAGTGTCTTTGTCACCCTTCATTGAGCACCATTTATACACCAGGATCCTTATGTTTTTTGTTTTTTTCCCCCTCATCAGAGAGCACATGTGCTTGGTAAAGAAACACCTCCCAATGGGGTGTGGTCAGGCCTCAGTCCTTTCCCTCTATTTCTCTATCCCATCAGGATTCTGGGTGTGCACATGCACCTAGTGTGTTTACCAAGCCTTCAGGGCTGGGGTTTGAACTGTGGTGAGCTGTGTAGGATCTCCTCACGCACAGTGTTTAACTACTATACTATGGTGCCGGCCCTGGTTTTTCTATTAATTCTCACAAAAATATCTTCTGATGAAGAAAGTGAGGTTCAAGCAGACTAAGTAACCAGGGGTATAAAGTGGGGCTTTCACTCAAACAGTCTTTCCAAGTTGAAACTGCAGCTTCTAATGGGGGCCAGCAGATGGCACAGTGCTGGACTTCCACATGGCCAACCAAGGTTTGAGTCCTCCACCCAGTGGCTTGAAAATCACTCCGGGTATGTGTGCATGTGTGCCTAAGATTCCAGGAGGAGAAGGGATTGAAGAGTGGCCAAAATAATTTCTCACTTTCCCTCTCACTATCTCTCTTCAGTGAGCACATGCACCTTAAGGCAAAAATCTATTAAAAAAAAAAAAAAGAAATTGCAGCTCCTCCTACCCACAGTAGGAGGAGTACAAGGGAACTAGGACCCTGGGCAGTGTTTGCTCTGTGTTCGAGGCTGTCCTGTGCTGCCTGGACGGCCAGGCCTGACACATCTTCCTGCCATCATCCTGAATATTGAGGCTTATGGTTCCTTATATGGAAGTTAACAATTCATACGGTGCCATTGGGGAATAGTCTACTCATGTAAAAGACTGTTTATAAATGTTGGGGCCGGAGACTAACCTTCACATTCCCCAAAGTACGCCAGTAGACCATCTGGGGAGATACGCAAGGCCCCACATTCCAAATAGCGGGTTTAGGGCCAGCCAGAATGTAAGATAACGTATTTACTGTCTAGTGAGGTTGAGGGAAAATGAGCCACTTAGGCCAGAATTGTGAAGTTCTGGTGGGTAGTTAAGTAATAGATCAGTAAAGGGTAGGGTAGATCTGAACGAGAAACACAAGTGTTGAAGTGACTGCCGAGGACAAGGGGAAGCATCTAAAACAGGTGGTTTCTGAGGTTTGCACTGGATAGCCTGCCCCTGAGGTTCAAGGTCTAGGACGAGGATGTGTTCAAGGAATGCCTGACCAGCAATAATGTCTACATCACTGGACTCCCATGCAGTCAACTGCGGTTTGAGTCCCAGACCCGGTGGCTTAAACTCACACCAGGTGTGTATGTGCGTGTGCCCAAGATCCTGAGAGGAGAATGGAGAAGGGATTGGTGTGGCCATCCACCCTGGGGGGTGATTTCTTGCTTTCTGTCTCTCTCTTTCTGGTGTGTGCACTGCCACAGCCATAGTCACAGGCCATCAAACACTCCCCGTTGCCAGAGTCACTGCAAACTCTTCTGGGAACGCTACAGTTGAATACAGAAGAGCAAAATCAATTCTTACAGACTGCAGTTGACATAGACGTCCTAAGGCCAGGAACTAAACGCTTCGTGTCTTAGCCCCGAAATGCCGGTGTTCCTCTCATAAGGATGGGGAGAATGAGGCAGAGTGGGTGAGTAAATTGCTCCAGACCACACAGCTAGATGATGGAGCACTGGAAACTCATCCACGTCACACTGCCTGTCATGAAACCTGATTAACATGTTTGTTTTCTCTAGCGTTCCCCCAAATAAAACCTGCACCGGTTTTCAAGTTTGTAGGATAGGTCCTAAAAGGAAAAGATGCACTTTTCAAAAGGGAACAGGTGTGGCCACGTCTGACAGCTAGAAGATGTAAAGTTTACTTTGGACTTTCAGTTCCCTCATTGTGTTTTCTTGGTTGAACACAGTCAAGTAGTAATTCAGTCCCTGAAGCATCGTTCACTGAAATAGCGAGGGTAGCGGAGCAAAAGAATGTCTGAAATCAATTCTCTACATTCTCTCTCCAGCTACTACCTGAATATTTTTGCAGAATGTTTATTCAGCAGTAGAGAGACAGGGTCACCAGTTGGTTATCAGGTAATCTTGTCTCCTTTGTTAAAAAAAGCTACACTGTGGAGGGGAACATAGCTCTAAAATCCAGCGTGCATCCTGGGCTTAAAGAGAAGTCGGACTTGAATTCGGGTTCGTAGGGAAGGTGGTGTGAGGGGTGGGCATCTGGGTTCTCATCCTGTGTTCGTCTCATTCTCTCCTAGGCCATTGCGATCATGGAAGTAGCTCACGGCAAAGATCATCCGTATATTTCTGAGATCAAACAAGAAATTGAAAGCCACTGAAACTACGCAACATGGCAGATTCCATTTCTAGTTCAAACACCTTATAGGATTTGAATATTTCAAATCTTGCACATCATTCTCACATTTCTGTAAAAATATTTGGAATGATAACACTTGCACTTAAACCCTGCTTACCCTCTATTTGGTTGGTCTTCATCTTTAACCTTAATATCAAAACAATTTTTTTGTTTTTGTAAGAATGGCATGGTTTCAAATCTTAGTTTGGACAGATTGCATTTTTAAAATGCACTTATTTTTTCCCTTCATGCCTATTGTAATGTTCTGAACAAACTTGAATGATGACAGAAAATTAAAATAACAGTATTTGAGGTTTGTGTGTTCCATCCATTGGGAGGACTGCCTTTGTTATTTTGGTTGTTTTGGGAGGAAATGCAGCAGAATTTGAGTGGTGGCCAAAGCCCAGGATTGAAGTGGACGTGACCCCTCCCATGGCTCCAGGGAGCCCCAGTCACCTACCCAGGAGTGGGTCAGGCAGCCTCTTCATTCTGCAGTTGCTTTCCCAGCACAGTGACTATGGAGGAGGATGGGAAGAAAGAAGTATCTGTGGTGACCTCCCTGGCAGAAGAACGTGTTTCACATCTTTGTGCCTAGTATCCCCTCAATGCATAAAAGTAGTGCATACTCTGCTTTCTTTTTTCCCCTCCATCTATCTGAGAGCAGACTTTCTCATACGGCTGATTGTTCTGTGCAGTACTCTTTTTTTTTTTTTTTTTTTTTTTGGAAAGACTCCAGGGGAAGCATGAGAAAGGAAAATTTTCCTTACCAACCCTGTGTTGTTGAACAAATAGTGATCTCTACCCACTTGGCCAGCAGAAATCCAGCTCGTTTGGGCCCCCACAGCCTAGACAGCAGCAACCTGGGGAATTGTTTGTTAGCAACCACTCAACCACTGCATAGAAGGCCTCAGCACACACTTCTGCATGCGCAGATGTTTCCCTTGGGAAGGTATCTTACAGTCCAAAGAGAGGTGCTTCCTCATTAAGTCATAAGGAAAACCTGATGGAGTTTACACTTCAATTATCTTTCATAGCTATGATCTGAAAACTGTGCGAATGGCTAGAAATCTGATGTTTTCCTCCCTTCACATGTAGACATCCCTTAACACACCTCACTGCACGTAGTGGGATTTAGCATATTTAGAATATTTTTGTTTTGTTTTTGGAGACGTTTTTGCTATTGAGCACACACGCTCACCAGAAAGACAGAGACAGAAAGTGAGAAATCATCCTCTAATGGGGATGGCTATGCTGCAATCCTTTCCCCATTCTTCTCTAGGGATCTTGGGCACGCACGCACATGCACCCGGTGTGAGTTTAAGCCACGGTCTGGGACTTGAACTGTGGTCAACTACATAGGAGTCCAGCAACATAGCCATTACACCAACTGCTGGTCCCTAGAATATTCTTTTTTGACTAGTGATCATCCCTTTCAGGTTTCTTCTAACAATCATGACCAGAAATTTCAAACTAAATCTACAGTATGCTCAGGTTATACAGGATAGTAACAAATGGGCTTTAAAAAACAAACTGGGACCAGCAGATGGCGTAATGGTTATTACATCACTGACTCCCACATAGTTGACAGTGGTTTGAGTCCTAGACCTGGCAGATTTAAATTTACACCGGGCACGTGTGCATGCATGCCCAAGAGTCCGAGAGGAGAATGGAGAAGGGACTGCAGCATGGTCATCCCCTCAGGGGGGTGATTCTGTCTGTCTGTCTCTCTCCAGTGAGCACATGCATCCTACAGCAAAAATCTCTAAAGAAAAAAAAAAACAGAAACCTGGGTCAGAGCCATAGTCTAGTGGTTAAGGGAGCTGGATCCTGCATGGCCAACAGCAGTTCAAATCCTGGCCCTGGTGGCTTGACAAACATGCTGGGTATGTGTGCCTAGGGTCCTGACAGGATAGAGAAATGAAGGAAAAGAGATTGTGGCTTGGCCACGCCCCACGAGGGGGGGGGGTGCATTCTGTTTTTCTGGTGTGTGCACGTACCCCGTGGCGATTTAAAAATAAACAGGTTCTGCGGGACCAGCAGTTAGCGTAATGGCTATGTTGCTGGACTCCCACGTAGTCGACTGCGGTTTGAGTCCCGGACCCGGTGGCTTAAAACTCACGCTGGGCGCGTGTGCATGAGTGCCCAAGATCCCGAGAGGAGAACGGAGAAGGGATTGCGGTGTGGCCCTCCCCCTGGGGGGTGATTTCTCACTTTGTCTCTCTGGCTCTCTCTGTCTGGCGAGCACAGGTGCCCTATAGCAAAAGCCTCTCCAAATAAATAAATACATAAGCAAACAAACAAACAGGTTCTGTGCTTTTGCCTATGAAAATGATTCCAGTAGTAAGTGATGTAGATGCTTTTCACTAACAGACACATATAGGACAGAAGAGAGAATTTAAGTGTATTCTCTGAAAAAAAAAATGGTTTATTGCATATGGAAATCAATAGATATCTTTTACAAAAAGGTTAGAATAAAGATTCTCACATTTGTAAAGGCACATATGAAACATTGTACAGCAATGACAAGGGCAGTGAAAACATCAACTAGGACCGATGTCTAAGACTTTATAAAAACAGATAGGAAACAGTGCAAAAAATACTGTCAAAGTCAGTTTTACACACCTCATAATTGTGTATAAAACTGGCAAGCATAAGCTTATTTACTGATATCAACCAGCACATTAGAAGAGCATGCATAGTTTTATTTAAGGCTTTATTATTAAATTGATAGGGAGTCTATACCAAAGTACAGTTGACGTGAATAGTCATCAAATCTCTTCCCAACTTAGGGAATGTCCTATAAACTTCCAGTCCCTGTCTCCCCTCACCGCTATAGTTTGGTAGTAAAAAGACTGGGCTTCCCTCTTGCAAGGTAGCAGGTGGTGACCACAAGGAGGAGAACGTATTTTCAGGATCCCAAGTCCCAACCTGGAATGCATTTCTTACGGTGACACCATAGTCAGTGGTGGTTCAATTTCCATTCAGCCCACAAAAGCCAGCCCGACCTGGCAGACACAGGACTACAGCTTGGCTGTAAGAGAAGGCCGCAGGCTTCTGTGGGCTGACCCAAGAACCTGAAAAACAAACTGGTTTCTAAGTCAGGAACTTCTCTGTACATTGTTTGCAAACAAACCCTATTAAATGTCAATGGTTTCAAATGATATAAAAATTCACAACCTTTTATAAAACACAGGCCAGGGAAAGCATGAAAATACTGAATGAAGTAGCACTAAAGTCCAGTGAAACAAACTACATAAATCTGTTATTTGATGTGACACAAGTTACATCAGGTTATACATTTAATAGTCATCTGCATATGTAAACCTTTTTTTCCCCATATAAGTATCTTCAAGCAGGTTAGTTGATGACTGAAGTAACGAAGGACATAGATGAGAAATCATCTCTGACGAAAGCAACTTTACGTCTAAACGGATGAAGTTCAAGGATTTTTAAGATTCCAAACTGGCAACAAAGTTCCAAGGAAACTGCAATAAAATTTTACCATGTTCAAGTGGAAAAATAAAAAATGGCTCCCAATGACAGCTTTGAGTTCTACACGGAAGGTATCCGTCAGTTAACACCGAAGTTGAGGGAGGTGGGGAAGGCCCTGAGAAACGCCAAGAACAAGACGCCAGGCACCCTGCCCAAGAGTTACCCCAGCTAAAAAAGCGGCATTCCTGAGATTTTAGCGAAAGATTCCACCCCAAGGCACAGAAGGCTCTCATCTAGTCCTTGCAGCTTTCTCTCAACGTTTGTCATGTGAGATGGCATTTGTGTTTTCCTGGAAGAGGAGGTCTGGGCTGAAGGAAGAGGACGATTTATTAACAGACTGGATGATCGCCTTCTCCGACCCCTCCCTCCCTGACTAGCTGAAAATTGATCACAACTCAACTTGGAAATGGTCCTGGGTAGCCCGAGGATTACCTGCTTCATCTACCTCATTGGCCAGTCTGTATAAAGAGTTTCTGATGAAGGGAACAGAGTCAAGCAGGAAGAAGCTAGAAGCAAATTAGTATGCCTATACAGTACCACGCCAAATGCAACCGCTGGGAACCTGTAGAAGTTGACCTCAAAATAAATACTAAGTGCTGCGGGAATCAGTGCTGTGACTGGGGCTGACGGCCATCTTTCCTATCATTTCTACTACTGAGTGATAGTTTCTATCACCAGGGCAGAAAAGGAAGGGTGGCTTCCTGGCTGCTAAAAGTTTTCTAGCTGTTTTTATTATGGTTATTTTCAATGGCCAGATCTTATTTCTTGAAACTACATAATTTTTTTAAATTAAAATTAATTTCCTAGTTACGTATGTGGAAGAAGCTTAAGAGAGTGATTCTGTGTGACCAGATTTAGCTCCCTTGGAGGGGGACGCAATAACAGGATAGTCAGTCTGTTCTTGAGACCTGATCATGAAAACACAGCGGACTGCCGTCACTCTAAGTGAATGAGATGCTCTTGGTCACATCACAAAGCAGTCCCACCCATGCCCTCCACCGAGGCAGGAATTCTGCAGTCACTACTTGTTTTCCCAGTTTTTTATGCCTTGGTTATAAAGACTTGCTGCAGGGGGGAATAAGCGTTGCAGCACCCCTAAGATTGTAGGCGAGAGCAGTCAAGATGCACAGAAGCTGTGACTGCTGATGCTGGCAGCCACGACCGAACCCTCTGCTAACAGCACTGTAAGGAGGAGATCCTGAGCAGCAACCCCAATTAAATATGATCAACTTGGCATCGTCCTCCATGACACTGACCAAGCTCTCCCTCCACAGTGAGGATGCAGTTTACAGCCATGACCAGGGGGAAGCAGATCCCAACACGGCGGCATGGCTTCCCGGGTGCCAGTTTGTAAGTTTCCATCTGTCTAACATTACAGAAAGGGGGTAGGGAATAGGAGAGACATTCCAGAGTGCAGGACATTGTGAATCAAAAAACTTAAGTGAGGAGTGATCTAAACACCCTCCCCCTTTCCCCATTTAGAGCTCTTCGGGTAAGCTTGTGAATAATCCTGATGGCCAGAAGTGATGGAGGGAATGGTGACTTTTTTGCAGACACTTGCAGCGTCAGGCTACCTGTCAGCTCCAGTGCTCCTGCTTTGTAACTCAAATGTCCTTGAATTTATTTTTAAACGGGAAGGCTGACAAAGCTTGGAACAGTAGGAACCGATGCATATCCTCCCCTCGACTGTCCCGAACAGGCTACGGAACCGATGGGTGGCAGATATTCAATGCCAAGCTCATGAACATTTGAACAGTTTGCTCTTAAGAAAAAAAATGCAGCTATGGTGAGCTGGAAGGATCAGGAAGGCAGACTGCTGGATAAAATTGCTTACAGACCTGAGTTTATCATGAAGAGGCAAAAGCTGTGAGCGGGCAGCAGAAGGTTGAGTGTTGATGGGTCAAGCTGGTGGTTGAGTTTCAGGGGATGCCCTGAGTAACTGACTTCCGAACACAGCTGAATAGGCAGATTTAACACCCTCCTGTTTCTCCTGGGAATGCTGCTGTTACTGATGGGATCAGTAAGGTCTTTTGCCCTAAAATGTCTTAAGAGCTGGGGAGTAAAGACAAGAATCATTCTACTGCTTTGCTTAGAGTTTGAGGAAGTGTCAAATGTAGTTTAACATCTTGGAGCTCTGTATGCCCACCATGGGGCCAACTGTTTGTTATCCATGAAGCTGTAAGTCATTGGGAAATGTGTGCACTCCCCATGGAAGACCCAAATTTCTCCACTTGGAAGCAATGCTAGATGAGTTGTTACTCTGCTCATGACAGTAAGTCACGCAAGGGACAGCTGGTGATTCTGTAGTTAAGGTAGCTGGATCCTACGTGGCCAACTGTACAGTTTGAATCCTGGACCCAGAGTGCAGAGTGCTTGAAAAACATTCTGTGTGTGTGTGTGTGTGTGTGTGTGTGTGTGCGCCCAAAATCCTGAAAAGAGAATCAGAAGAGAAGGGACTGTGGTGTGACTAACCCCCATGTGGGAATGCTTCTTTGCCCATCACCCCCAGCAAGTACTTGCACCTGTAGCAAATTTTTTTTAAAAAAAAAAGTTAAAATACAAATCAGTAAGAGCATAGTGACTGATAAAACCCACTGGCAATAAAATATAACAAGGCACCAGAAGAATCTTTGGCAAAACATGGGGAAGCTGCGTTCCCACAAAGGGCCACCATAAGAGCCCAATAGTAAACAGTTGATGTTTCTGGAAATTCTTCACTCTAGGGACCCAACAGAGTTATTCCTGACACAGGAGGAAGGAAGGGCAGATGAATACCAACGTGGGACCAACCCAGTCCCATCCCTGGAACTTATGCTCCTTGTTACACAGCTGGAATACTCTCCCACCTCACCTCAAGTATTGACATGTCTTCCCTAAAACTATACTCACCGTTATCATCAAACTTACCACTGGGAGTGACAGAGAGAGAATGAGAACACACATTTTGGTTTTTGACCAAGGACACATTTGGGACCCAGGCGTGTTCCCCAGTGAGTGGCCTGCAGTCAGCTAATGCAGATTATACAGCAAGAAAGAACAGCTAAAACGCCTTTGATGGCCAATCCAGCCTATCAGGATGGACAGATACTCTCACCTTTGCTAAAAGCAATTTCCAAACCTAGGAGATGGCCTACACATGGAGTAAGGTCCAAGGGTCACAACTGGTCGACAGAGAAAGGTAGGTAGGTGGCAAGGCGGCAGGTTCAGAGAAAGCCCAGGCCGCCTACTGCACATGCTGTGTGTTCATTAACACTTATTTGGAGGACTCACATATGGCGTTGGGATCCATACCATGTCAGGAGGAAAAACCAACTGCATATGAGGTTGAACCATATGAATTTTCTGTACTCACAGGAAAATATGCTCAATTATTGGAAATTTCCTATGGGTCCATCTCCATTAAGCTAGAAGATAAGGAAAAGAACTAAATAAAAATGCGGACCTACTGTGCCTACTGGAACTGACAATCTACAGAGTCCTTCTATCCAGGCTGCTGGAGGATGCCAGAAATAGCCAACCCTTAGGCAAACAACAGCTTAATTAAAATAAAGTGGTTCTCCTTAATCTTGACCCACAAAGTTAGTAAAAATATAATTCTCCTAATCTGAGCTCCCTGACAGCTTTTTATGTAAAATATTCCACAGGGTGACATCTTCACCTTCCCTGCTCTTGTTGTTCAACTCCAGCTCAGCAGAACAGCTCATTCATCATTACTCTCATATAAAGAAATCTATGTCCAACATCTCTTAATGCAGCTAAATCCGTAGTTTCTCATCTAGGGACAGAGGTATGTAATATGTATGGAAATGCTATCTGTAAATGCTACCAGAGACTCTCACTACCAGGTGGCACCGCCTTAGAACCCAGCTAAACCCAATAAAGCCCAGCAGGACACCTCTGCTTTGCCAGCAGGCTCATCTCCTCTTATCTTAAGGATAAAGACATCAAATTCAGCCCCCATGACCCAGGGACCACAGTAAACAAGGACAAGCACATCGGGTCAGTGTATCGCAATGAGTGCGGATGAAAGAGACAGAACATTTCAACTGGAAAACTTCAAACCAGAGGCTGGAAAATGTTTGATGGGTGTGTGTGTGTGTGTGTGTGTGTGTGTATGAGATGGTCTCTTTCTTCCCCTCCATTTCAAAATATTCTCCCTTTAAATCCAAACTGCAGCAATAGACTCTGACAGCTCTAGCTTCAGACTTGATACATCATCAGGAAATCATTCCAAAAGCTCTAACTAGATAACTAATTTAATACACTTTGCTTCAAGGTTTATTCCTTGGCTTGCTTCCCAGATATAAAGCATCTCTGGGCAATTATTATGCAGATGCCACTGAAAGGACTTAAATGGCTGCTGCTAATTTAACAGGAGATATGTTGGCATTTACTGGAGATGTGAAAAGGAATGGAAAATGTGCTAAAGAACCAAAAGCATTTGTTTTAAAAGATGAAATATGTGAAGTAACTTTTACATGTTTTCCGGTGGGTTTCAACATAAACTTTGGCTAGGACATTTCGTGCATTAAGGAATATTTTTGAAGCATAAGGTGGGAATAATGGATGGGTTTAGAGCAAGTCCATGAGTGATGAGCTCAAAGAGGCGCCGGGTCTACATGCTGCCCACATGAGACATCTTAGCAGTGCCCACGTTGGGGCTTAGAGATGAAAAATCAATATTGATGTTGTTAATTATGCAGTAAACCAGCAACTGAGACCACCTGTTAAGGCATCCTTGGTAGAGTACCCCCAGGATGAAAACTCTCTAAGGAAATGACTATCTGGCCAGCTCTGAAACTGGATTGATTATATTCCAAAGGAGTTAATGGCGAATCTGCTTGTACACTTTGGTGTGATGGTGGGATGTCACAAAGGCCCTCTCATTTTGGTCCAGCTGATGCCATTCTTTGTCTTTTCTGCTCAGGGGCAAATAAAGACAGCAAAGAAGGAAGGAATAGGGACCACCTGCAGTTCTAAGAACAAAACCTCCATCACAAAGGTGTATCCAAGAAAAAAACGACATGGAGAAAGGAACATTTCATTGTGTTTTTGTGCTACAGTCATTCCATGTGCCTTCCTCTAGGGCTGCCTTTTTCCTGAGCTGAAAAGACAAAGAGAACAGCATCGACTCAATCAGAAGAGTGAGCCTTTGTGACTTCCCATGACCACACACCCGCAAACACACATCAAAGGTGTGTCAGAAAAGCTAGATGTAGAAAGGAAAACCCCCCAAAATCAGCAAGAGAGACCATCTGTGGCATGTCATTCTTGTGTATTCACCTAAGAAATTCAGGAGGACACTGACCAATGGACAAGGAACTAAGAACTGAGCTTCAAACTGAGGGCAGTTAAGACCATCACTGACCCAAGTGGGTTAGAAGGAGAAAAGGAAACCACAAAGGATTTTGTGAAAGAGAAAGTTTGACTCTCTTCCATCACGTGGGCCAAGATTGGGACTACAGGGTCCAGGATGAGATTAAGTCTGCTCTGATAGGCCAAAGCCTAGAGATGATAGTCACACTTCGTGGGGTTTCCTGGCCAGGGTCCCTGCTACCTAAGTTCCAAACAGGTCCCCCAAATCAGGTTCCCCAAGTGTGTCCTTTATAGCCTTTCCAGTAACTTAGTAATTGATGGAAAAGGGGAACACATCCAGCACCTCAACCTTCAGGTTCTCATTAAGCATATCCATCATAATTAAATAAACAATTTCAAGGCCCTGCCCAACTCCTCTCTCTTCCCTCTCTGGTCCATTATCCTCTCAATCAGGCAAGTATCCTAGCTTCCCAGCAGCCTGGCCCAAGGCCTCATGGCCCTTAGGCTGGAGTTAATTGAGCAAAAGAGATGAGGTAAATAGTCCCCTGGAGCCCAGAATAAGGAGGGGTGTCGAGAAAGTGCACAGAGCTTCTCATTCCGCCTGAAAGATGGCAGTTACTGCACAGTAAAGGCAGCGTTTTCTCTAGCTGTTCCTGTATTTAACTCAAGCTTGGGGGGCCGGGTGGAGGTGGAAGCAATTACTGAATATGAGGGTAGAAATGGGGAAGGAAGGGAAGTGACTGTAAGCCTCATGAGCGCTCGAGTATAGGAGAATGGTGACTTTCCCTCAGGAAAGGTCTTGGCCTTTTTACATTTCAGGATGAACTCCTTTTCTTGCCGTCTTTGATTTGGACAGGAGCTATTTAGCTGACGAATTTCAGGGTTGGTTACAAATCTGGCTGGGACTTCGTGAGAGATGTGTTCCCTTATGCCTCTGTCTCCAACATGACCCATCTGGCAACCTTCCTGCCACGTACTACAATGCAGATCAGTCAAAATGTTGTTCAAAGGAAAAGCACTAGATCATAGTGAAAACTGCATTATAATAATTCACAAAAGTTATTTCAAAGGAAAAAAAATAAATTATCTCATATAAAATAATACATGATGTTTGTCAATCATCTTGGCTTCTGCAGCCCGCCTGCTGCCAGCCATCCGCCCCTGCTGGGGGAGCAGATGTTGTCTGGAGGTGTCTATCTGCATGATAGAGCTGGGTCCCTCTTCCAGAAGCTGGATCGAGGAGGTTAAATGAGTCTGGAGTTTTGGAGGAACTGGATGAGCACTTGGTAGACAAACTTGTACTGAGCAATCGTCTGGATCATGAACATCCTTTGCTCCCGGAGGAGCCTCAACATCATAGGCACTTCCACCTTCTGCAGAAAAAAGAGAACAAGCACAAGGTCTTGAGACAGGAAGCTCTCCCTGATTGCTCCTCATCTCCTCATTCAGGAACAGTCCACTGCCCTTACCCAGGTGCAAGAGAAACCAAAGGACTCTGCCCCTGGTGGGTTTCCCAAATCAAGACTATACCAGCAACTGGAGAACCTGGTTTTCACATGTCACTGGTGTGGATTTCTTTCTTTCATTAGCAAATAATAATAGTAATAATAATTTGAAAAAGAGAGGGATAGAAATGGAGAGAGAGGCAGAGAAGCCACAACAGGGTCCTCATGCCACGCCTAGCCAGCTCCAGGATCATGAGCATGTGCACGGTGTGTGTGTGGAGGTCTCCAGATGTGAAGCTGAAACCTCACATCTGGGTCAGCTTTGCGAAGCATTGCATTACTGCTGCATCACTGTCTGAGCCCGGGTGTGATGTTTCAAATACAACTCTGCTACAGCGAAACCTGACTGGTGCTTTCAACTCTACAACTACCAAGTACTAGACTTCCAGACATCCGGGCTTAGTTTCCTTGTCTGTAAAATAAGAGCAATGAGGCTTTCCTCTCACAGCAGTGTGGTCTTGCCCAAGTCACTTCTATTTCCTCAGCAATAACATGGGGTAATAAATAGTACCCATCTCACAGAAGCAAATGATGAAATCCATGTGCATTTAGTGCACTGTGTGGCACATAGTTCTTCATAAAATGACTCCTTGTTATTTTATTAACATTAATAAACACACTATTAATGCAGTTATCCTATCCTGCTATCTTGTAGAATGAGTTAATTTATATGCAGATCTTTAAGAAATCCAAGCACAACCTCTGGACACCAGTTGTGTGTGCAGTGAAAGCCTTTAACTAACAACATCTTGAGTATCACAATGAGATTGTCTATGTGTGAATTCTTTGGGGAAATACAACTATCATCGATGGAAGGAAATATATACAAGGCATCTTCGAAAGGTTTGTGGACAGTGTGCATTATGAAAAAACAATGCTTGGATTTCAAAATATTTCTGCACCAAAATAAAGCCATACCTTCATTCCATTTTCCACAAACTCTTAAGTCCCCACATAGAGATCACTGGTACTTAACAGACCAGTGGCTGTGCCAGGGTCCCTCCCCCTCACGCGTAGGTTTCTGTCCTCCTGGACCAGCTCGGGGAAGCACTGTGAATTACACCACTGAGCTCCTGAGGCCACCGAGGCCTCGGCACATTCACTCTGCCCTGGAAGCTCTCAACGCAGGGGCATGTTGACACTCATGAAGTTAATAAGGACAGAGCAGGCACAAAAGAAAATAAAAACAGCTTCATGCCTCACTTTACAACTTTCAAATCATGAAAAATAACGAGCTATTTCCAAACTGCATAGCTCTGCCATCATTATTAGTAGTTATTCTTCAAAACCAACAAAGTAATGCGTATCATAGGTTTAAAAGGGACAGTCAAGGGGCCAGCAGGTGATGTGGTGGACTGGACTCTCACATGGCCAACCGCAGATTTACAACCCAGCGGTTTGAAAAACATGCCAGGCCATGTGTGTGTAATGCCCAAAATGCCAAGAGGAGAATAGAGGGGACGAGATTGCAGCATGGTCATCTTCCTGGAGACGGATTTCTTACTTTTGCTCTTTCTGTCTCTCTCTCTGGCATGTGCCCTATGCCAAAAACCTTAAAAAAAAAAGGGGGCGAGGGGGGGGGAGGGTAGACAGTCATCCTTGGGTAATAGAGTTTGGGGGGGAAAAAAAGCATGTGAATCTTCAAACTCTTAAGTCAAAATAGGGAGCCGAGATAATAAGCTCCTGATGGTAGGTAATGAGTGGCCTTTGCTTAAACTATACTCTGAAGTGACCTGTATCATGATATATGACCTAGAGCCACCTATTAATGAGCTTAATTAACATGACGTCTGGCAAACACCACTGTGTTGCACACAGAGGCTAAAGGGTAGAGAGCATACGACCACTTCTCTCCCAGAGAGCCTGGGCTCTGAGTCAGACTTCATCTGTTATATCCCAGCTATACCACTTCCTGGCTGTGGGCATGGACACACTTCTCGTGACCCAGTTTCTCTTCTGTAAGATACGAGCACTACCAGGACCTACCTCACAGGTATTGTGAAGGGTACTTGAGTTAATACTGTAAGGCTCTCAGAACAGTGCCAGTACCAGATAAACACTAAATACAAGTTAACTGTCATACTATTTTCATTGTTGTGGTGGTGTCACCATCACCACCACAACCACCACCTCCTCTTTGTCCTCCACCATCTGTACCTCCTCCTCCACCATCGTTCCCATCTCAGTGACACATAAGGTTCAGCCCATAAGACAGTACTGTCTGATACTGAAAAGTCCAGAGACAAGGCAAAGAATGTTCCTGGTGCTCAATAAAGGGGTGTCAGCTGACAGGCTCTACTGTTAGCTATCCCTAACCCAAGGAATCACAAGGTCATTGACACTTGCTCAGTCTTGCTTAGAAGATTCTTTCTCCCACTCTAGGAGGAGAAACAACTCGTTTCAAATAGCAGGATGATTACGACATTTCACTGGCTAGTGAGCACCTGACCTTTTGCAACTGATGTAGCTGGGACAGACGGCTGCATCCAGGGGATCAAGAAAGTATTCCTACTACAATAGTGCTCTCTGAAAAAACATGCAGGCACTGGGACCAGCAGTTAGCGTAATGGCTATGTCGCTGGACTCCCACATAGTCGACCACGGTTCGAGTCCCGGACCCGGCGGCTTAAACTCATGCCGGGCGCGTGTGCATGCGTGCCCAAGATCCCGAGAGGAGAATGGAGGAGAAGGGATTGCGGCGTGGCCATCCCCCCTGGGGGGTGATTTCTCGCTTTCTGTCTCTCTGTCTCTCTCTGTCTGTCTGGCGAGCACACGCGCCCTATGGCAAAAACCACTCAAAAAAACAAAAACAAAAACAAAAAAAACCATGCAGGCACTGAAACATGTCAGTTCACAATCAGTGACCTAAAATGCTAGGCCAAAGGGAGGCTTCTAAAAGCAGCCTGGAGTTGTCCCCTCAATCCGTACCTCACAATTCTTGACTTCACTGTAGGCATCTTCCTTCCCCCACCCCCCTTTTTTAAAAAAAGATTTGAACAAGCAAAATCCTTTAAGTGTATTTCTTTCTCCCATGGGAGAGTGAGACAGACAGAAGAGTGAGAATGAGACAGAACGAGACAGGTACCTCCAACAGGGTCCTTCGTGCCATAACCCACCCCTAGTCTCAGTCACTCTAGATCACAAACATGCGTGTGCCTGACATGACCAGAGGGTGGTCTTAGGATGTGAACCCAGGACCTTTCCATGATGGATCCAGATCCAATTATATTATTACCACTGAGCCACCACCTGCCCCCAGTGTGAGCCTTTGAATTTTGATGCTCAACTTTTCTGTGTTAAGAACAAAGGTAAGAGGGACCAGCAGATGGCATAATGGCTGCATTGCTGGACTCCCATGTAGTTGACCATGTACAGTTCAAGTCTCAGATCCAGCACTTTAAAACTCATGCTGGGTGTGTGTGTGTGTGTGTGCCCAAAATCCTGAGGAGAATGGAGAGGGGATTGCGGTGTGGTCATCTCCCTAGGGGGGTGATTTCTTACTTTGTCTTTCTGTCTCTCTCTCTGTCTCTCTGGTGAGCACATACCCTATAGTAAAAAAAAAAAAAAAAAAAAAAAAAAAAAAAAGCTCTCTGGGAAAAATAAAAAGAATGAAAGAGGGAGAAGTCCAGGAAAAAGAACAGCCATTTCACTAAAACTGCATGCCTTCTATATTAAAATATAAAGTATGCTAAATTCAGCTATGGTAAGAAAGCAGGGAGGTTTGGACAGGATAAATATGGGGAACAAAGTTTCTTTCTTTTTTTTTTTTTTTTTGTCAAAACCTTTGTTTAAAAACAAATGAACAAACTAAACATGTTCCACTCTCCTCCTGAAAGAGTGGGCTTGATTCTTACCCATTAGTCTTGAAATAGGGTAAGAACAAAGTAGAGACTTTTTTTCTCTTAATCACCTACCAATAGCAATGATGGGAAATGGCACAAATAAGGCTGGCTCTATTTGTGCTGGGGAAGGGAAGTGAAAACTATGAGTCATCCCGCTATCTTTGAATATCAATGGGAGCAGAAGTTCTTTTTGGACTGATCACGTTCCAGCAAAGAATGTTCTGGCATGCAGTGGGGCACTGAGGAAATCTGCTATGTTTGGACACGCCAAAGAGACTTGAACCACCTGAGCCTTCACCAGGTCCACAGGGGGCCCTGTTGGCCGAATCCCTCACTCCGCACTACGCTGGCTTTGATCCATGTTGTGTGTGTCCTTCTGGACCAACGACATCTGGCAGTGAGCCCTGGTGTCATCGCCTCAGTGAGGCTCAGCCTTTGATGGGTCTCCAAAGAGCTGAGAACAGAGCAATCTTTCATGTCAGACAAGATGGAGGAGGAGCTTCTTGGTTTGAAAAGGAAAAGGGAAACAGAGGAGGAGTATGGAAGGAATGGAGGAAAGAGGGGCATTTGGTGAAGAAAGCGACATGAAGGGAGGAAATGATACCAAAGTGGGGATGTGACGAGCAGGCCCTTCTTCCTCCCCTAGAACTGCTGGCACTGCCCTTGTGAGCTCAGATGCCCGCAACCTGTGTGTACATTGATCACGCCTCCTCTCAGTCCACCTTTCTAGCACTAGCAGGACTAGGACTAAGTGGCAAGGTATTCACTGTTCTACAGATTTCTAGCAGTGACAGGGAGAGGGAAGAAAATAATCAAGAAATCCCACAGGAGACAAAATGATGAAAATCTAGAAAAGCCCATGAACTTTCTGCTATGTACTGTCATGATTCTAGAATAAGTTTTTGTGTATGTTTGTAGTTTTGCTACAGGGTGTGTGTGCTCACCAGAGAGAGAGAGAAAGAAAGGAAGAGTGAGAATTCAGCCTCCAGGGCGATGACTACACAGCAGCCTCTTCTCCCTCATTCTCCTCTTGGGATGTTGGCACACATGCACACCTGCCCAGCATGTTTTAAAAGCCACCAGGACAGGGACTGGGACTGTAAAGTTGGCCCTGTGGGATCCAGCTGCTTTAACCTCTGCTTCACCTGCTGGCCCTTGTTTTGTTTTTTTTTTTAACACAGGGCTAGAGTTGGGACGGCTGATTTTCTACTTTTTAGCAGCACAAACATTTCTATGTACAGGCAAATTTTTCAAAATGAACTTTTTATAGGGATGGAGTTTTAAAATCCTTTGAACATATTTAAACAGCATTTATTGGTGCCTTTTTTTGGACACTGGACATAACAAACTTCGTGGGACAATATTTAATCTGATTTTCAAATTACTGATATTATTCAGTAAATATATATATTGTCATAACAATCCTCCATAGAATGTACATGAAGATATTCTGTAATTTTAAAAACTACCAAACTACTACAAATGTTTCCTTTGCTTTTCCAAACTTGGAAACAGAACAAGAACCAAATGGCTCTTGGTGTTTGAAGGCAGAGTGAAGACGGGAAATAACCTGAGCTGGAAGGTAGAAGACAGTGTTTCTGGCCTTGGTAATAATACATAAGAGCCACATGGCATTAGGAGGGTCACATAATTATTTTGGAGCATCAGTTTTGTCATCTGTAAACTGGGAGGAGTGACGTGAGCCTGGCTCTTCCAGCTGTCTGCTAGGAATACCAACTAAGGAAACAAAGGTGAAAGTCCTTTGAAAGTTCAACAGCCCCAAGTAAACAGAGGCAGAAGAACTGTTCTTTAGCCTTTGATTGCTGTTTGTCTCATCTACACTGAATAGTCTTTTTTCTTTTATTAAAGAATTACTTATTTAATTTTATTCATTATTATTATTAAAAAATTTTCTATAGGGCACATGCATTCACCAGAGGCAGACAGACAGACAAAGAGGGAAAATGTGAAAGCAAGCCTCCAGGTCTGGGACTTGAACCACAGTTAGCCATGTGGGAGTCCAGTGCCTTCCCCACCATGCCACCTGCTGGCCCCTCAAGAGTCTCTTAATGTAATTCTCTAATCCTATAGCAGCAAAGGAACAGCATGTGCCTTTGGGTACAAGTTCCGCACAGCCCCTAGCTGTAGGGAGAACAGCCAGGGCACCCAGCCCATGCAAAGACGAGTGATGCCTGCAGGCTCCCAGTGTCTGCCCTGCCCTGCTGCCCCAGGCAACTGCCAGTCTAGGGAAGCACAAACCGCCCCCTTTAAATAAAAAGCCCTCGCTCTTCCAAGTAAGACACATTTTTCACCTAGGATTTAGGCCAAAACATATTAGATGCGAAATACATCTGAACTATCTGTGACCAAATGACCCACCATGACAATGACTCACAATAAAACCAGACTTTTTACAAAATGCCGCTGACTTCTGGAAATAGATGCTGAAATGAGAGTTCCCAAATGTCTGCCATCTCGGCGACCCATTTCTTCTTCTCTATTAGTTGGCGATCTACACAGAGCATTGAGAGGCCAAAAACAAGGAAGACCGTAAAGGTCAGAGTCAAGGTCGGAACCCTGGGTCTGGAAAACTTTGGTCAGGAGAGTAGAAATGAACCACTGAGAAGGAAAGGGCAGAGGTAAAGGTTTGGCCCTGGTGTAGACATGGGCTCCAAGCCGACTACCCAGAGGGCAGCCCGGAATGACTCACTTCATTATGCTCCAGGCAGTAGATCATCAGCTCAGAAAGAATAACCACGCCGGTCCTCCCCACGCCGGCACTGCAGTGGACCACGATGGGGGGGTACTGGTTCCTGGGGCCTTCCAGCATGCTGTTAGTATGGCGACGGACCGACTGGATCTCCTCCAAGTAGGCTGCAGGACAAAATGCACATCTTGTCACCAAAGTAGTCCTACATGGGTTTGCATACAAGTGTGTGTGCCGGGGGAACTGGTGGTGAATCTTTTTTTTTTTTTTTTTAAGTGACAATAATTTACAATTCTTACAAGATACTAATTATTTGGCTGGTACCCGCTGTACAGTCCTGGATCCAGAAAGGACCAGCTGGGAGTCAATTAGTCCATGGGAGAATTTGTTCTTTAAATTAAATAGTTCTTTTTTAAAAATTAAATTCTGTTTTCCCCTCTGCAAATCCCTAAGTCCCCCAAGCAGATGATTCTAGACATTACTTACAGCAATTCCTACTATTAACAGACTGGGATCAGAACAACAGCTAAGTCCCCTTGAAACGTCCGCCTGTCAGAGCCAATTTCTGATGGGGAGAGAGCATCCATCTGCCCCTTCTCCCTTCCCCTCGCTGAATGAGTGGATGTCAACTGAGGCTTGACTTCAGTTTTAGGTTTTAAAGTAGACTTTGGGGACTCTGTGTTTCAGCATGAATTCCAGGGGGTTAAGCGAGTAGCTCAAGATGAACCCCCCTTCTGGAGGCAACGTGTTTGTGTGTGTGTGTGTATGTGTGTGTGTGTGTGGTGGGGAGGGCGGTCAGGATACTCTTCCATTCCTTCCAACATCTGCCTAGCTCAGCTGGGTTGCACAAGGGTCTGTTCACAACTCCAACTGGGCACAAAAGCAAAATTAGAGCAGTTAGTGACTTTTTTCAGAGTCATGAATAAAAGAGGGAAGTATATAAATGTAATCTGCAGACAGTCCAGAAATCAGAAAAATGTCGATGAGTGATTCGGATTACGCAGTAGCTCAGAGAGAAAACGAGTTGAAGGTTCCTGACATGTGGAAAAGCCTCCTCCTAACGTAACAGTCTAAACAAAACTGGATGGGAAATGTGAGAAAAAAGTACTTTTCAACCTTTCAAGTCATTTAAAAACATCTTTACATTTAACTCCTAAGAACCTGTACATTTCTTTATAACCATATCAACTTACCAAATAATCTGAAGATTATTTCCCTTAAAATCTTTCTTTTATAAACTCTCCTTGTAACCTGATCTGTTATAAAATAATCTGAAGTAAGAGAGCTGCCTACATAAACAAGTTGCTATTAGTATGACCACAAGCACGGCAGTTAGGGCAGCTACTACAGGAGGAGGAGTACTGTAAATGAGACAGAATGAAACAGAAAGAACCGAGAGAGTACAGAGACAGTGAGGTGAATGGAGACAGCGCTAGCAGACACCAATTCAAGCTAAATATTGTGCGTGGAATTCTTATGGTTTTATTGTGAGGGGGGAAAAGATATTGGGCAACTGAGTGTCCTGTCTGACAAAAGGCAATGTCCACATACAAGGGACCAAGCTATTCTTGAGCTAAATTTAAACAGGAAAACCAAAGGAATGTTGGGCAGTACAGCAGATGCCACCTTCAAGTGGAGGTTTTCACAAAATGCAGAGAAACTGGATTCAAAGAAATGCTTCCTCCATGTCCATCGTATTAATAAACTTCCTTACACCATAACGCAATGAAGACTGCTGAAGAAGAGCAGACAATCTGGTTCAGGGACTCTGCATTCAGGAAATCTCATTTAAATATAGGCACAAATCTCTAAAACCTAGAAGACACAGAGAGCCAGCATTCTAAGGCCCTGCACAGCATACTTGATTTGAGTTTCTTAGAAGCATAACTTAATAAGTTTACATTCTTAAAAATATCACTGGACGGGATCAGCAGTTGGCATGATGGCTATATCACTGGACTCCCACGTAGTCGACCGCAGTTGGAGTCCTGGACCCAGTGGCTTAAACTCATGCCGGGCGTGTGTGCATGCATGCGCAAGATCCCGAGAAGAGAATGGAGGAGAAGGGATTGTGGCGTGGCCATTCTCCTTGGGGGGGGTGATTTCTTGCTTTCTGTCTCTCTGTCTCTGTCTTTCTGGCGAGCCTATAGCAAAAACCTCTCAAAAAAAAAAAAAAAAAAAAAAACCACAAAAACTCTGTGTGTGTGTGTGTGTGTGTGTGTGTGTGTGTATGTATCACTGGATTAGCAGTTGGTGCTGGGCTCCACATAGACAACTGAAAGGTTTGAGTCCTGGTAGCTTGAGAAACACATTAGTCACGTGATCATTGGTACCTAAAACCCAGAGGAGAAGAACAGAGAAGGGACTGTGGCATAGACATCCTCTCTGGGGGACTTCTTTCCCTCTCTCTCTCTCTCTCTCTCTCTCTCTCTCTCTCTCGGGAGAGTGCGCACATCCCATAGCAAAAACTAAAAACAAAACAAAACAGAAAAAAAAAAACCTCTATTTTTCAGTAATTTATATTGGCTTTCCTTATACTGATTCTAATGAAAAAGATCTGACTACACTTTTAACTATCTTATATGCTCACTCTTTTATCAGCGCTGATAGTCAAGCATCAAGCTGATCTATTTTTATTGTTTCCGTTTTCTGCCTCTTGGAGAAAAATTTTAATAAGTCAATTAGCAAAAGGTTACCAAAACGAATAAAAAGAGCACTGCTAGAAAGGAAGAAGTTTCTGCCAAGGTCACTATCCTCCCTATTAATATTTTGAACTACAGATTACTGCCCATTTGACCTTAGGCAAGTTACCAGATCTCTCTAGATCTTATTCAAGACCCTGTGACTCCAACCATCTTTCTTCTCTCTCCTTTCAGAGTCCCGTCCCCCCAAGTACCATTAACACTCTGAGGGAAAAGGAAAGACATCTATCAATGAACATGTACCAGAATGTTTCTGTTGGAACTTGTACACTGGAATATTTAGGCATTGAAACCTATTTTTCTCTCTCTTCTTCCCTCTACCTCCCATTCTAAAGGAATATCAAAGTGAAATCAATGTTTGACATTATCTGACATTTGGAAGATAGTCTTTGTGGTGGTCACAGGACTTCCATTAGTTGGAAAGTCAACAACATAGCAGGTACGTATCTGCGGGAAGTGCCAGGGCCTCCTTCCCAGTTGGGTAACTAAGGAACAGACTTCTTTACCAGTACAGGACATTAAAGGGAGTGTGTGGAAAGTGAAGGGTGAGCTTTAGCCTCACTGAAACGCAGCTGACAGTACTGGCTTTCATGCCTGAACTGCAAGGACTCGCCTGTCTTTCCCATCAGACTGTGAGCAGTCTGAACAAAGACTGCAAGCCAATTTCACCTCTGTGTTCTCAGAGCCTGATCCCATGCCTGGATAGTGGGCACGCCCCAATTTGGGGCTTTTCTTTTTTTTTTTTCTTTCTTTTTTTTTTTTTTAGAGGTTTTTTGCTATAGGGTGCGTGTACTCACCAGAAAGACAGAGAGAGACAGAGAGATAGAAAGTGAGAAATCACCCCCCAGGGGGGATGGCCACGCCACAATCCCTTCTCCTCCATTCTCCTCTCGGGATCTTGGGCACGCATGCACACACACCCGGCGTGAGTTTAAGCCACCAAGTCCAGGACTCGAACCATGGTCGACTACCTGGGAGTCCAGCAACATAACCATTATGCTAACTGCTGGTCCCTTTGGGGCTTTGCATATATAGAGCACTGAAGATAATCTGATGAATGAGTTTTTAAAATAACTATCTCCTGGAAAAATATATGTCAATATATGAATTAGTCTTCCCAGCACATGGCATTTTCAGAAACTATAAGCTGATTTCAATAGTGCTTAGTATCTTCATTATAGGTATGAGAAAGTACTGACTGAGATTTACTGCTATAGGGAAATGCAGGGCTTATGAGATGCGAATCTCCTAATAGAAAGAAAAAAATAAGTTGTTTACTTTTAGTTCTTTTTATTGTGATAAAATAGACACATAAAACTTACCATTTTAACCATCTTAAGTGTACAATTCAGTGACATTCAGTATATTCAAAATATTGTGCAACTCTGATTATTATCCATCTCCAGAACCTTTTCATTATCCAAACAGAAACTCTGTACCCATTAAACAGTAACTCCCTATTTCTCCTTCCTTCTAACCTATGGAAACCTCTCTTACACTTTCTGTCTCTCTGAATTTGCCTATTCTAGGTATTTCACGTCAGTGGAGTCATGCAATACTTGACCATTTTTATCTAGCTTCTTTTACTTAGCATATTTTAAGGTTCATCCAGTTTGCAGCATGTGTCAGGAAAGTGATCATGAGCATCTAAAGGTCTAAATTAAGATGGAACTAACTTTAGCTTATGTTCATAAAAGGTAAGCAGAATATAATAAATGACATGTATTATCCTTCTTTGTTCTACATAGTAACAAAAGAACATATATACCAGTGTTAACAATATTTTGTCCACTGAGGAGAAAGCATCCTCTCTTTCCATCTTCTCTCCAACAAACAGACCAGGAAGTTGGTAAAAACCCAATCTCATAGTAATATAGATTAAGAAGGAAAAACTTACACAAAAATCCTTGCACATCCTCTGGGCAGCCATGATCTGGCCAGTCAGTATATTGCAAATGCCACACCGTCCTTTCCTGCCCAGACAAAAGGTGCTTGACCTTCAAACCTGTGGTTGCATAGCAACCAGAATCTGTTCGGAACTTTGTGGTGACCTTGAACTTGCCATAGGTAGCTGAGCTGTGCTTGGAACCCAGTTTGGGCCAGTATCGGTGACTTTTGGTTCGTCCACCCTCCTGCATTGCACAAAACAAGCAAAACTGGAAGTCAGTTCAGGAAGCTCTCACCTGCTTAATTTTTTAATCTGGACACAAATGAAAACAAAAATAGCTTTTAATTCATTAACTCAGTAGCTCTGTGCAATGTCTATCATCCAGCCAATCCTATACATTTCAACTAAGACAAATGATATTAGGTCGTGGGAAAAGTCATGATTTTTCTTCTATGTTTTTCTATGCAAAAATGTGTCATGACTTTTCTGATGATCCAATCTTTACAAAGACAATTACATCGATGGAAGATAGAAAAGATTCACAACTGGAGTACAACTGAATGTTAAAAGAACAGGTGTGAGGTTAAAGGCAGGAGCAAACTTGGTGTGTTTAGGAACAAGAAAGTTTTATTAAAAAAAAAAAAAAAAGGGGAGAGAGAGAGGGACAGTGAGAAAGCAAGCAACCAGGTCCAGGACCACGGTCAGCCATGTGGGAGTGTCCAGCATCTTAACCACCACACCACCTGCTGGCCCAGTAACAGGAAGGTCTTCTGAGAGGCTGGGGAAGTGGTGGAGATGGAGGTAGAAGAGGAGATCAGAAAGGCCTCACAGTCAGTAGTGGGGCAATTGGTTGTCACTCCATGGATATCCATGGACAATGGGAAGCCAATCAAAAGTTTTAAGTGGAGGAGAAACAGATTCCAGTAATTACTTTACTTATGTTTTACATTTTGATGGTCAGCCCAGGCTCTACCTCACTGACTACTGACACTGTCTCTATCATCTAGTGTCAATTTTACAACATTTCAGACTGCTCAATTTGTTTTTGCTCAATCTACAATAAAGAAAGAGAATAGCTGCCTATTTCACCATTCTTTCTCTCTTCATTTTACAATCTTTTTGGAGAATAAACACTTTCAACCACTTAGAAAAGCCTCTTTTTAATGCTTCACAGTTTTGAAATCATTGGTGTGAGACTAGAGTGTGTGGAGGGGATGGCATTGAGATGAAGGGTGAGCAGGGAGCTGGTGGAGGGACAGGAGGACATTAAGCACAGAGCTGTGGTGGGTGGGATAACTCTAGGAGCTCCAGTGCCTTTAGAGAAATCCTAATGGCCAGCTCATTTGCAATGCAACACATGTTTGGTGGATACAAATAGACTTACCTAGATTCATTTGGTTTAACTGTATGTTCCTGAGTTTGAAATAGACCTTCCTCTTTATTTACCAATCCTGTGACAATAGGATTGAGTAAATAAAAGGCTTTGAGTTTACAGTTTTGCTGAGTATCTAAATCAGTTATGGATTTTTAAAAACTTGCTATAGTAGGACCAGCAGATGACATAATGGTTACGTTGCTGGGCTCCCACGTAGCTGACTGTGGTTGGAGTCCTGGACTCGGCAGCTTCAAACGTCCATCGGGCACATGTGCATGCATGCCCAAGATCTCAAGAGGAGAATGGAGGAGAAGGGACTGTGGCATGACCATCACCCCTGGGCGGGGGGAGGTGATTTCTTGCTTTCTGTCTATCTCTCTGGTGAGTGTATGCACCCTATAACAAAAGAAAATCTCTCTGGAAAAACAAAAACAAAAACAACCAAAACTTGCTATAGCATGCTCTCACTGGAAAGTGAGAAAGCACCCTACAGGGGTATGGTTATATTGGATTATCCTCTCCTCCAGTCTCCTTTTAGGATTATAGACATATATAAACACACATGTGACCAGACTGTCTTCTAAGCCACTGGGTCCAGGACTTAGACCGTGCAGTCAGCCTTGTGCGATCTAGCTGTCTCAAACACCACACCACCAACTAACTGGCCCAGGAGTTTAAGAGACTGTAAGTCTCTGGCTGTCACACAGATCACTAGACTCTCCTTTGTCTTGACAAGGCTGGCCCTTTCTTGTTACTCAGGTCTCTGCTCAAATACCACCTCCTAAGAGGGGCCCTGGCTGCCAACCTAACACCATCCCTAAACCGCTCCCTTTACCATTACCTGGTTTCTTTCCCTCCATGGCACTTAGTATTATCTGAACTTATTTTATTTGCTTTTTATTGTCCCTTCCAGTAGTACATAAGTTCCATGGGGACAGTGATAGTACACAGATGGTACATTGTATTTAGCTGAATGAATCCCTCACAGTGATGCAATTCAATAAGATTAGAACTCTGTTCTAGAGACTTTAAGGAGAACTCATTTTCTTTGTGGGAAGGTCAAACAGAAGGTCAGCCCAGGGAAGTACAGCTGCCTTTAAAGAGTTGGAAGTCCTTTTCACCACTACCTTCTAATAGGGTGTCCTGGAAGGCAACTGCTCCAAACAGTAATAAAGGAAATATGCTCCCTCACCCCCTAATTCTCTCTGTTCCCTATCTATTTAAAATAATTAGGAAAGGGTATTGCAATATCATGGATATTGTTCAAATCACAGGAAACCAGTCTGTTAAATGGCTTCAAAACACAAGCTGGAATTTAATGAAAGGTACAAAAGGAAGTGGTTAAAAAAATGTTGAGAATGTGAAAAGAGAGGGAACACAACACTCCTTCCCCCTGAAACAGCAAGCTCCGAGCTGACTGGATCAACTGGTGCTGTGTACCAGTTTTAATAACGCCACACAGAGGTCTCCAGTTACACAGAAAAACTAAACTGTGTTTGCCTTGGCAAAGGAAGAAAAAGATCAATTTTTATTTTTTCTCCCTGAAGAATAGCACCTCTCCAGGAACAACAGCTTCTGGTCTCTTTTGAGCTGACAAGCATGATGTCACGTGGAGCTGGCAGTGCCCAGGTTGGGAATCTATGTCGGTTTACCCAGAGCAGCCTGAGGGTCTCGAATTCTAGCGGAAAGATCACTGTTTTCTTTGGCACACACCGTCAACTGGCTGAACTAAGATTTGGCTGTTTCTGGTTCTGTGTTGTTTTGTTTTCATTTTAGTCCGTGGCAATGCAAAAAAAAAAAAAAAAAAAAGAGTTAAAAGTGAGATGAAAAATGAGAGGAGAAAAAGCCACAGTAATAAATGATCTGTGGAGGGAAATAACGTATGTGGAAGTAAGAGAGAAAATAGACGAACGCTGAGAGAGAAAGACCTGCAGAAAATCTGCACAAGAGGGAGGAAGGGATGACAAAGTCACAAACACAGAGCCCATGTCTGGTCAGCTCTTCTCCCCCACCCCCTGGGGGAAAGGATGCTGAGTGGGCCACTCCCTTACCTCCTCTGCGGTGACCATGGCGATCACATTCACTCCTTGCTCCCATACCATCTGCCAGAAGTCATGGCACGTGTGTGGCAGGGGACCCTGAGTGGCTATGTAATGCCATTCTGCCCCACCAACCACCACCTGGAAACCAAGGAAAAAATTTGTGAATCAATGCCAAGTCTAGGACAAAACTGCCTGGTGACCGTATGTCCATTTAGATCCACCTTAAAACCTTGGAAATATTTTTTGGGTCAGGAATCAGCAGATGGTGTAGTGGTTATATTGCTGGACTCCCACATAGCCAATCGTGGTTCAAGTCCCAGACCCAGCGGCTTCAAATTCACACTGGGCATGTATGCGTGGATGCCCAAAATCCTGAGAGGAGATTGGAGGAGAAGGGATTGTGGCATGGCCATCCCCTGTGGGGGGCGGGGGTGATTTCTTGCTTTCTATCTCTCTCTCTTTCTGTGTCCCTGGCAAGTGCATGTGCCCTATAGCAAAAATCTCTCTTAAAAAATATGTGTTTTGGACCATATAGGTTAATCATCAAAAACTCTGAGCCCATAAATGGCTAATGACACTCTCACCTTTTGCTACCCAAACCTATTAAAATATTTACCATGTCTTTATTCCTCTGCGACTCACGGTATTTCTAAACCAGTGACCATTAAAAACATATATACATACACATACACACATATACATGAAATAATAATTACACTTACCATGTGCAATGCAGTCTAGTATTTTCCATTCTTTTTTTCTATCTAGTCTAGTTCATGAAAACACATGCAGGGTCAAAACCATACCAAATAGATGTTACAGTCCATCCCCGCGCTGGGATCTACGGTTTGAAAAACCCTGTGCCATGGCATCCTCTTAAGCAATGAAAAAGTCTACCATGGATAACACCCCTTCTGGATCAGCCTCTTTCTGTTGCTGACCTGATATAAAGTGTGTCGTAAACCTCCGTTCTCACTGCTGCTCTGTGGTGCTTCACAGGGCAGAGAGATCATGAAGGCACTTGCTGATCCATGTGATATTTTACCAATAACTTCATGTGTGCAGTACCATAGTAACCACCTGAACTACAGAGTCAAGACATGATTCTGGATAGTAAAATGATCATCCCAGGCAGTTCAGGGTGGTCTGGGAAGATAATGCTGCAGGTATAAATATCAGCTGCAGAGAATCATGAATAAGTTGTGCCCAAAGTGCTGAAGGTCACGCTATCAGGGGGAAATGGCCTTTGAAGGAACTCAGTTCTCCCTTCTGTTCTGTGCAAAATCTACCCCTACACATCCATGCAGTACAGATCTCTAGAGAGTTCTAAGAGCAATGAAGCGAGCATTGTTTGAAATTTTTTACCCTCATTTATTTTATGAAACTATGTGCTAACTTGATTCAAACAAAAACAATGTCAGTTATTGTCTTGTTACACAAGACATGTTTAGGTCAAAGCTGGCAAGAAAAATCCATTTTCCAAGTACTGGGGGGAGATAACATTCATATATTCACTGGCTAGGAGTTTATCTGTGGGATTGTGATTTTAAACATTAGCCTCTCTGGCACCCAACCTATAGGAACCATAAATACTTCCAGAGAATGTTGCTGCCTGGGGCCTTTCAGCATATCCCAAGTATTGACAAGAGGATATTAAAAACTGCATTAAAAACACAACAACCGGTGCCACTGAGGTAGATTTCACAGATGTGATTCCACCTCTGGAGCAAATAAATCTCTGTTCTGTGTTAATGGCTGCCTGGAACCCAGGGGGGAAAAACATTGGCAAAATATACAACTCTATTCCAAAAACACAAGGACAAGTTCTTGCAAGCTCTATGGGTCTATTAAATGCACCCATGTCTAACCCGGATCCATAAGATGAAATGTGGGCCTCAGAGAACACTGAGGAAGGGAACGCTTCTCGGTTAACAATACCCGGTGGGCACAGTTTATGTAGAGTGACAGCTTTTTCCAGAGAGCAGATGGAAAACGGTGGAAGAGATTTGGCCGAAACAGGAAGATAGTATAATACTGAGATGCAAGATTTCCATAGACACTCCATCAAGAAGCAGCTGTGTGATCTGCATCTTTGTTTGACTACATTATTTAGTCTTTTTTTATAGTATCATGAACTTCGCCATTGCCAGTTTACTTGAGTTTTCTGAGTTTTTTTTTTTTTTATTTAGTTCTTGCTCTCAAAAATAAAAGCAAAAATGAGCAATGTGATCTATAATGGCCGTTCTTCCACATTTCTTCTGATAGCACTTTCTGTTACAAAAAACTACATGTATAGGGACCAGTAGTTAGCATAATGGCTATGTCGCTGGATTCCCATGTAGTCGACCGCAGTTCGCATCCTGGACCCAGTGGCTTAAAACTCACGCCGGGCGCGTGTGCATGCATGCCCAAGATCCCGAGAGGAGAATGGAGGAGAAGGGATTGCGGCATGGCCATCCCCCTGGGGGGTGATTTCTCGCTTTCTGTCTCTCTGTCTCTCTCTGTCTGTCTGGCGAGCGCACGCGCCCTATAGCAAAAACCACTCAAAAAAAAAATCTAAATGTGGGACCAGCAGTTAGCGTAATGGCTATGTCGCTGGACTCCCACGTAGTCGACCGCGGTTCGAGTCCCGGACCCGGCGGCTTAAACTCACGCCGGGCGCGTGTGCGTGTGTGCCCAAGATCCCGAGAGGAGAATGGAGGAGAAGGGATTGCGGCGTGGCCATCCCCCCTGGGGGGTAATTTCCTGCTTTCTATCTCTCTGTCTCTCTCTGTCTGTCTGGCGAGCGCACGCGCCCTATAGCAAAAACCTCTCCAAAAAAAGAAAAAAAAAAATCTAAATGTATATATGGTTCTCTATGCTCTACATACAAAAATATTAGATATAACCAGTTATTCTTTTTTCATATTCTGTACTGAAACTGGCTATAACCCATACGCAAGTCAAATACCTGACTATGCTACAGATACTCAAAGGAATCTACTAATAACTCTGCTACGGTTGAAAAATCCAGTTAGGAAAGGAAGTAATTCTAGACAAGGTCAAGAACAGGTTTCTAAGGCTACCAATCACAGTGGAGTGTTTTCTGTTTGTTTGTTTGTTTTTAAGGTTTTTGCCACAGGGTGAGTATACTTGCCAGAGAAAAGGAAAGTGAGAAATCACCCATGGAGGATGCCCATGCCGTGAACCCTCCTCCATTCTCCTCTCAGGATTTTGGGCACATACGCACATGTGCCCTCTGTGACTTTCAAGCCCCTGGGTCCAGGACCCAAGCTGTGGTTGGCTATGTGGGAGTCTGGTGCCTTAATCACCACACCATCTGCTGGCCCGAGATTTTTACTATGAGGCATGTGTGCTCTCTGTAGAGACAGAGAAAGACAAAGAGACAGAAAGTGAGATATCACCCCCACTACCAGGGGATGGCCACACCACAGCCCTTTCCCCTCCATTCTCTTCTCAGGATTTTGGGTAGGTTACACACACGAGTCCATCACGAGTTTCAAGCCGCCACGTCCAGGACTCAAATGACGATCTGCCAAGTAGGAGTCCAGCACCTTAACCACTACAGTACCTGCTGGCCCCTACAGTCAACTCTATGTCATTTAAAAACTTCCTGTAACAATTGCTTTAACATTGATATAAACACATTTCCCCACTTTGGAGTTTGGAACAAATGGTAACATTCTAAATAAATATGCTCTGTTATTAGGAAATGGGGGTAAGCGATTTGGGAAACATGAACTTTGTATGTGTACGCATGTATCTATAACCCTACATTCTAACTGGACCCAAGCTACGCTGACAGTGACATGCTGTGGTAGGAAGGTTTGAAGTATTTGGACTATTAGCAGAAGTTTAACACCGCTACATTGGCCACTATGGCACATCCTGGTTTACATGTAAATTAATCCACTCTTCTAAATATCATGAAAAATTGGAACTTCAGTTGTAAAATGAATAACCTGTAGTATTACAATGGAGAAATGGTCATTGCTGTTGCTATACAAAATGATAAAAATGACAGTAATACAATACCTGTGACTTCCAAAGTCTCTTATCACTTGCTATTTACAAACAGAAAAGGACAATCTTCAGTGAGTTTATAGAGTGTTCCAGCTCAGGAGGGAAGAAAAAGTTAAAGCCTTGGTAATGAGCAAGCTTCAGAATAGCTGGCCTGAGGTTCTCTCTGAAGCTGGGAGACTTCCTTTTCTCTGCAATGACAGGCATGCCCTTCCTTTGACTAAGGAGAGCACAGGAGTTTAAGAACACTCCCTAAGGATCTGGGGACAAGCCAAAAACCACAATAGCACCCCATACATTCTTTTTTTTCACCCTACACTTCTACCTTGCTTTGTTTTGTTTTAAGGTTTTTGTCATAGGGAAAAGTGCTATTGCTTGCTGGAGAGAGACAGAGAAAGACAGAGAGAGGGAAAGTGAGACATCACCCCTCTCTGTCCCCAGTGGAGGATGGCCACACCACAATCTGTTCTCTTCCATGCTCCTCTCAGTATTTTAGGCGCATACACACATGCCCAGCGTGATTTTCGAGCCACTGGGTCTAGGACTCACACTGCAGTCATCCAGGTAGGAATCCAGTGTCTGTACCACCACAACACCTGCTGGTCCCCCTGCACTTTTATCTTTAATCCAGAAAACTTTTTTTTTTTGGAGAGGTTTTTGCTATAGGGTGCTTGCACTCACCAGAAAGACAGAGACAGAGAGACAGAAAGCGAGAAATCACCCCCCAGGGGGGATGGCCACACCACAATCCCTTCTCCTCCATTCTCCTCTCAGGATCTTGGGCACGCACGCACACACACCGGCGTGAGTTTAAGTCACTGGGTCCAGGACTCAAACCACAGTCGACTACGTGGAAGTCCAGCAACATAGCCATTACGGCAACTGCTGGTCCCCAGAAAACATTTTTTAAAACCTTCCGAAGTGCTGTCCTTACCTTGATATGGGAGGCATTAATATATCCCGTGTTGTTTTCTTTGGTTGGTATCAGCTCTACTCTATTCTCCTCGTACGGGACAACTTCGCGGATGCGGCTGCGCTCAGCATTTTCTGGCAGGGCTGCTGTGCTGAAAATGCCATTTGCCTTCTTCTTTGGAATTTGCTCATATTCTGTAAACACCATTCCTTCTTCTAACTTCTTCTTCAGGGTTCTGAACTGCAACAGAAATCAATCTTCAGCTCTCGGAATTATCCGAAAACTCTAATAAAGCAACCAGACTTCTTTAAGTGTTTACAGTGAGAGTGTTTATGAGAGATTTCAAGATGTACAACTAATATTTGATTAGTTGGTCTCAGCAACCCTAATGTGAGTTTCTCTTGTCTGATAATCATTCTTCTCACTTATATTGTAACTAGAACAAATCTGACAAATCTGTAAGAACCAGTAAGAACTGAAATTCAAAATCAGTATTTTTTCTATTAACATCTTTCAGGAAGTCCTAATGATAAAAAGATGGCTAAATCTTAACCTAATACAAACATCGTTTTAGCTACTTACATAGCTATTTTTATTGAGTTAAATTTTAAGATGATACTAGTCCTCGGTTTTATAGAAACAAGAATTAAATCGCCTTTTCCCCCCCTCTCCGGCAAAACCACTAATTACAACAACGTGGTATTAATAGGATTAAATGATCCTTCTAAAGTCCCTTCTGGCTCTGAAACTTTCTAATATTCAATACATGCTAGCAGAAATCTAAGCTCCAATGTTATTAGCGATTATGTCATTGTATACTATTAAATTCGTACAGTGTATTGCTTAACCTTCTGAGGCAATTTCAGGAACTAAAGAAATACCTTTCTTCACCTCTAAAACACTACCACGAGATCTCTTTTTGCTCTTCAAAAGCAAAGTCCTCCCTATCCTAACAATTATAAATCCACATTTTACAGCCATACAATGGGGTGGGCATATTATTAGGTTGTTTGGAAAATCATGACACATTTTGCATAGAAAAACATGTCATGGCTTTCCCAACAACCTGATAAAAGAACTCTACATGTGGGATCTTCAAAAGCCCATGAAAAATGCAGATGAGAAAAAAACTATGCCAAGATTTCAAAATTTCTGTACCCAAATACACTCATACTTTAGTTCCATTTTTCCATGAACTTTTGGAAATCCCCTCATAAATGCTTAGATAAAATAATCACTTCCTAATAATGTCAGTCGTTCATAGAAACTGCAGAAAGTCAGAGCAATGGCAATTGTTTAATTTCTTTTAGAAAAAGGCAACAGCTCCAAAGAAACTGAGTGACCTGATGAAGGTTGTGCAGCTAAAAGCACCTGACAAGGGCTGGTCTTTTTCCGCAAGCGTGGATATACCTACTTGGCAAAGTTAGGTGTTGGAACAGTGAGGCCAGATCTTCCTAATCTCAAACTGAGGAATTAACGCATCAAACAAACTTTATTTAGTACTTGCACATCGGGGTAAGGAGGGAGTGTTGGGATCCTAAAACCACAGAGAATGAATCACCGTTTGACAAGCCCAGCACTTACCCTCTCATCCATGGGAATCCGGGTGGCATCAACTCGATTCTCTTCCCGCCCCGAGACCCGAGCCACCGAGAGCCCATTCAAGGCTGCCAACATCAGCGGCCTCTTCTGTGCCTCCAGGCCTGCCATCTTCTGCTTCTCTAGATTCTTGTGGCAAGAAAAGGCATGTTCTCATTGTTTATAATACCAGTTGAATGTTGGAATGTGTTTTAATCTCCCCAAATCTGTAACTCCCCAGCCAAGGAATGCAGACAATCACTATTAGCAGGGCGAATTCAAACACAGCCTTCTCATTCTTCTCACTGCACCCGAGGAAGCCAGTTCCCACAGGACTTTAAAGCTTTTATTTTTAATTAGTTAATTCATTAGCTAGATAAATAAATTAAGAGAAAATACTCCCTATAAATATACCTTGCCATGGGACTCACAGAAAAACAGGGCATGTGCAATATACTGTAGAAACACAGTCTGTTTTATTGCTGAACGAGAGCTCCAGACACAAAAATTGTAGAATTAAAAAAATCTTCTGGGCCAGCAGGTGACATGGTGGTTAAGGTGCTGGACTCCCACATGACCAGCCATGGTTAACATCTTGAACCAGGCAGTTTGAAAATCATGGTGTGTGTGTGTGGGGGCGGAGGGGGGCAGCAGGTGGCCTGGTGGTTAAGGTGCTGGACTCCCATGTGGTTAACCATGGCTCAAGTCCTGGACCTGGTGGCTTGCTTTTTCACTTTCACTTTCTGTTTGTCTGTCTCTGGTCAAATTAAAAAATAACAATAAATACAATTAAATAAATAATTCTTTAAAAAAAGAAAAGAAGGGAACCAGCAGTTAGCGTAATGGCTATGTCGCTGGACTCCCATGTAGTCAACCACGGTTCGCGTCCCGGACCTGGTGGCTTAAAACTCACACCGGGCGCGTTTGCGTGCGTACCCAAGATCCCGAGAGGAGAATGGAGGAGAAAGGATTGCGGCGTGACCATCCCCCCTGGGGGGTGATTTCTCGCTTTCTGTCTCTATGTCTCTGTCTGTCTGGCGAGCGCATGCGCCCTATAGCGAAAACCTCTCCAAAAAAAAAAAAAAAAAAAAAAAGAAAGAAGAAAAAAAAAAAGAAAAGAAAAGAAAATCACACTGGGCACATGTGTATGCATACCCAAAATCTCAGCAGAAGAATGGAGAAGGGACTGTGATGTGGCCATCCCCCCCAGGGGGTGATTTCTCACTATCTCTGTCTGTCTCCAGTGAGTAAATGTGCCCTATGACAAAAACCTTAAGAAAAAAAAAAAGAAAGAAAGAAAGAAAAAAAAATCTTCTAAGTTCCCATACTAGGGGCTAAGACTGAGGGTGTTAATCCTATATTAGATCTCTGGTCCTCGAGGATCTTCTGGTGTCATCCCCTGAAGGACAGCTGATATGGTTTAGCAAACTCACTAACACAGAAGCCTAGTGGGGTCATCTACGGTGACCCACCAGCATTATCTTTCCCAAATCACCCAGTGGACTATGGTGGGACATCAAGGGATGTGACTCGGTTATGGGAGAACATGGATTTTGGGGGGGCTGAGTAGATATCAGGAAAAGGTTTTGATATTTACACCTAGCCTTCATTTGTGGTTTTTCAGTTTCTATCCTCTGTTCTCATCTGTACCTGTTCTCTGACACTGGATCAGTCAGAGTACTGCTTGTTAGGTCAATCGCTATGCTTCCTCACATCCTCAAAACTGAGATATAAATAAATCTCCTTTTGGTACCAGCAGATGGCGTAATGGTTACGTCCTTGGATTCACATATTGTCGACCGTGGTTCGAGTCCTGGACCCAGTGGCTTAAATCTCACACTGGTTGCACGTGTGGCCAAGATCCTGAGAGGAGAATGGAGGAGAAGGGATTGTGGTATGGCCATCCTTCTTGGGGGTGACTTCTCACTTTCTGTCTGTCTGTCTGTCTGTCTTCAGCGAGCACACATGCCTTATAGCAAAAATCTTAAAAAAAAAAAAAAAAAAAAAAAAAAAAAACCACCAAAAAACTCCTTTTACCATTCATGTAAGCCATTAAGAATGCTTCCTGGGCCAACCCCATCGCCTAATAAAGGGAGCCAGAGCCCACATGGCTGACTGCGCAGCTCAAATCCTGGCCCTGGTGCTTTTAAAAACCTGTTGGGTGTGTGCTCATGCATGTTCAAATTCCCAGCAGGCTGGAGAAATGGAGGAGAAGGGATTGCACTGTGATCTCACCCAATTAGGGAGTGCTTTATCCCCTCTGCCTCTGTCATTCTCTGGTGAGTGCACATGCCCTGGCAAATTCAAAAATGAGAGAGTATTTTCTGAAAATAATTTTGTCTTCTATGTTAAGAACAGACAGACTTCATAAAACATAGAAACAGACTAGTTTTATCGAGTTGAGAATTTCAGTCTAAAGTAAAGTGTCCCTGTTTGCAGATTCACTTGACCGACACAGAGGAAGGAGTCATCTAATCCCTAGTCTCTTTAAGCCTTCAGTCTTTTCTTCTTCTATCATTTATAAGTGTACTCCTTCGGGAGGTGTCTTGATGGAGTCAATGCTGGGAGATCACAAAGGGTTATCAGGTTATCCAACTGTGGGTGGTGGGGTGGCATTACCCCCTTATGTGTCTCTCCTTGTCATCACGTCCCCTACAGTCAGAATAGAACCCTTGTAATGGTTGCTGCCAAGAGGATGCTTGTTCCAGTGACAAAGGTGACCACTGAGCAAACCAAAGGAGCTGCTCAGCAGAGTTAACTGTGAGGAAAGGGCAAAAGTACCCGTGAACTGTTAGCCCAAAGCTGTATCCTCTTAAGAATGGTCTTAGTTTCCAGGGACCCCCAGGCGCAGTATTTTTAAACTTGGATCTTCTGTTTGCTCATTGCATGGAAGAGGAAAAATTTCCCCTATCGCCTCTGTTCGGTGTGATTCCATCTTGATCCTCTCCAAAGTTTGGAGACAGTGATTGTTGGAGGAAAATAGTCCGGAAGTCCTCTCCAACAGTCTTTCTGCTTCCTTCCCACCTGCACTAAATGGTGACCCTGATGGGGCCCAAGACAAAACAGTCACTGAATTGTCTTCCTTGGGAAAGAATTACAACCAACTTAGTGAAAACTCAAACCACAGTGGTAAACTGAAGGATGCTTCTTAGTTCCTTCTTACTCAGCCCATTGGTTTCTCACTGAAGATCAAACACAACTCAAAAATCTGATCTGGCCTTTTTCCTCTCTGCCTCTGAGCTCTGGGTACAGGCTAGAAGCAGAAAAGTACCTTCGAAGCAGCAATAGGAGGCTCCATAAAGGAGCAGGCCAGCACAGTCTGTCAGCTAGACAGCAGCTCCAGAATCATGACAATCTGCTCGAAGCAAATTCTCACACCTGCCACCCCCATCCCCTTCCATTTACTTAGTTCCTCATTGGTTTTGTTTTCTTCTTTTCTCTCGCTCTCTCTCTCTCTTACTTTCTCCCTCCCTCCTTCCCTTCCTTCCTTTTTTCTTTTTCTTTTCTTTTCTTTCTTTTTTTTTTTTTTTTTAGGTTTTTAATATAGGGCATGTGCACTTGCTAAAGAGAGACATAGAGTGAGAGAGGGAAAGTGAGAAAATCAACCCCTACAGAGGATGGCTGCAATCCTTTCTCCCCCAGTCTACTCTTGGGATTCCAGGACTCAACCACACAGCCCGCCATGTGGGATCCAGCACCTTAACTTCCACCCCACCTGCTGGTCCTCTCTTATTGTTTTCTTAACAAGCAGGCCCTAAGATGGCCTTGGGAGCCCTCTCTCATCCACTCCTGTCTAGTCAACAAAGGCCGCCCATAGTAAGGATGGCAAAGAAGTATTTGAGATGTGGAGCTGCCGCTTCGGCTATGGGGTAAGTTTCTGCATTAAAAAACAAAATTATAGAACAACCACAAACAAACAAAACCACTGCTTCCCAACAAAGATGGAGACTGATCTGGGGCTCAGAGCCACTGGCGCTGCCACCTTTGTGCCTGGTCTCCTGGCTCACAAGGAACCTCTAATCCTCCTCTAAGATCTGGACACAAGCAGAAATAGCAGCCCTCAAGCTCCTGAGCGTGTGGGATTTGGGGGAATAAAAATCAATGGGAAAAATAAAGTAGGAACAGAGTAATCATGTTTCCAAACTGCAAGTTATTAGATAAAATTTGCTAGTTACTCTTACCCACAAGGGTGGAGTGGAAATACAGCAATGTGGGAGAAGACTGGAAACCCCTGCTCCTCTGTGATAACGCACAGAGCTCTGTATAGGAGACCATGCCATGATTCTGGCCACAGGCTGTTTAATACGGATAATGGGAGAAAAGGATGAATGTGACCAAATGAGGCGATGGCACCATGTGGACGTCATTAAATACAAAGTTGGCAGGGGAAATGGCTAAATGAAATGCTTAGACTGACAGGTTCTTCATGCTAACGCTGTTTTGAAGAGGCCCAGAGCCAAAAGTATTGAAAAATCTCTTTCTCCCAGTGAATTACTTTTTTCCAAGCTGGGAGAGCATTTCCCCAATGGCACCCACCCCCTCATTCTACTCCATTCCCAGCCAAAGGTTTTCTGAAATTGCCAGAGGCACAGTTATAACATCTTTCACAATTTCCCTCTAGGTTTGCAAAAAGTAGGGAAAGTTTTGCCTGTACCAAACTTAGCTCTGCTCTACTCATGGCCAAAACTGTGAGGTTGAGAATGTTCCTAAGGGTTTCCTAAAGTAATGACATTACTGGGAATTAGGTTTCTGAACCCAGCAACCTGACTTCCTTAAAACACAGGCCCTTGATTCTTTTCTGATTGAGCCCCACGATAAATTAAGAAGATTTAAATATATAAAAGAGTCTAATAAACTCCATTAAAACAAACTTTAACTTACGACTGTTCTGGACTCCCTAAAATAAGGCCCCTACTTTTTGATGCAGCTGTGGTGAATGAAAAGGAGTCAATCTGGGTTTGATTCATTGTAATTAAATGACTTTTTAAATGGGAGTGAAAATTTCCAGGATAAACAACAATGGAGATTTTTAAAGTAGCAACAACAACCCAACAATTTTCTCATTGGTAAGAGGGAGCTCACTTTGTTTTTCTATATTTGAGTCTATTACCTGCATAGTCTTGCTCTGAGATCATAATTGGCCCTTGGGACTGTATGTAGGCTGAAGAAGGGTGATTCATGTCTAATACTAGGATGAATCTTTACATGAAGTATATGTACATGTGTTTACTCACATACATTTATATGACTGATGGAATAAGTTAGATGGGGAATTGAAGTTGAATGGTAAACTTGCAAGTAAGTTACTTACCTAAATACTCTAATTTCCTTGACTTTGTGTTACACATCTCTTTTTTCTTTGAAGGTTTTTGCCATGGGCACATGCGCTTGCCAGAGACAGAGGAAAAGTGAGAAATCACTTCCTGGGGGATAGCCATGCCACGATCCCTTCTCCCTTTGGAATTTTGGGCATGCACACACATATGCCTGGCATGACTTTCAAGCCTCCAAGTCTGGGATGCCAATCATGGTTGGCCATTTGGGAATCCAGCACTTTACCTACCACACTACCTGCTGGCCCCTACACATCTTTTGAAAGAAAATCTAAATGTAAAACTAGATGTATCCCAGTCCAGACAGTATAACTGAGCCACCTAGACAGACAGATCTATAGAGAAAGCTGTACTCCATAGGGGACATTGCTATTTCAGTATTTAATCAGGAAAAAAAAATGCTTTTTCCCTAAAAACAAACAAAGAAACCTAGGGAAGTGAGCATCTAGCAGTCCACACAATTTGACTGGAGCCTTATGTAAACAGTAAAGTGCTGGCATAGGCATAGAACTCAACAACATCTTAACTTAGTCAGCAGTTCACACCAAAATACCTGTTAGAAACCATGAATAAGAAGGGAAGATTACTTTCGAAGGGCAAAAACCAATGTCTTATGAAATAAAATACTACCTATTTTTTCCCCATAAAGTTCATTTAATTATTTTTCCATGAGGGAAAGAGACACCCTCACAGGGTCCTCAGGCCATGATCCACCCCCACCCTCAGCTGGTCAGCATCACAGACACATGCACAACCATTCCTAGCATGTACAGGGAGACCTCAGGATGCAAACTGGGGCCCCTCCCATGCGGCCCCAGCATCAGGGAGCATTGCACTAACATTGCACGACCACAGCTGGCCAAAATACTACCTGTTCAAATTTCAAATGAAAGTTTAAGCACATTCTCACAGGGTCTGAAGAACATGTGATTTCTCACTGCAACATGCCCAGGGAAAGGAAGATACTTACCCTAATCATCATCTCTCTCTCTATAATGCTGTCCTCCAGGGAAAACATTTCTGACACAGGCCTCTCCTTCACAGGCTCTTTTTTGACCCGCTCCTTCACACTTGTCAGGTCAGGTTCCGAGATAGATGGACCTAGGGAAGGCCCATTGACAGCCAGCTGGTCTGCCCGGGAGACACTGATGGCCTTAGTTGGCCCGTGCCGCAGCACCCGGGCTCTGGCGACAGCAGGGGGAAGGTTCACCTGCTCCTGCCTCAGTGCCCCATTGCTCACACTTTTCCTTGGTCCAGGGTACTCTGGTGGGGGCTTGTTGGGAATCCGGGCCAATGCTGCCTGCAGCTGGGCGCTGTACTCCATCTTCTCACGGAGACCAGGGATCTGGGACACTGGTTCTGGAGCTTCCTCCTCCTCCTCCTCCTCGCTCTCACTGCTGTGGATCAGCATTGTGGCATCAGAGAGCGTCTTCTTATGGTGGTACTGAGGCAGCTGGCGGAGCTCGTGGCCCCCGGGGCCCTCCTCTGGCGGCCCCTGCTCCCGGAGAGTGTTCCGGCGAGCCACAGGGATGTTGAGCGACTTGAGTGTCATGGCCTCCATGCCGCGCACCATGCTGCTCATCACCTCCAGGCTATGCCTCTTGTTCGCCGGGCCATGGTGCTTGGTGGCCGTGAGAGGCTCGCTCACCTCCTGGAGGGACTGATGCACCACCGGGGAGCTGTCCTCTTGGAAAGTTTTCACTGAGAGCTGCACCTTCCGTGTCACCAGGTCAGGGCTACTGCCACTGACATACTTGTGGCGGTGGCTGGCGAGGTCTGGGGTGCTGGTGGCTGGGCGAGGCCGTGGGTAGGGGGGCGGAGGCCTGAAGAGATAGTTCTTGAGCATATGCGCTGTGTTGTAGTTATGGCCACCTTGCAGCTGCATGTTGGCCAACTCCGGGGTGCTCACAGTGTGTGAGATGGCGCTTGCCCCCGGCTTGCTTGGCACCATGTTATTCTTTGGGTTTGTCTGGTCAGAAGGACTGACAAGTTTGTTACCATAGCCTCCCTGTGGCCCATACGGGACAGTGTAGGGGTGTCTCTCCCGCATCTCTGGTTGGCTGTACACCAGGTCCTCTGGCTGGTTGTAGGCATGGGTGTTGATGATGTTGAGGTTCCGCAGAGACTGGCTCTGGCTGTCCGTGTGCACAATCCCCCTCTTCATCTGCCGCATGACTGTGTCATAATCGGGAGTCGGCCTGTACGATGGCACAATGATCGCGCTGTGCCGGTGGCTTGGGATATAGTCTGCCCGCATGATGTCACTCCCAGGGATACTGAGGTTGGAGGACACAGGAGAAGCCTGGATGAAACTCTGTGAGCAATTGAGGGAGTTGACACTGTGAACGCTGCACACGCTGCCATTGGTGACGGTGCCATTCAAGTAATTTAAGTCCAGGCTGTTGTGAGAGTTGCAATACAAAGCTTCTTCGTTTCCATGGAAAATGCTGTCTAAAGATGTCAAACAAAGGAATGTGAACTTCCAAATCACCCTTCCTGGATCAAGTTCATCCTCCCATTCGTGGGGTGACTTAGTTTAAGTCATAAAAAGTGAAATCCCATGGTCTCTGCCCACACATTCCATTTCTCAGATGAGAAGACAACACACAGAAGGAACACTTAAATGCATGCTGAAACAAAAACTGAACCTAAACCAACAAAGGTCTGCCCATTTGGAATAGATATCACCTGGGGAAGCTCTTGATTTTACCATGAGCTTTGAAATCAGGCACCACTCATGGTCCTCATATTGGACGGATCTGTTTTCCTGTGCAGGACTCTGCAGCAGGCCTGGGTATCTGGGCCAGAAGTCAAGAATTTCAAAAGGAAAATAGATCTGAAGTTACTGAGAACTTGAGATGTTGTTCCTGACTACCATGGAACAGGTCTCTTTACCGCAGGGACCACTAAATGTTCATGAAGAGACACAATAAATATAGCCACAGGATGTCAGCATAAATAGCTTGTTCTGAGCAGGAACCAATGCATGGGAGGCAAAAACTAGAATTACGAGTTCTTTTAGCCATTCCTGAAATCCTCCCCTAGAATGGTTTCATCCCCAAGGTCAATTCAAGTAAAAGATAAATATAATTTAAAGTGGTACCTAAAGTAACAAAAACAAAAGCTTCCTAAATCCAGGTCCCTGAATTTAGGTGTCTAGTGCTCCTCTAACACACAAGACTGAACTGTGGCCAAAGAACATTCATAGTCACACTATAGTTTTGAGCATGAGAAGACAAAATCAGAAAAAAATGAAAATATTTAATTGTCAGAAAAGGAGGTGTGGACACAGATCTGATCAGGCGACATAGTGAAGAAAAACTGAGAACAGAGAGACAAAGGAGCTGCAAGTGTGTGTATCTCTTTCTCGAAAGAGAGAGAGAGACACAGAGAAACAGACAGATAAGTAGACAGGCACCCCCAACAGGGATTTCACACTGCAACTCACTCCCTCCTCAGTTAACAGGATCATGAGCACACGCACATGCACATGCCCAGGGAGACTCCAGGAGGCAAACCCGGGACCTCCCATGGGGCTTCAGCTTCACAGAGCCTTGGGCTATCACTGGGCCACTGCAGCTGGCCCAACTTCTCGTTCACGGTGAGCCCCAGTTACCTTGTGACGTGTGTGTTTCCGAGTAGTGCTCACCACACTGGACGTGCATGGGAGGCAGGATGTACGGCTGCTGCCTGGGCTGAAACAAGAACACACAGAGGTGGGGAGGCCATGGCAGAGACGGCCATCGACTCGCATGGAACCAGCCCCAGAGCGACAGTCCCCACCACTCACATTAACAGGAAAGCACACTGCAGCCATGCTTCCTGCCACCTCGTCGACCCCACCCGCTCCTCATCCATAACCCCACCTCTTCACTACGTTTGGGACTGGAGAAAAAACAGGGAAGACGGAAAGTTGGTTCAGGATCAGAGAGAGAGAGAGAGAGAGAGATATGACAATCAAGACTAAATTTACTATCTATTTTCTAATACACTTCTTGCAAGGTTCCCACACCTTCTTTAACAGGAATAACTTAGAACAGATATATTAAGATGACCTAGTTAAGAAATAATAAGAGAAGAAAGGAGAAACTATTTCATTCTATTCAAAACTGACTCCTGCAGCCACGGAAATAGGGACAAGGTCGGTGTGAAGTGAGGCCCAGTGGTTAAGTTTTTATGAAAACCTACAATGTGACTCCGAACAGTGATTGACTTACTGACCCTCCCCAGTGTAGAGCAGAATGTCGGAAGGGTGGCAGGGAGTCCAGTTCAACCATCTCCCACCCCTTACTCCTGCCCAGTGCATAATCTTTTCCACTAGACTCTTAAAGGCAGTCATTTCGAATTGACCTCAATAACTTCCTGCTGCAGAAGAGGGAAAAACTTTTATAGGGAAAAGAAAACACTTGGATTACGTATTCAGTAAGTCAACAAAGAAAGTACTTTTTTTTTTTTTTTTGGCCAGTGTGATCTACACCAAGTCCTTTAACTTCAGTAGGTCTTAGTTACTGGTCTATCAAATCAAGCCTCTTCTCCCATCTCAAACATTATCCATTTAATTCAGATGTTGGAGTTCCAGAGAAGAGTTGGCTTGATTAAAAAGGTTTAATGCAGGAGACAAAGGAAAAAAACCTTAAGTTTGTAAGCCACTAAATAGGATAACCTCTTCTATTTCTACTAGCCTTACAGATACTACTTTAAAGGTTGCTGTTTTAGAAAAGAAGCTGAGATCAAACTCAGAAAACCCAATACCAGTCAGGCTCACAGCTCACAGCAACCCTTTGTGGAAGAAGAGCACTTGCCAGACTTGGAAGCTAGGGAAATATGGTTTTCTCTGCTCCACACAATGTTTGAGCATTGAATGGGCAAATGAAGGCAATGAAGACAAAGGATCCCCAAGTTTAAAGAAGTTGAGAGAGAACAAATGAGGAAATGAAACTAAATCAATCTAGAAGAATTCGGAGCATCAAGAGGCACTGCAGCACTCCTTAATCTTCCCAAGTCTTCCCTGGTTGAAGCTTGAGTTGCAATTTAAAAATATTTTTCTTCTTGGCCGTAATTCAACTCAAGTTTTCCACGGTAGAACAGATGGTTTTAAGGCCCCCCCTTTTTTTAAACCTTTTTTTTATTAAACAAAAAATAAATAAATAAAAACAGTGGGCAGGATTTATATAATAGAAATATATGGCAAGACAAAGTTGCTTTCCTGATTTCTCCTATTCTTATGAATTGGCATCAGAATACAGACAAAACACCATACTAACTAATCCTGCAAACATCGTTTCAGGATTATATTATTTATTTCATTCTTTTATATATTCCAACATTATTCCATTTCTTCTTAGCTCTGCTAATATAGAAACAAATTAGATGCCCTAACACAGGGGGTAGAAGGGAAAGAGAACCAGCCATGGGCAGCCATGGGTTATCTGTCAGGAAGCCAAAAGACAAGGCACTCTGGCCTTACTCGCATTCACCCTAAGGAGATCTCAGTGAAATAGTTCAAAAAGCATGGGGAAGAGTGAGTCCACAAATTCAGTAAGGCTTCCTGTAGACTGTCTTCATTCAAATAAAATAGGTAAACGTCTGCATTTCTGGATAATTAGGTAAAATCACAAGACCGCTTTAAAACACTTTGTCCCTCAAGGTGTTTCATGGACACAAGCAAAAAAACTCATCTCACGAATTAAGACATCTGGCCTCTAAAAAAGGAAAAAAAATAATAAAGGAGAAGATTAAGAAATTGGGCCACAGGAGCTAGTAGGTGGTACAGTGATTAAGGCGCTGGACTTTTACATAGCCGACCATGGTTCGAGGCCCGGGCCCAATGGCTTGAAAATCATGCAGGGCACGTGTGCCCAAAATCCCAAGAGGAGACTGGAGGAGGAGGGACTGTGGCTTGGCCATCTTCCCTGGAGTGATTCCTCACTTATCCTCTCTGTCTCTTTCTGGCAAGTGCATGCACCTTGTGGCAAAAACAGGAAGGAAGGAAGGAAGGAAGGAAGGAAGGAAGGAAGGAAGGAAGGAAGGAAGGAAGGAAGGAAACAGCTGGGCCACAGACAAATCTACTGGTGATCCAGGGGGAAAGTCCAACATGTCCCTTTAAATCCCCAAGGCAAAAGACCACATGTGACATACAGAATGACTGTCCCTAATTTAAAATGCTTAGGATCAGAAGTGTTTTGGATTTCAGATTTTTTTTTATTCTGGAATATTTTCATATCTACAATGAGATATCTTGGGGGTGGGACAAAAATCAAAACACAAAATTCTTTTATATTTCATGTACACCTTATACACATAGTCTGAAGGTAATTTTATATATTTTATATTGCAGCATTTTGACTGTGACCTGTCACACGAGGCCAGCTGTAGAATTCTCTACGTGTAGTGTCACGTTGATACACAAAAACATATTGATTGGATTCTGGAGTATTTTAAATTTGGGGTTAGGAACGCTCTACCTGTGTTATATTGTGCATAAATTGAGATGAATAACACTCAGTGGTACTTAGGAATTAGTATGTGCTGATAAAAATGTCTCAGCTATAGAATTCTAAAAGTCCTTGTTTATACCTTTTTCCAAAAAATGTTTTAAACTTCTCTTTTAAAAAGTTACAGAAAACATACTATAGTGTATATGTGGCATACGACAAAAAATTCAATTATAGTCTATCAACTTGAAGGAACTGTTCACTTAGAAAAATATCACATTTATTTTGATTCTGTAGAAAAAGATAACCTAAAATAAAAGAACTGTGAGTTAAAAGAAGAAGAAAACTTCAAAAGACATGAAACTCTTTGCATTTGTCTATTACATTATCTTTAAGTAATCCTTAAAATAAAATATAGAGCCAGCTGGTGGTATGGCGCTGAAGATTGAGAAACACACCAGTCACATGTATGTGTGTGTCCGCAATCTGAAAGAAGGGAGAGACAGAGAAGAGATGAAGTGTGACTATTTCCCATGGGTGGGTCTTTGTAACCCCCTCCGAACCCCCCAACCTATCTCTCTCTCTGGTGAATACATATGCCCTCTGGCAAAAAAAAAAAAAAAAAAAAAGAGAGAGAGAGATTTTTGCTATAGGGCACGTGTGCTCCTCAGAGGGACAGAGAGAGACAGAAAACGAGAAATCCCCCCTCAGTGGGGAGGGCCACACCACAGTCCCTTCTCCATTCTCCTCTGGAATTTTGAGCACACACACTCGCCCAGTGTAAGTTTCACGCCTACAGGTCCGGGACTCAAACCGCGGTCAGCCATGTGGGAATCCAGCAACATAACCATTAGGCGATCCACTGATCCCAACTCTCTGGCAAAAAATTTTTTAAGAAAGGAAAGTAGATCAATTAAAATTATGTTGGCTAATTAAAGCACTAAAATTAGAAAATGTGCAATCAACTTTCCCCATCAAATATTCTACCTGAGGCCACCAACCAGACCAATTCAATTTTTGCTTAAACATTTTCTGACTAGTTTATTAAGCTCTATCTATGGCCGTGAATAAAAAAGAACTTGTGAAGCTTATAATGAAGACATCCCCTCACAGATAAGCAGTAGATGAAAATACACAGGCTATATGCTGAAGGAACATGGTTTTGTTAGCCTGGAATCAGATTTATTACACAGTGAATCCTGAACCACACTTATGAGTGGTGATTGGCATGGGGGGGGGGGGGGGCTCTAGGGGACAACACAAGTGTGCATCACAGTTGTTTTGCAGAATGATGTCCTCCTGTGTTCTCATGAGGTCTCTCCCGATCAGGATGCCCTAGCCATCTCACCCCTTAACAAAACAAAGAACACTCAATAGTCAGACTCCTTAGTTTTTGAAGATTGTCTACATACCAGAGAGGACCGGCTCCAGGTGGGCTGGCGTCTGATGGGAGGTGGAGAATTTGATTGTCTAAGTGAAAAGGTGAAAAAGTGAGAATGGTTATTATTGATCAGATATAAAAAGACCAGACAGACAAACAGAGACAGAAGGGGAAGGTACACAAGACTGGTAAGACTGATGCCAAAACATGAACACTGCTTTTAAAAAATATTTCCTTTTTCATTCTTTTTATTTTTTAAGTTTAAAAATGTTTGGAACACATGATACTTAAGTTCTACAAAGCAATATTAAAAGAATGCAGCTTATTTCTATAGAAACATTGTGAGGAAAATAAGCAAGACTAAAAAAGTATTACCACCATTACATGGATTTAAAAAATGTACTCTATAGGGGCCGGCAGATGGAACAGTGGTTAAGGATGTTAGACCCCCACATGGCTGATCACGGTTCAAGTCCTAGACCTTACAGCTTGCTTTCTCGCTTTCTTTTTCTCTCTCACTCTTGCTCTTTTTCTGTCTCTCTCTGGTCAAATTAAAAATAAGTAAATAAATAAAGTTAAATAATTCTTAAAAAAAACTAAAAAATGTACTCTGTACTTTTGTGTATGTATAAAATCTTTATAATCAAAAAAAATTGCAGGAAGGAAAAATATTTTAATATACTTCTAGTAAAATAAAAATCAAAATTAGATAAAAATTTCTAACTATAGCTGTGTAAATGTCATTAATGTTGAGATAACACATTTTACAAATATTTATATGATCAGATCTTTTCCAGACTAAGAATGAACTTAATTAAAAAAAATTTAGAGATAAAAATAAACTAGGAATATTGTCAAATTCTTGAGAACTGAAATGAAAGGTGCCTACAAGTAATATGTCCCAAATAGACAACACTTTCCCTAGTCTCCATAATAAAGTTTTTAATCAAGCTAAAATTCTTTCATTGAAAAGATTCTCCCTACTTAGATTAAATTCTTCTTGCCTTTTTGGTGACAAATACGTTTTCTTTCATAAATGAAGGCAATATGATCATAATGTTGGATTTTCTCAGATGACTGACCAAATACACAATATTATCAGATCCACATTAAATACCCTCCCCTTATTTTTTTCTCTCCATGTTAAGTAATACTGAACTATGCCCTGGGGCTACATTCCAGATGAAGAGCGCACCTCTATAGGAGCAGAGAATCAGTCAGTCAGAGTCTGGAAGCAGAGTGTGGAGACCTTTGGAGAGGATGCAGTTTGCGCATGGAGAAAGATGCTCCCTAAGATGGTTCAAGTTTGGCCAAACTCTAGACAGATACCTGCAGCCTTTATAGAGCCTAAGCTGAGCCTCCAAAATGCCAGAAGAGATCTTCAAAACGTTCAGGGAAATCACATATTATGACAAAACTCTGCATGGATTTCAAAATTTTGTTTATACCAAAATAAACTTGTACTTTCATTTCATTTTTCTACAAATGTTTTAAAGTCCCCTTATATAGAGAATCTAATGTATATGTGGAGTGTGTGTGTGTACTTTTTAGAGAGAGTGCCCCAGTTTTTAATCAAATAATACATTACTGGATTGTCAGAAAAGTCATGATGCATTTTTGCATAGAAAACATAATTACTCTTTTCATAGTTCCGTCTAATATGTGATGTTCACTTATATCAGAAGACCACCTAAGAAATACAAATACTCAGTAAATTTTACAGTAAGGCCATTTATCAAGAAATGGTTAAACCGGAAGATGACAGTGAAATCTACCTCTTAAAACCATCTTTTAATTCACCCTGCCAAAGTCTACTATAGAATTTCTGTTCATGTCAAAGACACCCCCACAAGTCAAGGCCCACGGCAAGGTAGGATAGCACAGAAGTGACCTCCAAGGATCTCCTGGGAAGGATGGTGTGTGAACTGCAGGTGAGAGGGGGGTCTATAAGAAAGTATGGCTGCTATGTGCCACTCCCTGCCCACTCTTCTGATTCACATTTGCACTTTGCTGTGGGCCTAATACTATCAGATATAGATTCAGACCCCAACAGCGACCATCTGCACTGAGTGGTTTGAAAGAGTCTCCACCATGAGCAGACGAGTCTGCCACGACCTGGTGATCCAGTGATTAGGCAGCTATAGGAACTACTCTAGGACAATATTCTATACACTCTTGGATGTGTCCACCGTGGGGGTGGAAATACAGTTCTTCCCTTACATTTACATCCCTGAACTCTCTGAAACAAATTAAAAACCTTGGGTGCCCAAACTGCCAAGCGCACTCTGCTGAGGAACGTCTTTTGAAGGCAACCAAGGTAAAGACGAGGACAGCGTGAGCCCAGCACGCCACCTCGGAGGTCAGGCCACAATGAAGTTCCCTCATCATGGTCCCCTTTATCATCTTTATTTCCAAATTAAATTAAAAAAATACACACGGATTTGCCACATCTATGAGTGTCTTCCAAATCTTCCTCTAATTACCCTGGCCTCTCATTTACAGTCAGATGACATGACCCAGGAGCACACGCAGGGTTAGCCAACTGTGTAAGCGAAACGGGGCTGCGGATGACAGGAGCGTCTTCTCTTTCAAGTTGGCTCGTCACTCGGCTACCCACTTCTGAACACTTGCCACATCTGACACGAGGGGCACCCTGGCAAATTGGAAGCTGCGCGGCCCCTCCGAACTCATAGGGCAGGGTTGGAAAGGCACTAATGCGGGCCAACCCATCCAGGCAATTGAGCCTTCGCAGTCAATTTGTGAATTATTTCTCTCCAGGCACAGGTACTACACTAGACAGTCTTTATCACACATTCCCTCCCTCCTGCTTGGCTTCAGCTTACTTCCTTAGCTCTACAGGGAACAAGGGCAAAGAATGAATGGAAAAAGTGGCCCAGGACCTAAAGCACATGAGCTTGTACAGCCAAAGCCACGTAGTGAGAGGGATTCAACGTTCACTCACTCGGTGCAGATTTTGTTTTGTTTGTAAAACTTGTGCCGTGTAGTGAACAACCGGGAAATGTACTTGGCATTTTCAATATCATCCTTGGAGGAAAAAAAAAGAGAGAAAAAAATAAACAAACATTAGTTTGATTAGCTATATGTTTCACGAGGATTCTTCTGAGCAGAGACAGAACCCTTCGTCCATTTATCTCAAGCACAAAATCACATGCTGGGACAGAAAAATAAACCAACTTGCTGAATTTCAGCAACGGCCAGGTCTATAAAGCCCACCAAAGAATGGCAGAACTCTAAAGAGTCTTTCATGTCCTATGAGCTGGGGTGACACTGATGAACTGGTGTCATCTGTACATAATTCCAAACCAAATGTTTTAAAAATAAATAGCTGAATCAAGGCAGAGCACGGGGTTAACACCAGCATCAGTAAGTCGGAGGCGGTGAGATGCACCAACAGCCTCGACCCTCGATGAAGCACTCAACAGAAGGCCAGTCACCCCATTTACTTCAGACTCAGCTTGGGTTGTGATGGAAAAGACCATTCAAGTCGGCCAGCAAACTCCATGAGGGCTCTAACTAGAGGAGGAACGCAGCCCTCCAGACAAGGCAAGCCAGCATAGCTAAGGCAGCTAGCTGGTGAACCAACTCCCACAGCCAAAGTCATCCTGGAAACCTAGCATTCTGAACATGGTATCTCACCCCTGCTATCCTGGAATGAGTAAGGACAGAGTTGGGCATGGATTAGAAAGTAAGCATTCAACCAGGTATTTATTCTGTCAAGATATAGAGTAAGGGAAGCACATTATGAATGGAAAAGTCAAACAGCAAGCTACTTGTGGGACCCAGCCTTGACTTGTCCTTTTGCTTACCGTGTGAAAGAGAGCTGTCTCTTCTTTGTTGATGAGCTCTACCAGAATAGTCGACTTGTTGTTAGTGATATTCCCAATATCATTCCACCTGGTCAAAAAGAAATGTAATGGTTTGTTCCGAGATGTTCCATGCATTTGTGATCCTACACAAGAGGGTTGTCTGATTTTATAAAATTATAATTTTGCTTTATTTTTAAAGCTAAATGTTCCAGGTCAGCTGGTGGCATAGTAGTTGAGGTGGCTAGATCCTACAGGGCCAGCTGCATGGACCTAGTAGCTTAAGAAACACTCTGGGCACATGTGTTTATGTGCACCCAGAATCCCAAGATGAGAATGGAGGAGTGGGGATTACACTGTGGCTGTTGCCCCTGGGGTTGCTTTCTCACTTTCCCTTTCTCTCTCTCTCTTTCTCTAGTGAGCACATACACCTTTTCAGTTTGCACCCCCCCCCCAAAAAAAAAGGATGAATATTTCTTCGTTCAAAGGAGAAGAGTTAAAAAACACAACATATAACTACTTAAATAGTTAAAAATCCTACCATGTAAAACAGATCTGGATAGCGCTGGTTAGATGTGAGAGGTCTTCAAATAAGTTCACCAAAAACATGTATTATAAAAAAAAAAAACTTTGAAAAATCTTTGCAGCAAAATAAACTCACAGCTTAATTCCATTTTTCCACAAATTTTTAAAGTCCTCTCATCATGTATGATTTATTATAAAGCAAATTTACAAGGAACTTTTCCTATGTTTTTTTTCCCTCTTTGTATTTCCAAACTGACAAAATATTTTCTATGACCCCTGCTTTTGAATGATGGGGGAGTATATTATTATATTGTTGGAAAAGTCATGACGTTTTTTCTATGCAAAAATGCATCATGACGTTTCTAACAACCAAGTATTAAAAAGCAGTGTGTTCCCAGGAAACAACACAAAGAATTCACGTGGATTCTGTGATGCAACACACACCACAGATGTGTGACAGGGAAGGGGACTCTTGGCCACATCCCCACACTGGTTCTATTCATGATAAATGGTGAAGAGGGTTACAGTGCCAAAATAATAAGCATCAGAGTCCTTTACCAAAATAAATCTACTTTTCCAAAACATACACTTCTACCGAAAAAAAAAAAACCAAAACCTCTTTTGTTCATATAAAAATTAAAAATCATTTTGCTTTTTAAAAAAAGTGTGCTATAGTGCATGTGTGCTTGCCAGGGAGAGACAGAAAGAGAATATAAGAAAGCACCCCTCAAGGGGGATGGCCATGCCAAACCCTTCTCCTCCGCTCTCCTCTTGGGATTTTGGGCATGCATACACACGCACCTGGCATGTTTTTCAAGCCAACAGGTCCAGGACTTGAACTGCGCAGTCGGCCATGTGGGATCCAATGCCTTAACCACCACACTATGTGCTGGCATCTGGGTTAGGCAGAGGGTGCAGGACAATGGGAAGAATCCAGTTTGGAGTTAACAACTGGTCATGGTTAATCCTGACAAGGTAAACCAGGAGATTGACTAGAGGGTTGGTGCCTAGCCATACTCAAAGTGTGTTCCTTTCTGACTGGGGGTTATGGGGTGGGAGGCTCAGAACCTATTTCTTGGGATCGGATGAGAAAAAAAGGGTTTACCCTCTGCCATCAGGCCTCCAGGAAAAGCAAGATGAATTTCTTCAGAACCACTGAAATCCTGTGGAGGGCCGCCCTTAACTGAATTGGGAAAATCTCAACCCTGATCTATAGCCTGGCTCTTAACTCATCTGGACAAGTTTAACACTCAGTGTGGCTTATCTAGAGCTGCTCAAGGAGAAAAGAGGGAGGGCTAAAAGACAAATAAGGCTACCTGTATATTACTGCTTGTCTTCCGATTCTGTTTCTCACGAAAATCCCCATAAAGAAAATGCCAAGGTGCACACCGTTCCCGTGACTGTCCTGTGTGAGATCAACATTAGACATGAATGACGACTCACATTCATCGCAGCACCATCCACAATACCGAGTCGTGGAACAGCCCAGCATCCATCCAGCAAGAAACAGAGAAAGAAAATGTGGGATACATACACAGCAGGATGCCACTCAGCCTTTGGAAAGAGGGAAACCTGTCATTTGCAAGAACATGTATAGACCAGTGGGATGTTATGGTAAGTGAAATAAGCCACGTACACAAGATAAATACCACGTGCTCTTATATGCAGAAGCTGAAGGAGTTGAAATCATAGAAGCAGAGTGCAAAGGCGGTCACCAGGGGCTGTAGGGTGGGGGACTGTGGAGATACTGATCAAAGCACACAAAATTCACAGGGAGACTGAGGACAGGAGCTCCAGTGTACAATACGGCAACAATAGGTGATAACAATTGTTACTGGTAAACAGTACTCTTGAACATTCCTGTGGGGAGCCAGGTGGGGGGTATGTAGCACAACTGACTCCCATGGAGAAGGTCCTGGGTTCACATCTCAGGCAGCTGTACAGGTGCCCATGATCTCAGCTGGTTACCATGGGGATGGACTGTGGTGTGAAAATTCTGTTGGGATTGTTTCTCTCTTTTCCTCTTTCTCTCTCTGTATCCCTCTCTCATGGAAGAAGTAAACTATTTCTTTTTTTTTTTCTTTTGGAGAGGTTTTCGCTATAGGGCGAATGCGCTCGCCAGACAGACAGAAACATAGAGACAGAGAGACAGAAAGCGAGAAATCACCCCTCAGGGGGGATGGTCACGCCACAATCCCTTCTCCTCCATTCTCCTCTCAGGATCTTGGGCACGCACGCACACGCGCCTGGCATGAGTTTAAGCCACCAGGTCCGGGACGCAAACCGCGGTCGACTACGTGGGAGTCCAGCGACATAGCCATTACGCTAACTGCTGGTCCCAAGAAGTAAACTATTTCTAAAATAACCACTTAGTGTTCTCATCACAAAAACATAGTTAAGTATGTGAGGTGATACCTGTGTTAATGAATTCAATCTAGCCATTCCAAAGTGTGTCTATATATATAGATTGCAAAAGAACATGATGGGCACCATAAATATGTACAACTTTTATTAAAAAAATAAATGGGGGGGGGACCATGGTGTAACGTTTATGTCGCTGGATTCCTACGTAGTTAACCGCAGTTCGAGTCCAGGACCCAGCAGTTTAAAACTGTGCATACATGCCCAAAATCCCAAGAGGAGAATGGAGGAGAAGGGATTGTGGCATGGCCATCCCTCCGGGGCTGATTTCTTGCTTTCTCTCTCTCTGGTGAACACATGTGCCCTATAGCAAAAATCTCTCTAAAAACAATTTTTTAAAAATAGTTTTAAATAGGAGTTTATATTTATTGAGATAGTGTTATAAAAAGGCTCACCAGCAGTCTTGCAAGACTTGGCTGCGGTCCACCTTTGGATACCATGACCTGTTTCTCCCATAGGCGGCATGAATTACAGCACCAAAGCCGTAAGGCAGCCCACGGTGTGTGTGTGTTGGCAGTGGGGCAGGCCCTGGAGGAACTCACCCACTGAACTTCCTAGTGGAAGTTTTTCTTCTCACTTTGTCACAACACATTTCCAGTTTAAGAGAAAAATTTAGGGGCCAGCAAGTTGCATGAAAGTTAAAGCACTGGATTCTACATGGCCAACTGCATGGTTTGAGACCTGAACTCAATAGCTTAAAAAAAAAAATCACACTGGGCATGCATGTGTACATGTGCCCAAAATCCTGACAAGAAAGTAGAGGAGAAGGTATTGTGGACATCCCCCCAGGGGGTGATTCTTCTTTCTTTCTTTCTCTCTCTTTGGTGAGCATGTATGTTTTACAACAGAAAAACTTAAAAAAGAGAGTGAGTGAAAATGTTAGGATCTTTCTCAGATTTCCTAGCCATTTTGACTTTGTCTTTCATGAATATCTATTACGATCTCTTCCCTTCATAGTTTCTGTTTTTTAACATCAAAGTTATATATGCACATACTTTGAAGAGCTGAATATTCCTCAGGGCTTATTTTTTTAAAAGCCCACAGCAGACCTGGTCCACTGCATCCTCTCCCCAGAGGCAGCAACCTTCACCTCCTTTCAAGCCCGAGAGTGTGTTTTTGGCCTTTTCAACAGAGACCCTCACGGTCAGTTACAGGACATCTTCTAGAACCCCCACCTTCTGTTCTCCCTTTTCAGAACTCCCATTATGTTGGATCTTCGATGGGTCCTCTTACTCTTTTCTTTCCCTTCTCTATTTTCCATTTCCACATACTGTACTTTGGTTTTTGGTGAAATTTCCTCTGCATCTTTTTTTTTTCTTTAAAGAACTATTTTACTTTTATTCACTGTTATTATTTTATTTATTTTTTTGAAGTTGACCAGAGAACGACAGAGAGAGAGAAGGAAAGCAAGGAAGCAGCTGCCAGGTCCGGGACTTGAACCACAGTTAGCCATGTGGGAGTCCAGCCGCCTTAACCACCACACCACCTGCTGGTCCCTGAATCTTTTAACCTATTAAATTTTCCATCTTTATATGAAAGTTTTTAATTTCTGAGACTGTATTTTTGTAAGTCTTTACAAAGACTCATTGGACAGTGCTTTGACCAGTGGGTTGTTTTCTCTGTAAAGACTCTTAGATCTTCCAAGCTCCTTCACTCTATGTTGGCCTCTATCCTACGTACCAGGGCACCCTGTAGGGTGGTGCGTGGCTTCTATTCACATTCGAGAGTGGGATGCCAACTGCTGTTGGGAACTTCAGGAGCATGAGATGACCTATTGTCTTCACTATCTGCCCATGGTAGGGTCCTGTCTGCTTTTTCACACATCCCAGAGCTGACCACATCACAACCTCCACTCAACATCCTAGGGTGACCAGGTGGTCAACACGTGGTCTGCATGTGGTCACTTTAGTCATACACAGATACACAGGGAGAAGAAAAAAGAAGACAGCAGCCTGGCTAAGTCATGTAACTGGCAACGAGTCAGCAGTGCCTGTCTTCCCACACAGAGGAAGGTGTACCACCCCCTGGTCCCACTATGAATGTACTAGAAAGTGTGTCAGGGCCAAGCACAGTGCTCTTCAACACTATCCTCACCACCCCTATTTTCCAAAGCTTAGACTTACTAAAAAAAACATAAGCAAATGACCACAACAGAACCCCCAACTTGCAGGGATAGAAAAGTCAGTTTTGTTCAAAGTGGAGAGAAAGTTTACTCTGATTTTTCAACGGCCCCAAATATCATGACTATATATGGGCGGCTGAAATGTTAAGTGGGGTGCAGATGGCTTCATAAGGCATTATTGCAAGGGAAATGGATTACAACCCTATGAAGGGCAGCCATTAGAGAAGCAAAAGAAAATTAAACAGATCTGAAAAAGAGCCATTTAGCCCTTTCGCAAGCTGCGGCCACCCTGCTCAGTTCTGCTTGATGCACATGGGCAGTTCTCATTAAGGCAAATTGCAAACGCGCAGTAGAGGGAGAGCTGAGCACTTATAAACAGCCAGTGGAGCCAGTCTGGAGTGAAATGTTTGTGCTGGAATTACAGGCGTCTCCCAAACTGTTGAAATGTGCCAGTTGCTTTAGGTGTCTGATAAAACTCCATTTTTTGTAAAGTTGGTCAGCAGAGAGAACAAAATGAGTTTGGATTGCGGGCTCTGCTCCATAAATGACCACGCACCATGACCTCCAACCACACCCACTTCAGGAGGTGGATCCGCTGTACAGAATGTGAAGTGCTATCAGTTTCCCAGGTACAGTTTCCAAACACCATGCGGGCTGGAAACTTAAAACGGAGGGCTCTACAGAGCTAGAGATACAAAATATGACAGCCTACAGGAAATGCTTCCTTCTAATTATCTCTGTCTTCACTCAAAGGAGAATAAACATAAGAAATAAAACTATGAGTTGGTGTCTTTATTAATGTACACATGACAGTTGTGTGTCTTAAGTCTGGATGTGAGCCTAGATACCTTCAAGGTGCTAGATGGGCTGGTAACTCAACTCAGATGGTTGTCTTACAAATGAGGTATTCTGCTGAAGACCATGGAAGAATTCAAAATCTCTAAGTTAAGAAAAAGCATTTAGGGGTTAGCATTTAGAAAAAGCATTTATAGTGGTTAAGGTGCTGCATCCCACAAGGCCAACACTGTGGTTCGAGTCCCAGATGAGATGGCCTGAAAAACATGCCAGGTACATCTGCATGCATGCCCAAAATCCCAAGGCAAGAAGGGGAAAGAAAGTGAGAGCATTTGTGGGGCCAGCAGATGGCACGGTGGTTGAGGCTCTGGGTCCCAGATGGCTGACTTAGAAGTTTTAGTCCCAGACCCAGAGAGTTGAAGGCTATACAGGATGTGTGTGCATACATGCCCATGATCCCAAGAAGAGAATGAAGGAGAAGGTCCTATGGCATCACTATCTCCCTTGAGGGATGATTTCTCACTTTCACTTTTTCTCTCTCTCTGGTAAGTGTGCATGCCCTATAGCAAAAACTGTATATATATATATATATATACATATATACATATATATATATATATATATGTGTGTGTGTGTATATATATATATACATACATACATACATACATATAAATTTTTTTGAGAGGTTTTTGCTATAGGGTGCATGCGCTCACCAGAGAGACAGAGAGATAGAAAGCGAGAAATCACCCCCCAGGGGAAATGGCCACGCCGCAATCCCTTCTCCTCCATTCTCCTCTCGGGATCTTGGGCACACACGCACATGCGCCCAGCGTGAGTTTTAAGCCACCGGGTCTGGGACGCGAACCGTGGTCGACTACATGGGAGTCCAGCGACATAACCATTACGCTAACTGCTGGCCCCGTATAAATTTTTTAAAGTGCTTATTTCCTGAAGTAAACTGGAATTGCCACCTAATGCCATGTAGCACCAAGAAGGCCAAGCCATTCTGCCTTACTCTATTGACGCTGGCTTTTCAAATACCAGTGCCATTCTGAGAAGGTGAAAGCAAGGACAGGGCCTAACATGTTACCTTCACGGGGAAGATTTCCTGTCCAAATCCATCCAGACGCTCCACTTCATTGATGTACATAAGCTCGGCTTCCGCTGGCAGGATTCCACTGAAACCAGAACAGCAAAGGAGGAAATGGTTAAGGGCTACAGAGTCAGTGGCAGACACTGGCCTCTTGATGGCAAATTCCAGAGCTGTGGCTGAGCTCCTTTCTGGGAAGAGCAATCATTGCCCAACGGTGAGAACTCGGTGCTATTACTAAGTAATTCATTAACACATCGCCTGGTGGCCTTTCACTCAACAAGGAATACAAATAGGAAGGTAAGAGCCACAGCCCTATAAACATTATTCCAGACTTCTCTGTGAATAAGGTCATCTGCTTTAACAAGAAGTTATTTTTTCTCCCACCTGGGTGAGGTCTCCACTACTTAAATAAACAAACAAATAAAAATGAAAAAAAAATTTATGAGGATGATATCTTGCAAGTTAAGTGGCCAAGACAAGAGAGCCTCAGAGCACTGCGCAGGTCCTCTGAGGTTGGACAGGAAGGACATTTGTTTTCCACTAGTCCAAGCAGCTCCAAGTGACCCTGATGTCAAGCTCTTCATGGTCTCTGAAGTTACTCTCCCTCCTCTGCCATTCCCCTTCCTTGCCTCACCTTCCCACCCAAAGCAGCACTTTAGTTTTTCCACTGGGCACAGGCAGCCCCATGCCAGGTTTGACAGCAGGTTTTAGGAAGGATACAGAGAGGGATTGTCCTAGCCAAAAAACCCTTATCTGGGTGGTCTTTCTGGTGGAGAGGCAGAAGGAGAAAGGAAGGACACATGGGGGGGAGGGGAGAAAGGGAAGGGGATAGAGAGAAGAAAGGGAGGAAGGAAAAGGAGCAGTCTTAAAGGAAGGAGGGAAAAGAAGATATTGGAGGGGAGGGAAGGGTAAGAATGAGAAAAACGAGACAGAAAAGTAAGAGGGAAAGGAGCAGTTTCAAGTCCACATGCACCTTGCTCAGAGCAGGGTAGAGCTGTCGTAGTGGAAGACAGCCTGTGCTGACTCAAGCCAGGAGTACGGTGGGAAACAAATGCACCAGCCCCACGGCCAGCAGCCATCTGCTGTCCAGGCAACTCTGTGCTCACCACCTCCCTTACCTGTGGGCTTTGTGCTCTTGGGCCACCTTCTGTGTCAGCTCCTCCAGAACTGCCTCTTCCAGAGCCAAATCCTGTAAGAATGAAAATCACTTCAGGTCAAGAAGGCACGGGCACTGGCTCATTTGCTTATAAATCTTGAGAGCCCCTTTTTCAGGAAATGAGCCGGACCAGCCTCATCTCCTCAGGCTCTTCTCCATGCCTGCAGAACTGGAGCTTGGAATTCGGGGGACTGAGTTAGGATTCTATTGCCCTAACATGGCTTTCTGTTACAACTTAGGTTAAGTCAAGGCCTTTTGGGTTGCCACCTAAATGATGTAGGGCCCAGGAATAGCTCTATTTCATTTACCTTCTTCCCTAACTGTCTCTGGGATGTACTTTTATCAGAAACGCTTTGCATATACACACACACACAGACATACATACATATATACACGCATATATGTATACATACACATACATATACACATGCACACACATACACACAACTATACACACACATATGTATTTATACATTATACATACATATATATTCAGTTTATTTTATTAATGATAGGCAGCACATGTGCATGCATGCCAGAGAAACACAGGAAAAAGAGGAGAGAGAGAGAGAGGGAAAGAGAAGACAACGGGAAAGAAGGAGAGAGAACAGAGGGAAGGAGGCAGGGAGGAGGAGAAAGAGAAATGAGCACTCTTGCCAGGGTCTCCTCACACTGTGAGCCTGTTCCCCTAGCCTGTTCCCCTAACCCTCCAGCTCCTCGGGATCTTGAATGCTAGGCACTAAGCATATTCTAGGTCAACCAGGGATTCGAACCCATGTGGCCTCTAGCATAGCAGTTCAGCAGGCCTATCTGTACACCAAGGCTGGGCCTACTTTTCTATTTTTAATGATCATGGTATAGGCTATTCAGTTTCAGGTAATTATCCCTTTAAAAGTTGACCTTAGGAAGAAGCTGTATCAGGCCTTTGTGCATCTCCACATCAGCAAACTAATTTACAACTACACAAAGGCAGAGTGGGCTCACTGTGGTGCTGCTTGGTGGTCACAATAGAGGGCACCACTGTGGCTGAAGTATCTCAAGAGAGCACTGGAAGACAGCCGTAGAGCCAACTTGTTAATGTCACAACCAAATGAACTCCAGGCCCCCAGCTCTGGTAGTATGCCAGATCCCATGAACTCAAGGAGCCAATGACACACACGGGTCTTCCTAGCTCCTCTTTGGTGACACCACAGTGGGAGGATGTATGTCTCAGAAACCAGGATGTGTGAAACAGCTATTGGCAAGACACTGCTTAGTATGGAGAGGTGGAAACTGGAGGAATCCATCTAAGATGGCACCAAAACACTCAGTTCCTAGAAGTTAGCAGATGCAGTGATTCTAGAGCTTGTCTCACTCCTGTGGTTGCCTGGTAGGACCTGAAAAGCTCAAGCCACTAGGCCAGCTGCCTTTACCAATTCCAGGAAGTACATTCCATAGACGCCAGCTAGTAAGCACAAAAAGGACACAGATGTGCACCATCTTCTTCTGAGCTCCAGCAGGATGTCAGAAGGGATTCTGAGCTATGTCCTGATGAGGCTCATTCTACGGGGTTGTGGGGTGAGGGCTGATGCTCTGGCAGATATCAGATGAAGGGCCTCATTCCCTTGATTCCATCCACTTCTATAGATATCTCTAACTTCAAGTCTTTTCATAGATGAATCACTACCCCCAAAAGGTACACTTCAAACCTATAAAGAACACTGCACCTCAAATCATTAAAAAAAAGTGAAAAATCGGCATTTTTTTTTAAACTAGAAAATGAAACTGTAACTATATACTGGAAATTCTATAACTCTGCAGAATCTGAGCATTCAATAGCTCTGGCAGACCTCAGAGAAGATGGAGAGAATTCCTGGCCGCTCTTATTTCTCACCTGCTAACTGATTAATTTGCCATTTCTTATTTAGCCATCCACTGAAATGACTCAAGACCATGAGAGGAAATAAGCTCAACATTTTCAGCTTTATGTTGTGAAAGAACAAAAATGTCATGTGGCGTGGACACTTAGCTGTGTGCGCCACAGTATTGAATGCCAGTAATAACCTGATACTAATTTTGAAAAGCTAACGAAAGGCATGTGGCAACGGAATAAAATAAAGGTAAAGAAGATCAAAAAAGGCTCCATTAAACCTCTGCTTCCTACTTTTTAGAAAAGAAAAAGCCCAGAGGTACCCTCTGCTATTGTACTCAACTCCACCACCTCCATCTGCGTCTGGGCCTCCCTGAGGTATGTGCCCTGCCACAGAGACACGCCAGAGTGGCTCTGTGCAAATGAAAAATGGCAGCATGCATGCCTGTACACAGCCGCACACCTGGGGAGCGCCCTGTGTACTTAACTTTGTTCTTTTCTCTGTTGAAGAAATGCCATTTGACAAATTCAGTTACTTTATAAGATCAAACACGGCCATTCATCCCTACCATCCCTCCCCCACCAAAGGAATGCATTCTTCTCTTTGAAAGAGCTAGTGGAACCAAGCAGAAAGTTTACAACCTTCCATGGCTCCCCACTGCCTACCCAATTAGGTCAACACCTGGGCCTGGCATTCAGACCACCCTTCAATGCAACCCAGCCTTCCCTTCCAGCTCTCCCTCAAGGGTTCCAGGCCTCGGGCAAACCCCTCTTCTTAACACAAACTGCTTTTATATCTCCATTCATGCTCTTGGCCTCCTTCCTGCAAGAGCCAACTAGTCCCATCAGACAGTGTGAAATGCCACATCACCCTTCAGGTCTGTCTCAGTTACCATGTCCCTCCACAGGGTTTTCTAATCCCCTTCAACTGGATGTAAGTCTGCCCTCTCCTGGACATACTTCCAGCATTGCATGTTTGTCTCATATAGTCACTCTTACTTCTTATATAGTTATGGACATAATCTTGTCCGTTCTAGTAGAATACAGGCACCCCAAAGACAGCAATTCCTTATTCACACAGGGCTTTTACACAAAAACAGCTTCTAAATTCTCAATATACAGTAAGTGGTCAACAAATGTTTACTGAAGTAAGCTTACTATGCAATGTATAAGTTTTGTATTTTCAAATAAGGGTTTCTGATCAGGCAAAGCAGGTTATTAATCATTTGTACCACCTCCCTGTCCCGTCTGCATACATTTCAGAATGGAAACAGTGATATTACCTAGAAAGCATACTCCTCAACATCCTTATGTCTGTATAACACAGAGACAAGATAATACAGCTAATAATAATAATGCAAATAAATAAACAGCTACTGACATTTGACTATATGCCAAGTTAGGTACTTCATATGCATTATCTCCTTTAATGCTCACAATGGGATGAGGCTTGTTATCCTCACTTCAGATGAAAAACTGGAGGCTTAGAAAGGATGAATAACTTGCCCAAGGCCATCATAGGCCAGGAGAAAGCAAAACATGGCTCAGCAACTGTAGTCACCTTCTGATCACAGGCCACCATGTGCTAGGACACAAAGTGGCGAAGTGGGTAGGGTAGGACAGATGAAGGTGAATGGCTGCTGGCAAAGCCTAGGAATATGCTCAAATCTGACACACACTGACATCTGTCAGCTTCTGCCAGGTCCTCTTCAGTGCTGTCCAACAGGCACTGTTAGGATGATGGAAATGTCCCTGTCTGAGCTTCCCAACACAGCAGCCACTAGGTAGACATAGCCACTGAGCATTCCAAGGTAGTCCACGCAACTCGGGAAGTGAATTTTTACCTAACTTTAATAACAACTCAGGAAGTGAATTTTTACCTAACTTTAATTAACTTAAATTTGAATGTAAATAGTCACACAAGGCTGGCTGCTACCATCCTCAAGACAGCAATTTTAGATCCAAGAATACTAATGCCAGTACTTGTCTATCCAATATGGAGATTAATGAAATCCATGCTGTTTAAGTATCTGATCTGCTTAGAGTCCAGGGGGTCCCCAGTCTCATCCTGAAACAGTAATTCCTTTACTACTTTATAGTATTTTATCCTGTCAAAGCATTTTACCACCTAAACCTCCTAAATATCACACTAGTAATAATCTTCGAAAACTCTTAATAGTACCCAAACCTAATCTCTTCCTGAACTTAACTTGAGAATTAAAAATAAGGTTAAAAAAACTGGAAAATTAACAACCCTCTACTATCAACTATTCCTTCTCTCCCTCCCTCCCTCCCTCTCTCTCTCTCTCTCACACACACACAATGTGCATTCTCTAATATCCTAAGGTTCAAGCTTCACTTTCCTCCAACCAAGCACAATGGAAAACATCTGAACTTTTCAGGTGAGCTTCTGAGATATTAGAGATATTGATTCAAGCCTACTGACACTAAGTCCTATGAAGAGCTTCTCTGCTAAGTAATACGCTAATCTCTGAATAGAGGTTGATTTAATGGGTAGAATTAGTAAGGCATAAAAACAGCAGGCACAGCAGATAATACTGTTGTTTTCTTGAAGGGAAGAAGAATAAGGATAGCTATTCATGAAAAGTTGGAGATTTACAGTATTTCCCTAATCTTTAAGGATAAGGTAAGCTCTTAACCAATTGAAATTCATCTTGAGCACTAATATGGATAATAACTCCAGCCTTACTTATCCTGGTCTCTAAAAACTTAAAGCCTCTGTCACCAGATGCTCTATTTTTCCCCGTATGCCACAGCTGATATGATGCCAAGTTCTGCCTATTCATTTCCAAAATAACTCTTGCTCTGCTTTCTTAACTCACTGATAATACCTAAATTATCTCTCTCCCTTTTTTGGCTTAAAATATTTACACATTTCTTAAATTTACAATCAGAATGGGGCATCTCCTAAGTCATCGGTATTCCTGAGGAGGAAGATCCAACACAGAAGCAGATGAGTTTGTTGTCCCAATTCCCCCACAGTGCACTGCGAAGGACGTTCCCACTCCGAAGAGCTGTTGAAGTCCGTTCTATTCCAGAAAGGTAGACTTTTGGTAGTGAGAACAATTTCTTCTTCTTGGTGACTACAATGTATGGTCATCTATAAAAGTCTTTTCCACTTTCAAACATAAGACTCTCTGTATCCCGACCTGTGAAGCAGCAGGTACTTCAGGGGCCCAAGGATAACGTATGCATCTGTGGCCTGTGAGCAGGAAGCTTGGCTGGTGTGGAGGCCTGGAGTTCAGCTGTCTGTGGCACTGTGGAGTCATCTGTGCGACTTTTCTAATATTAATTACAACCACAGATGGACCCTTTTCCTGGTATTCTAAACCCACTGAAGACTCTTCATTAAGACCTTGTTCCTTTGAACACATTTTGGGTAAAACACATTGTACCTCCAGGTACAGGGGTGGGCAATTGCAGGCTGGAAGTAGGAAGAATGCACTCACTCTCTCGTTTCGCTTCTCAGGAACCCAGGCTTGTCCAGCATGAAACTACAGGTGAATCCAACTGCCTGTGTTTGTAGGAAGACTTCTCCCATGGACCACATACCACCTGACACCATAGGCTCTTGAGGGATTCTATAGCCTCTGATTCCACTGCCTTGATCTTCCCAGCCATGGATGCAACTGTCCCAGGAGCACATCTGGGGCAGAGGTTGTCACCTCAACTGTGATAACTCCCTCAAGGAGAGCTGCAGACTTTTCAGAGTTGGGCAAAGTCTGTCCAGGTAGAGGAGCCACTTCCAGAGGATTAGTCCTTTCAGAACACATCCTTTCCTCAGGACTTCCTGCAGAGCCTTCCACTTTACCCACTTTAAATTTCTTTGTAATGATATCTCGATCCTGGCCGCTTTTGCTGTGGTAGTAACATCCTTCTGATTTGGATAAACACAGGCACACAGTTTCCTATAAGCATCTAATTTCTGGTCTTTGGAGCTGATCTGTAACTGTTGGCACTAAGCCTGTAAAATATCTTGGTGAAGCCAGCTGACTGGTGGCAGTTTAGTGGGTAATGGAGGAATTGGCATCTTTTTCTGAGTCTGTAGGTTATCATTGCATTGTGCCTTCTCCTCTGGACAGGAACTTTTGTCATCCTTCACAGATCTTTTTTATTTTTCCCCTTTGCTGAGGTTGTTAGTAACCCCTCAAGAGGTCCTTGGTTGACTAAAAGCCCACTGTTGCTCTTCAGTTTCTAGACACTTGTTCAAATTAGATTTCTGTATTCTTCTGTTGACTTCTCTGTGGATTGTCACTCCTTGGCTCTTGCATGTTCCATACCCAGAAAGTAGATCAGGCTGATAAAGGAAAATTCTTCTCACTTCCAAACAGCCCATGTACCTTGATTGCTTCCCCTAAACTATTATCTCTCTCTTACCCAGATCATCCCAATAGATTCCTAGATGACCTCCTCGTACAACTGGTATCACTGTCCTCATCTTGCAGTTTGCAAAGCATGGGGGATTTGCAAAACCTAGAAGAAGTAACTCCTCAGAAGTTTTCAATATCCTCCTCCAGTATCCCTCTCCAGCATGTCTGAGCTACACAGTCTTATTGGTCTGTGGACTGCTTCCCAAACACCCAAGCCACCTCTCCTTTCCTCCTCTGCTTAGGTCATTCTTGGCTTCCTACCTCTCCAGATCTGCTATAATCCAGCCCATCCTTTTAGATACAACTCATATCCATTAGTTTTCAAGACTTCCCTGATCTCCCAAGCACATGTGACCTCTCCCCTACACAAACTCCTGATTATACTTGATTACACTTGGCTTTGCATTCTGATTTTGTGAACTTCCTATTTACCCAACCAGTTTCCTTGAGAACAATTTTACATTTATAATTACATAATTGTATCCCTAGGGTATTCATAACCTAGATTGGTGCTTTTGGGCAAAACAATTGATTTAAAAAAAAAAAAGTGGTAAATAATCAGACTTTTTAAATCAGCGCCAGAATGCCAGATTGGCTGTAGCTCTTCCCTATGTTTTAATTCTTCCTCATTAAAATTCTTACTTACCCCAAAGCTACCAAGCAAACAAAAATTCTCCAGTGGTTAAAACTTAGCCTTACCTCTAATTTAACCAAAGAATGGGTATTTTACTTCACTGATTTATCCCATGAACTTCTGTGAGAACCAGCAATGTACCAGACAACAGTGGGCAGTCTAGATAGGGTTCCTATTTAAGAACCACAGAGCTGACACTCTAGTTGACAATAAAAATTAGTTAGACTGACAGATAGGAACAATTTCAGATACCAAAGGAGCTCTAAAGAGAAGACCCAAAAAGTGACTTAACAGGAAAGGGTTGATAGTTACGGTATATCATATAGGTAGTCAAGGCCTCTCTGAAGAGATGTTATTTGAATCAAGACCTAAATGACATAAAACTGTGAGGTAGAACATTCGAAGTTGAGGAAACCCCAGTATGAAGATTCTGAGGTGCTCAGTGGGTTTTGAAAGAATCGGAGCCAGTGTGATAAAAGATAGGGAGTGAATGGGGAGGGAAGTGTTTTTAAAATTTTGTTTTATTAGGGTCAGGGTGGCACAGATCCCACAGACTACACAGTTCAAGTCACTTTCCCTCTATTTTGTCTCTCTCCAGGGAGTGCAGGCACTCTATAGTAAACTAAAAGATAAATTAAAAAAAAAATTTTATTGACAATAATTATGTTGTATGATGTGATGTTTTGATTGTACAGATATCATACACACACATTGTTGAAGATGCAATTCAGGCTAATTAACACATCCTTTACCTCATATACATATCATTTCTTTGGGTGAGAACATTTGAAATCCATTCTTTTAGTGATTTTGAAATATACATTATTATTAACTATAGTCACCTCACTATATAATGGATCACCAAAACCTATGCCTATCCAACTGGATTTTTTTTTTAAGGAGATTTTTACTATAGGGCATGTGCGCTTGCTAGAGAGACAGAGACAGAAAGTGAGAAATCACCCCCTAAAGGGGATGGCCATGCTGCAATCTCTTCTCCTCTGGGATTTTGGGCGCATACACATGCACCCGGCATGGGTTTCAAGCCACTGGGTCCAGGACTCTAACTGCAGTTGGTCATCTGAGAGTCCAGCAATATAGTCGCTACACCATCTGCTGGTTCCCCAACTGAATTTTTGTACATGACAAATTTCTCCCTTTTCCCTAACTCTGGTAACCACCATTTTACTTTCTGCTTCTGTGAGTTTGAATTTTTAGACTCTATGTATAAATGAGACTGTGTGATATTTGTCATTTTGTGCATGGCTTATTTCATTTAACATAATGTCCACGGGATTCACCCATGTTGTCACAAATGACAGAATTCATTCTTTTTATTTTTTTTTTTTGGAGAGGTTTTCGCTATAGGGCGCATGTGCTCGCCAGACAGACAGAGAGAGACAGAGAGACAGAAAGCGAGAAATCACCCCCCAGGGGGGATGGTCATGCCACAATCCCTTCTCCTCCATTCTCCTCTCAGGATCTTGGGCACGCACGCACACGCGCCCGGCGTGAGTTTTAAGCCACCGGGTCCGGGACGCGAACCGCGGTCGACTACGTGAGAGTCCAGCGACATAGTCATTACGCTAACTGCTGGTTCCCAGAATTCATTCTTTTTAAAGGCTGAATACTATTCCATTGTGTAGATATACTACCTGTTTGTTTATTTATTTATTTATTTTTACCCATTCATCCACTGATAGATACCTAGGTTGTTCTCAGATCTTGGTTATTAAGAATAGCATTGTGCAGGCCAGCAGGTGGCACAGTGGTTAAGGCACTGGATCTCCTCATGGCCAACTGCCATGAGGTTTCCAAAGGGAAGAAGTAAACATCCAAAGAAGGCAGAATATTATTTAAGAAAAAGGAAACTACACTTACCATGGGAAACAGTACATACTCTCTGAGGAAATCTTGAGAATCAAACTGATGATAGTCTCCAAAATCAGCTGAGAAGAGAAGGAAGGAGTAGTATGTATTACATAAACACGAAATAAAATAAGGTAAACTTATTACCACATGTATTCTCCCCACTCCATCCTTCTACACAATTATTAAATAAACATAGTGCCAAATGTGTTTTTATAGTTACTGATTTTACCTAGAAGTAAACAACAGTATAAACATAATGCCATGTAATTTTTTTTTAAGAAAGAATGGGGAAATTTGAAAGCAATTCCTAAAAGCTATTTTAAAAATTTTAAAGAAATCTATATTTATCTGTTTGTGAAATATCTATCAACTCCTATCTTAAGAATATCTGCCAAGGGGATTTTTTTAACTCAAGGTTAATTTGGAGTACTGAAGAGCCAAACCCATTTACATCTTTTCATACATTTGCGGCTGGAAATTCCCACCATAAACCACCCTTGGCAGGCAACTTTGAAAATCTTTACACCTCCTAGACAATTTAACATGTTGCAAGATGCCAAAAATTCCATTTTGTCTTGTTTTCATCTCACAATGGTATGTCTGAGCACATGCAAAGTGAATACAGGGAGAGCCTACGCCAGAAGCGTATAAATGTCTTGCTTATCTCATTTGTTCTCACAGAAACCAAACCTGCATGAGATTTTAACCTGATAGATACCAGTAAGCATCAGCTTAATCAGCTATTTTTAAGGTAATAACACAGAGAACGAGGAGATGCATGTGCATTTGCACGCACGCGTGCACACACACACACACACACACAAACACACAAGACCAATGAGGAGAGGTTGATGTGAAAGTATCAGTTTATCAACCCACAACCTTGGCACATGATTAATTTACCAGTGAGACCCAATTTGAAGATGATGGGCACATTGGATTTTCTCTCTTCTTTCCATTAAGGGTGACTTCTCCATTGCATCATTGATGTTACCACTGACTTTTCTATAATAAGTGGCCACGGTTTCTTCCCTGTCCAGTCAAAGTGTGACAGGTGTGATACCTCACATTTTGCCTACTGCCATCCACAGAGTAACAACAGGAGCCAACTGTATAGGAATAACTATAGGAATGTGTAACAGAGATGGCTAAAGTACGAAGACCCCAGATTGCAAGAGGTCAAGGGACGGCTGCCTCTTCTGACATGCAGAAGCCAAGAGAGTTCACTTTCAGTCAAACATTTAGGATGAGGAGTTCAGTTCACAGCTTCTAAAACAATAGTTCACACAGCAAGAACCTAGTTGCTGCCAGGTTTTTCCTTGAGCACTAGTTGGTTTTTGAAACAAATAACACAGAGAAACAAATTTCCTTTCAAAAATTATATTAACTGTCTTGTTTTCCACATGACTAAAGGTGGTTAAGCCACCATTCAATGAGAATAATGTATTTTTGTATATTATATACATATCTGAAAAGTGCCCCATACCTACAATTTAGAAAAAGAAAAAAAAACAGCCATCTGATTAAATAGGACAGATGGAAATATAAATTTATTACAATACACATTTGTTTTTAATATTAAAATCAGGGGTTTTAATTGATCTCTTTACTTGTATTAAATGACACCATAATGTTTTGGGCTATCACACTTAAAGCTGTTGTGACAGTACCACATTCCTCATAGCAAGCCACTGAATATGACCACATTGTACAGAGGAATAATTCTGAGAAAATATTACACAAACCCTGAAATGTAGCTTTAATTAAAGGTTGGATAAAGGCTGCTATTTCTTCAAATAAAACTGTAATTATGCAAGCATGAGCAGTTTGCAAATAGCTCTGAGAAACCCACCATGCTGCCACCAAAAAAACCACTAACTTTGCATTTTTAATGTGTGGATCTTGAAATGAAAAGGGAGTGTTACTAAGGGATCACTTAAGTGATTCTGACTTGTCACTCTGAGAGGCAAACACTATAGTTCAATGGAAAACCGAATTTCACACACTGGGCATGACTGTCTTACCTTGCACAGCTAGGCCGGCCAACCGAATCACCTGTTCCAGCGTACACCGTAATCGCCCTTCCAGCACGTCTTTTTTGACTTGCAGGTAATACTGATATCTGTTCATGGGAACAGAGGCACAAACAACCTTAAAAGCACATTCTTGGAATACATTCCCAGAACACAGATGCCTCTTGATGTAAAACTTCACATGCACAGCAGGACACACAGGTGATGCTGAGAAAGGTCATCTCTATAAAAGATGGAAAGTGACCTCTGCCTGTGTTTACCTTTGTTTGATGTAGCAGGTGCCACATCCCATTCATTCTCTGTTTGAAAGCATTCTCACCAAATCACTTACTTGTGGGCAGGCAGGAAGAACTACTGATAAGGACCAGGTCTTCATAACAGAGACCAGGGTGAAACGCCCTTCCACACCTGCACACCGACAATAACACATTGGCGAAGCCACATTCAACAGGATGCATTCCTGACTACACTATCTTTCAAACCCAAAACTTTGGTAGGGCAGATCACAAACAGACCAAATAATTTGGAGTTCTGCTAAATGGTAGGAGAAAGCTTTTCAGAGCCAGGCTGCACCTTACACATCTGTGACTCATAAACATCTAATTTAATGCAGTGCTCCAACCTGAAGTACAGTCTCAAACCAGCAAAGTATAGATGAACAGAATGTTCCCACAAACATCAAACCTTAAACCACTGTTCTCAGAAGCGAATACAGTATATTGTTTCCTTGCCAATAAAATGCACTCTTGACATTACCTAAACATTCAGCAATTCCCTCACCCTAGGCTTTGCCTCCCAGACTCAACTTCCTTGGACCACTCTTAAAACACAGCCACCACTACAACAATCACACTTTTCTAGCATTAATTCCTGGCAAATGCTAACAACCCTTGTGCTCCTGGTAACTGCGACTCTGCTTTTAACTTAATTTAGACAACTCAATCAGAGGAACCCAGAAGTGATCCAACGCCCAGCTTTCCTGGAACGAGACATTGCTGAGAGCTCATTTTTGCTGGTTCTATCATGAGTATCACGGGCATTAGTACATATCATTCTAAAGCCTGTTGGAGAGAAGAAACTGGATGCCCTGCACACTTTCCTTCTCTTGGGTCTAGTAGGCAGGGTGAAGACAACCAGATCAGTCTCTGGCGAGAAAAATCTACACTCAAATCAAAAGGACAGGGCCAGCCCATGGCAACAGTAGTGAAGGGAGCTGGATCCTACAAGGCAGATCATAGTTCCAATCCCAGTTCTAGGGGGCTTCAAGAACATGCTGGGCATATATGCTTGTATCAAATTCCGACAAAGTGGCGAAATGGAGGAAAAGAAATTATGGCACGACCATGGCTCGTTTCTCTCTCTCTCTCTCGCTGGTGGGTGCATCCATGCTCTGGTAGAAAAACAAAACAAAAAGGGAAAACACTAAAAGTTATTTTAAACTCTCTTCTACTTAAACGTAATGTAGAATAGAAAAACAATCTTTTTTTTTTTTTCCTATTCCAATACTATCTTTCATGTGAAAATGTCATTGTTTTACCAGGTTCTACTGCTCAACCAATAATTTTACTTCCTGACTCCACCTCCTCATTTGACTAAACGAATGAATATATGCTAGACCAATTGTCCCCACTGATGTTCCAACACCCTGATATGTGTAGAAACCCTCATGCCCACACACCACTCTGAGCTCAGAGAACACTGCTCCACCCTCAATAGTCACTGCATCCTCAGAATCCCCGATTCCTCTAACTAGCTGCATCCCAGCAAATAGCAACAGAAGTTATAGAAAAGAACTGTGGTTAAAAGCCTTTTGCAGGTAATGAAGTGGTATTTTTTTTTTTAAAGAATTATTTTATTTAACTTTATTTATTTTAATTTGACCAGAGAAGGACAGACTAAGCAAGAGAGAAAGAGAGTGAGAGAGTGAGAAAGCCAGTAAGCTGCCAGGTCCAGGACTCGAACCAGAGCTGGCCATATGGGAGTCCAGTGCCCTTAACTACCACACCACCTGCTGGCCCCATGAAGTGGTATTTCTGCTGTTTCTAAATGTGCAAACTAATAAGGAGGAAACATTAGGTAGGATCATTTATAAAATCCTGTAATATCAAAGATATTTTCCTGTGTGTGTGTGTGTGTGTGTGTGTGTGTGTGTGTTGAAGGAGTTTTGGGTAATAATGCATGATGGAAGGAAAAAGGGAAGTCATGATCTGCCTCCTCCTTCCTCTCAGGAAAGCATCAGAGTAAATGAGATCATTTTTAAGCAAAAATTTTGTACAAATTTAGAGAAGCTTTAAAATACGACGACTTACTGATAACAAATTAGGCCAGACTCTGAAAGACACACACTGTATATCCCCACTTACTATATATGGAATGTCTCTGTACTCTATGGCAGAAGCTGAAAGATTCAAAGATATTGTAGTAGGAAGGATAAGTGTAGATAGCAGAGACTATAAAGGAGAGTGAGAGGGGAGTGAAACGGCAGAAGGTGGGTGGAAGGGGCAAAGGAAAGAAACATTTAACAGATCTAGAATATGAAATTATTGAAAAAGTTATCTTTGAAGGAAATAAAAAGTCTGAGTTGCCACAGTAAAATATGCTACATAAATACCTTCTCATTCCCTCCTTCTCCCTGAAGTCAGGTCCCCACATCCAGGAGTATTTTCAAATGTTTCATACAAAGTTAGTTAACATTTCAGAGGGTGGTTCCCTGCATTCCTATGGTCCAAACACCTGCTATTTGCCTGTTTGTCTCCCATTCCAATAGAACAAAGAGCTGATAGCAAGTCTGTACATGGCTACAGTCAAGGGTCTCAGGTTCCATGGTTTACATTCAGCAAACCAGGAGCCCCAACAAAAATGCTTCACACTGGTACCTCTGCTTCAAGTAATCTGTACCTTGTCAATTCTAGCAAAGCTCAGGGTTTTATAGCTTCAATTTTAAAAAAATGGGGGCCACTCTGTAGCCTTAACCATGTGGTTAAGGAAGCCATTCCCACATGGTCAACCATGGGTCAGACACCAGAAGCTAGAAAAATACACCAATGAATGTGCATGCCCAAGATCTGAACAGGAGAGAAGTGGAGGGGAAGGGATTGACGTGTTACCTTGCTCTACTGGACTGTACTTTTTCCCTCTACCTCTCATTTCTGGTGAGTATATATGCCCTCAGGCAATTAAAACTACTTTTAAAAATAAATAAATAATGCCATCATGTTTAAAAATGAATCTAATGATACTTAGTATTATTTCATCTTCTGGGAGATAACCCAGTAAAATCTGAAATAGGAGGAAAATATGGGTTCTAGAAGATTCTCTCTTATATCTTACATCGCACAGCATGTTTCCAATTCGTCCTGGTCACCCCTTCTTTGAGTTTTTTTTCCTCAACACCCTTTGCCAAGGTCTCTCAGTGTCCCCAGCCTGTTTCTGGTTTTCTTCTCTAGGCCAGTTCCCAAGGAAAAGTAAAAGGTCCACAGACTCATGCAAAGTAACCTTCTCTTCAAGAGACTTTAGGAGCTGGTCTGAGCCTTTTAAGAAAGAACTTTTTGTGTTAATAACCTAGTCAGGTCTTAGGAGGCATTTGGTAAGTAAGGGGCTCCTTAGTTATCCAAACCTCTTCTTAACACCAAGAATTCACTGTTAAAGTAGGGATGGCTTTGAAGAGGAGCCACTTAGAATTTGCAAGTCATACTTTCAAAATTGGAGGCATAAGAGTGATGAGGAAAAGTGTAAACTTCATCCTAGAGGGTCCCACCATGCCTGTCTAGTAAGGTTAAGTTAGGATACTGAGAACAAATAAACAAAAATCTTGAAAAGACTCCAAAAGCAAAACTTCAGGATAGGAAGAAATTGTAAAGCTTATTGAAAAAAGGACGTGAGATTCTCTCAAACAAAACAAAAAAACCCAGAAAACAAAATCTCAAGGTAAGAAAGGGTGTTTATCTATTTCTACTAATCATGTAATGTTAGAATCTCTTTTACATGCCATTTGTTTCTTCCCATCTTGAGTGGTTTTCACTTCTATCTGCTCTATAAGTTCAGGAGAGAGATGGATGTTAACACATCTAACATATTTCTGCGACATAGTCCACTCACTAGAAGCCCGCTCATCCCGGAGAGGGCGAGAACCTGGTCTCGCCTCATGAGGACATCACACTGACTCTTTGACCACTGCCTCCATGTTTCCTTAGCACTTTATCTAAGCGTTCAGTGTTTAAGAACCAAGGAGGAAAATATTCCACAAGGTGCTATCTGGGCATTAGCTGTGAGAGCTGGAGGCTTTTAACATGTCACCTAAAAGATGAAAATGATCACCCAAGATTAAGTACCGGTGGTTACTTTTGAGAATAGATCACCAACCAATTAATCTTTTTTTTTTTTAAAGAATTATTATTTTTATTTATTTATTATTATTATTATTATTTTCACATGAGTTTTGCCAGAGAAAGACATAGAGAGAAAGAGAGAGAGGGAGAGTGAGAAAGCAAGCCACCAGTCCAGGACTCGAACCATGGTTGGCCATGTGGGAATTCCAGCACCTTACCCACCACGCCCACCCGCTGGTCCCCAACCAATTAATCTTCAGGATTCAACAAAACTACAGTTCGAGTTTTTCTTACTCTGCTGCTTCCAATTTAATCAACAGCTATCGCTTCTGTAAGGTAAGGAGAGTTCTATCACACATCCATCTCACCCCAGGAAAGAGTGAATCATGATCCACTAGCAAGGAACCCCAGGAGTGTTCCCAATCATTTAGGTTGGGTGTAGGATATAAAACCAAGGAGTTGAGAGGGTAGTGCTCTCCACTGAAAGCCATCTAGACCAGAAAAGAAGCTTTAAAAGCACTAATGGTTCAGTGCTATTTACCACATGAGACTGTGGATATTACTGTGGAAGACTGCAGAAACAGGAATGAAATTTGAACCACTTTAGAACTTGGTTGGTTATACACTTTTGCTCAAAAAGCACTTTAATAAAACATAATAATTCTATCCAATATGAAGACTAAATTACAGAATATAACCTGAAATTCTTTTTGAGGAATGCTTGGTTTTTGTTTATTTTTGATTAGAGATTCTATTATAACAGTAGTAAAATATAATAGTGAGTCCTATTTTGGAAACATGCAATTTCATGGAAGTATGCTCCACCCTGTCATAGCTGTGGGTGGAAAGGAAAGTTTGAAAAAAAAAAAAAAATGAAAGAAAACCTAATACTCTTGCCAGGAAAGTATTTGCCAACTTTCCAAAGAGATCCTCTTTGAAAATTCAAGCTCACAAGGAAAACTTTTTAATATTTTTCATACTCAAAGACCTGGAAATGGTCCATCAAACTGCTGAGGCCCAATGAATTGTTTTAGGGTAGGATTTTGCTCTCCCTCTAAAAATTAGTGGATATAATTATGCTTGTTGAATAAAGGTGAAATTTCATTTTTCCAAAGTTTTGTTTTGAATCTAAAAAAGATGATTAACTTGTTGACTCAATGTGGATTTCTCTAAGTAAAATAAAAAAAGGCTTTCTGATCATCAGTGTTATTGGACATTATTTAGCTTAAAAGTAGCTTACAGGTAGCTTAAAGATGCTATGTATTGGTCTCTAGAGGTGTCATCTATCTGGAACGGGAAAATAAGTGACTTTTTAAAAAAATCCTTCCTCTTTTAAGATTTAAAAAAATAAATAAAAAGTGTTTTTTAAAAAATGCCACACTGGTTAAAATCAATAGAGCATTCAGTACTTCTTTTTTCCCCCCAAGAGGTTTTTGCTATAGGGCGCATGCGCTCGCCAGACAGACAGAGAGAGAGAGACAGAAAGCAAGAAATCATCCCCCAGGGGGATGGCCACGCCACAATCCTTTCTCCTCCATTCTCTTGGGATCCTGGGCACGCACGCAAACGTGCCTGGTGTGAGTTTAAGCCACCAGGTCCAGGACTCAAACTGCGGTCGATTACATCAGAGTCCAGCGACATAGCCATTACACCAACTGCTGGTGCCGAGCATTCAGTACTTCTGATAGAGGTTAACGAAGAACTTCAAAAGTATACCCTACAACAAAATCCTTAATTTTGGGAGAAGTAGTAGTTAAAATCATTAATCTTATATTCACATATAAGGAATTTAAGCATTTATGCAACTGTGTTTTACTGTTGGGTCTGTTTGGTCTTCTCCGATTGAAAAAGTCCATGTGGCATTCTGAAAAGTATGGACTACACCACCACAGAACTACAAATAAGATACAAGGAACTCAGAAGTCAAGTACATGTTGCTTTTTCAAATATTTCTCCCATTCTTCCTACAAGTGAGATCTTTGTTTCAAGTCTGGTTTGGCAGAAGTATCCCAAACAGGGACTAGCCATGTAAAATATTAAAGCTTTCAGACCTGGTTTTGGTCATCTTTCCACCCATGGACACACATCAGAAAGCACAGGATGGTAGAGAGAAGTAGACCACTTAATTGTTCTAAGTGTTTCCTGCTGCTTTCAGTAAAGACCCCCTCCATGAGGTCATATTGGCCTACTTCATTACCCTGTGACTAGTTCTGGGACCAATGAAACGGGAGAAGTGAGTTACCCTTGAGTAGAGGACTTCAGAGCCAGTGGCTGGTTCTCTTTGCCTTACGCTATGGTTTAGATAATGGTTTATCCCTCAAAGGTTCATGTTCTGGAAACTTGGTCCCCAGAGTAATGGCTTTGGGGGATGTTGAGGTCTTTAAGAGGTGGAGCCTAATGACAGGGCACCATCCAATTAGCTGGGGGCACAGGAGAGACAAACAGAGGAAGTGAAGAATTCTATTTCCTCTCTCTCATTTGCCTGCCTTCCTCTCTGCTCTGTCGGTCATGTGATGTAGCACCAGAGTCCAGCCCGATGTTGGCTCCACATCTTTGGGTTTTATAGCCACAAGAATCCTGAGCCAAATACACCTCAATTTTTTTTTTCTTTTTTAAATCACCGAGTCTCCTATGTTTCTGTTTGGCAACACGTTAACAGACTAACATATCCTGAGACCTGCAGTGTCCAGGCAGAAATGCTGCTCAGTTAGCCTGAGCCCTGGGTCAGGATGACAGGGAGCAGAGCCTCAGCTGACCCACAAGGCCTGGATAAGCAAGGCAAGAAACAAGCCTTGCTTTAGAGAGAGAGAGATTTGGAGGTCGTGTATCACTGCAGCATGACTGAGCCCAAGTTACTTACGGAGGAAAGGATTTTAAAACTCAGAGTCCAACCTTTTCATTTGTAGAGAAGAAAATAAACATTGAAGGAGAAGAATGATTTCCTCAAAGTAACACAGCTTCTTAAAAGCAAGATCAGAGGCAAACCAGAGTCTGGACAATCACAAAAGCAATGAGAATGGGGTCTTATTCTTGGCCATTTTTGGCACGTTATCAAGGTCACTGACATCTAAATATAAAACCATTACTACCTGTTGATATTAATGATCTCCATTTCTAAGGAAGATCTTTAGTAACCAAGTTCTCTCCTACCCCTATCTATTCCACAGCATAAGGAGGCAAACCTTTTGGATTGATGTTATATTTTATATAAAATATTATTACAGAACAAGTTTCACACTGTGGTCCAGGGATTATTCTAATCTGTTTTCTTCTCCCAGTAGCAGCCTTTGGGATAGTTCACATTCCTTTCCCAGAGGTAGAAGGAAAAGAAAAAAGACTGAACTGTGCATTCTGTTTGTTAACAAGGTTATAAGATGCACAGAGGGATAAAACTAAAACCTAGAATTCATCTGAGTGGAGCGAGCCATCCGAGTGGTTGTGTGGTACCTTGTCGGAAACTGGTAGTGCTTGCAGCATGGCTGACCAACTGACTGAAGAGCATATTGCACAATTCAAAGAAGCTTTTTCACTATTTGACAAGGAGGGTGATGGAACAAAGGAATTGGGAACTGTAATGAGGTCTCTTGGGCAGAATCCCACAGCAGCAGAGTTACAGGACATGATTAACAAAGTAGACGCTGATGGTAATGGCACAATTGACTTCCCTGAATTCCTGACAATGATGGCAAGAAAAATGAAAGACACAGACAGTGCAGAAGAAATTAGAGAAGCATTCCGTGTGTTTGCTAAGGATGGCAATGGCTGTATTAGCGCAGCAGCACTTCGCCATGTGATGACAAACCTTGGAGAGAAGCTAACAGATGAAGATGATGATGAAATGATCAGGGAAGCAGATATTGATGGTGATGGTCAAGTAAACTATGAAGAGTTTGTACAAATGATGACAGCAAAGTGAAGACCATTGTATAGAATGTGCTAAATTTCTTGTATAAAATTGTTTATTTGCCTTTTCTTTGTTTGTAACTTATCTATAAAAGGTTTCTCCCTTCTGTAAAAGAGATATTCATGTATAGAAACCAGGACTCATTCCTCCATGTTTTCTTCCTTATCTTACTGTCATTGTCCTAAGACCTTATTTTAGAAAACTGATCAAGTAACTTGTTGCATGTGGCTTACTCTGGATATATCGAAGCCCTTCTGCACATCTAAACTTAGATGGAGTTGGTCAAATCAGGGAACATCTAGGTTATGCCTTTTTTAAAACAGTTTTCTTTAGGAACTGCCAGCACGCTGTTGTTGAAGTGTGGAGTTGTAACTCTGCACGGACAGTGGACAGTCAACATTATGTACTTAAAAGTTGCACTACTGCAAAATGGGTGTATTATCCAGGTACTCGTACACTATTTTTTTTTTGTGCTGCTGGTCCTGTACCAGAAACATTTTCTTTTATTGTTCCTTGCTTTTTAAACTTTGTTTAGCCACTTCAAGAAAATTTACTCATGGCACAATTTGCCTCAAATCCATTCCAAGTTGTATAGTTATTTTCCAACAAAAAAATTACAATTTACCCCCACCCCGCAAAAAAAACCTATAAGGGCCAGCAGGTAAAATGGTAGTTAAGGCACTGGACTCCAACATGGCCAATTATGGTTCAAGTCCCCAGCTTGAATCTCATGCTGGTGCATGTGTGTGTATGCTCTAAATCCCAAGAGGAGAATGGAGAAGGGATTGCAGCATGGCCATCTCCTGGGCCATAATTTCTCACTTTTCCTCTGTCTCTGTCCAGCAAGCGTACACACCCTATGGCAAAAACCTAAAAAATACATACATACATAAAGAAAAATAAAATCTATAATTCAAACTTTGATTGTAGGCTCCTACCTGGAAGGGGCTATGCCTAGCCTTAAACTGGGCCCTTAAATGTATGTATGGTTTTTTTTAGAAATTTTTCCTACAGGGCATGTGCACTTGACAGAGAGACAGAAGAAAGAAAGTGAGAAATCCTCCCCCCCCCCCCCCCCCCCCAGGGGATGGCCATGCTGCAATCCTTTCACCTCCATTTTCATCTCAGGATTTTGGGCACACATGCACACACACACACACACACACACCAGGTGTGAGTGTCAAGCCCCCAAGTCTGGGATTCAAACTATGATCAGCCATGTGGGAGTCCAGCAATGTAACCATTATGCCATCTGCTGGTCCCAACATATGTATTTCTAAATGCAGGTTTCTCTTTAAAAAGTAAAGAGCAGTTCATCATCAGTGTCCCCCACATCTCTTTACTGACTTTTGCATTGAGCAGTTTCTATATTATGTATCATAAAAAAGTGATCCAGACTTAATTCTGTAGCTACACTAGTAACACCTGATGAGGCAGTATGAACAGCACATATCACCCATGTGTTACTGTTTCTGCCCCCACTGCCCAAAGAGGACTGGGACAGAAAGAAAGAAAAAGCTTTTTCACAGTTAAAAATAGGTTAGGAAACCAGCAGTTGGCATACTGATTATGTTGCTGGACTCTCATGTAGTTGACTGTGGCTCGAGTTGACTGTGGCCTAAACCCAGCAGCTTAAAACCCACACCGGGCGTGTGTGCATGTGTGCCCAAAATCCCGAGAGGAGAATGGAGGAGAAGAGATTGTGGAGGAGAAATCATCCTCCTGGGGTTGATTTCTCCCTGTCTCTCTGTCTTTCTCTGATGAGTGTACATGCCCTTAGCAAAAATCAATCTTAAAAAAAAAAAAAAAATAGGCTAGTGAAGGCACTCTGTAAGCTATAACTACCAACCTACACGATTATTACCATCACTTCATGGCTCCTGTGTGCCCTGCTTTTCTTAGTTTAGTCAAACCATCCTCTCTCTCTCCCATCTGTAAGGCCAGAAGGGATGTGGTAATATGGAGAGATTGGCCATCCTTACACTTCTCAGTCTTTGAAGTCTTTCCATAAAACTACAGGGGTGGGAGAACCAGAAAGATTGTTTTGTCATTATTAGAGATAAGAGAAGGGTAAGACTTAAAATGCCCTTTCCTTGCTAGAACACGCCCTTTACAACTACATATCAGAGGAATCTTGCTGGAATGTCCTGGAACCCAGTTCTCCTGGGCTGGTGCAGTCTGTACTAATGGAACAGACAGCATTGCTTTGGGATTGATGTTACATTTTGCACAAAAGAAACAAATGTAAACCTTTCTCTCCTATAAAAAGAGAAAATAAGGAACTGAGAACAAGCTGTCCTAGAGTTCTGGGGTGCACAAGGAAAAAGGAGATTATTTTCAAATCTTAAATTGACAGAGATACCCACAAAAGAGAAAGAGCACATTCCAGCCATTCCAAAGGCTGTTCACAGCTGTAAACCCAGATAATGGACAGTGTGGTCCACACTGTTCTCCAACTGCCAGGACCAGATAAACAGTGTGGACACAGGCATGCAACCAGATAAAGCCAAATGCCTCTCCCTCTCTGTACCTATCCTCAAAACTCTTGAGAATTTCAGTTTATGAAGTTTATTTACATTTAAGTATAATAATGTGTGTGATACCTGACCTATACACTATCTAAATGTTATATTTAATAAATTTTCAAGTTGACGGTCACTTAATACTTTAAACTAACAGACCACAAAGTTAACACTTAGGCAACTGCAAAATAATAATGAAAAAAAGGGGGGGCAGAAACTTAAGTCTGACAAAGATCACCTTAAAAGGGCAAGTTTTTCTTCTAGCCTTTTCACACCATAAGCTAATAAACATAATGCATGAAAAAAAAATGAAAATGCATGCATATACTGAAAATCATGTGAACAAAGTTTTCTTAGCAAAAGTTCAAGTCCAAAAGTTTTCAGCATTCACTGATCAATAAACACCCTATTTTGTCAAAAACATCTAACTTCTGAGACTCCTTGAGTTTCAATGAGTCAAAGCATTGCAATTCTTTCCTAAAAAGGATAATGTTTGTTTAAATGCACACAAACACATGCAGGCCTTAACTACTAGTGAAAAAAAGGGCAGTGATGGCAAGGTGTTACAAAACAAAGGCATGCCACAACCTGATCTTTGCCTTCTGCTCTTGAACTCTTGCATTAATTATAACAAATTATAGGGAGTCCAAGTACAGTTTATAAGTATAATAAATTCCCTAATAATAGCCTATAATTTAGTCAGAGGTTCTATTTTTAAAAAGAGAAAACTCATTTTCTATCATACATCATCAAGGAAGAGAGAGTCCCCCGACATGCCTTTTTTCTGTTCCATCCTATGCTATTGGGTACTTTACAGTAACTATATCCATAGACGGAAAGAGACGGGATAGGACTCGCTGTTACGGGCTTTGATGTCCTGGATCAGGAATACATGACGACAGAAGTAGACATGCTCAGCCACAAAAGAAAATATCGTGCTGGTGTTTGATGGGAAAATAAAATCTGAATCTGTTTTGGTCTGTCTTGAAAACCTCCAGACACTTGGTGAACAGTTTTACAGTTCTTCAAAAAGTTAAACATGGAATGACCACGTGACTCAGCCAGTATGTCACTAGGTATACACCCAAGAGAACTGAGAACATACATGCACGCACAAACTTGTACACGAATAGCAATATTATTCACAATAATCTAAAAGAGGAAATAACCCAATGTCCATTAACGGAGAAATGAATTAACAAGATGTGGTATAGACACACACCGGAATATTATTTAGCCATAAAAAAAGAATGAAGAATTGGGGACTGAATCACCATTCCGTCAGTGCAGCTGTAACACATTGTTCTGTGAGGATGATCTATGTGGAAAGGTTTCAGGTTCCTAACTGGAAATGTCCCTAAACATGAAGGACTTGTGTGTGCATGGATTGGGGCATGAAGTTGGGGGTCTCTCTCTTTCTCGGCTCTCATGAAAGAAAAAAATAAACTTACAAGAAAAAAGAATGAAGTAGCGGGAACCAGCAGTTAACATAATGGCTATGTCACTGGACTCCCACGTAGTCGACCGTGGTTCGCGTCCCGGACCCGGTGGCTTAAACTCACACCAGGCATGTGTGCGTGCGTGCCCAAGATCCCAAGAGGAGAAAGGAGGAGAAGGGATTGCGGTGTGACCATCCCCCCTGGGGGGTGATTTCTCGCTTTCTGTCTCTCTGTCTCTGTCTGTCTGGCAAGCGCACGCACCCTATAGCAAAAACCTCTCAAAAAAAAAAAAAAAAAGAATGAAGTAGCAACACATGCTACAACCTGAATGAACTCTGAAACAGTATGCTAAACCAGACACAAAAGACTCTATCTTGTATGACCCCTGACACATGAAATGTCCAGAATAGGCCAATCCATAGAGACAGAAAATTAGATTAGTGGTTGCCAGAGGCTTTGGTGAGGGGGAGTGGGGAAGTGACTCTTAATGTTCTCAAATTAGATAGTGGTGCTAGTTGTACAACTTTATAAATATACCAAAAACCACTTAGCTGTATACTCTAAAATGTCTGAAATGTTGAATTTTACATCATGCAAATTTTATTTCAAAAACCAGAACAAAACACTCAATGATTCCAATCAGGAAAAAGTCCCAACTCCAGACACAGCACACCTGGCTCTTCCAGATCCTCTTTCTAGCCTTGTGTCTTACCACACACTCTACGCTCGAGCTGTAATAGTCTCACTGTGCCCTCCAATGGCTGCCATGTTCTTTCCTGCCTCTTTGCCACTTCCTCTGTCTAAATGCCCTTGCCTGGCCGCCTGCATTTGCACAGTCACCTCCCTGACCCTTGAGGCTCTGTCAAAACTTATCTACGCTCCTGAAGCTTCCCAACCCCTCTCAACAAATCAGTGGTCCGCTGTCACAGTCCCCAGTGCTTCCTCCAGGCTCTCTTGCACTGTCACCAGCACCTCCCTCCACTCCACTGTGACCTTCTCACAAACCATTCAACATCAGCACCTAGCACTAAGTAGCTACTCAATAAACGTTTCCAAAGAAGATAAAATACACACAGAGAGACAAAGATAGGAGAGAGGGGGAGAGAGAGAGAGAGAGAGAAGGAGGGAAACTGATCATCTCACAGCAAAGTTATTAAGATGTTATTTCTATAATATGAAAGAAATACCTAAATTTTCAGAGACAAAACTCATCACTGATCAGGAGGAAGGCTTAAGAAACATCTGTCTTACAGGGTCAGCAAGTGGCATGGTGGTTAAGGTACTGGATCCCACATGGCTGACTCACGGTTCAAGTCTTGGATTCAGTGGACTGAAAATCATGCTAGCTGCATGTACATGTGGTGCCCAAATCCTAAGAAGAGAATGAAGGAGGGAACCAGCAGTTAGCGTAATGGCTATGTCGCTGGACTCCCACGTAGTCGACCGCGGTTCACATCCCGGACCCGGTGGCTTAGAACTCACGCCGGACGTGTGTGCGTGCGTGCCCAAGATCCCGAGAGGAGAATCGAGGAGAAGGGATTGCGGCATGACCATCCCCTCTGGGGGGTGATTTCTCGCTTTCTGTCTCTATGTCTCTGTCTGGCGAACGCATGCGCCCTATAGCGAAAAACTTCTCCAAAAAAAAAGAGAAGAGAATGAAGGAGACGGGATTGTGGCATGGTCATCTCCGGGTGTGTGGGGGGGATGATTTCTCACTATCTCTCTCCCTTGAGTGCACAAGGCCTATAGCAAAAACTAAAAAGTCTGTCTTTATGCAAACACTCCTTCAGCGTGGACCGTTTGTTTACTAGTAAGTAACTTCCACTGCTCTTGGAGCGACAAGCAGCAAAGGAGGAACTCAGGGCTGAATTCACTCAGGAACCAACAGCATTAAATACACCTTTACGGTGGGCAAAGCAGCATGAATCAAGAAGCAACAGGGCTCCATGCTGATTAGACAGCCAAACCACTCCTCTAAACTGCAGCTGCAAAATACGGAGCCTTATCCCTCTTCCACTAGCAATAAATATGTCTTGACTCATCAGCTCAAAATACACACCTGCTTGCCCTGAAAATCATGTGTTCAAAATATTACCTACAATTCTACTGTGGGAAAAGGGAGCTTAAGTTACATCTGGAAGCTGAGTGAGTCAACTGCCCAAAGATCTGTGTTCCTGGTAAAAAGCCAGGTTCGTGGCTAAGACGTCTGCATAATAGTCTTAAAAATGTGGTGAGCTAGCAGACAGTATGGTAGTTAGCAATGTGCCTGGCCTGAAGGAGGAAATACATAAAAATCAACAAATATGAGACAAAAAGATTGTCTCTGTGGTTGGGCATGAGTTCTTCCTCAGAGTTACAACTTAAAGGTAGCTCTGGATCAGCCCTGTGGCTTAATGGTTAAGAGAGCCAGATCCCATACAGTGAACTGTGCTTCAAATCCCAACTCGGGTGGCTTGAAAAACACACAAGGTGGATTTGTGTGTATGCCCGAAATCCCAACAGGATGGAGATATGGAGCAGGAGATTGTGCCATGGCCATGGACAGTACTTTCTCCCTCTTCCTCTCCCTTTCTCTGTCTGTGTCTCTGTCTCCCCTCTCTCTGGCAAACAAATGCACCCTCTGGAAATAAAAAATAATAAAAATAAAAGAAGGTAGCCCCTGCCTTTTTCATAGGAGAGCCACTGCTAAAGACCATTCCATGACAATGAAGTAATGCCCCAGAAACGAGTAGGAAACACTGACTATGGGCTTAATAAATATTTGATGAATGAATAAGGCAATGGAAGTAGTTAATTAATTATGTGTCCCCAGAAACTATGATAAAAGTAGGAAAAAAAGTCACCAGTATCATGCCTAGCTGGAAGTCACCAGTCATGTTCCAGCAAGGCACATTCCTGGTGACCACAAAGCTCAGTGTGGATGGAGGTGAATGAGAAGATCAGAGTCCCAGGCTTCTGCCTTCTTAAGCTCAGGCAACTCCAATGTGCTGGCCTACTATGTGCACACCTGGAAGGCTTAAGGCACAGCCTAAAGTTCCACATTGGCCAAGGTAAGAGACAAGCCAGGTTTGCCAGTGGTGGGACCTTCAGTCTAAGTGAAATGTTGGGAGGGAATGATCTGCCACTAATTGTGCCTTTTTCTGTTCAGTTATGGGAGCGAATTTGTCCTGCCCTTAGCTGTCTTCCATGGATCGTATCTTTGGACCTCGACACTCCCATACTGTGTGAATATCTTCAGCTCGGTATCTCTGTAACCATCACCTCACCCAGTTTTGTCCCTAACCAAGAGCTAGCCAAGCCTATTTTTACACTTGGCTGAAACTTTCACTTATTTAACAAGCTAAGTTCCCAATATTTCCAGCCATTGGGCTTCAGGCTTCAGTACTTGAACAATGCAGGGGCCCCTTACTCCATATTCTCGGAGTGATCTGACCCATGTTTTCTTGTATTTATGGCAAAAATATCTGAATACCACAAGAGTGTCCTATATTAAAAGTATATTTTAAAACACTGACAGATTAAAAGGCACACATATAATACCTGGACAGGATATTCACTGGAATAGCAAAACAGCTAATATTTTTGCTCGGAAGTCTGAAACAGAGGAGACACTTCTGAGATCCTGTGGGAGGACCTTAATTTCCTAGGTATCAACCTGTTGTGAAACAGTATCTGGCGAATACGATCCACATTTAACCAGTCACAACACTTTAATATCACAGATTTATATATTTCTAATGATAACAAGCCCTTCTGTCTCTCTTTTGCACCCTACTAGCCCACAAGTACCTTGAGGGCAGTGACTATCTTTCTTTTGTTCTGTAATTCAGACTCAGTAGGATGATTCTAAGCTTGGTAGATGCATAAAAAGCATCATGATCCCTTACTGAGGCAGGGAAGCCCTGAAGGGGGAAGGATGCCTCTGTGGAAGTTCGCCAAGCAACTAGATAGCATAAAGCAATACTGGACTCGGCAGCAAAACAAAAACCTAAATCATCTAAATTCCAAGTATTACATAATACAGTGCAAAGACTTTTCAAGCCAATGAGTTGGAATGATTTATTCCACCCTCAGTATTCTCAGTGCATTTTGTAACGCTAACAAGGTGTTGATCAGGCAATTTGTTTTATGTTATATGCTTCCATTTTGCCTTCTTAGCTATTTGATAAGCTTGCTTTGGTCATCTTTGTATTTCCCCACTACGTGTGGCACAGAGCAGGTCTCTACTGTACATTTACATCAGAGAAGCATAGCAATATAGGCATAGCTGATGTGGCCCTATTTAAAAGACAGTCAATTACAAACTGGATGAAAGAAACTTATGTTGTTCCTCGAATATGCTGAAAGAAATCGTAAAAACATGCCGCATACCTAGCAAAAGCTCTGGAAGTCTTAAACTTTGTACCATTGGAATTTTAATCAATTTCTCTAGATATTAAGAAATCAGGGGCTAGACAGTGGCACTGCAGTAAAAAGTGATGCTATGCAAGGCTGACACATATGGGATGTTTTGGGGTTTGCACCTTGAGACCTCTCTGAGTATGTCAGGCAAGTGCCTGCCCATAATCTGGGGCTGGCTGAAGCTGGGGCTGGCTTGCAGCATTAGTACACAGTTGGGGGTGCTGCCTCTCTGTCTCTATCTCTCTGTCTCTTCTATTAATAGGAGACGTAAATAAATGCACTTCATGGAAAAAATAAGAATCAAAGCCGTCAAATAGTAATTAAGAGGTCCAACCTCTGTGAAGCAGGGACCAATCACATTCCGGTGCTGAACTGCAGTGCTGGAAACCACATGGGCAACCATGGGTTTTGAACCCCAGCTTACCTGAAAATATATGTGATGTGACAGGCAAAATCATGAGGAGCAGGAGGGCTGGAGGAGGGGCATCGTGGTATGGTGAGACCTTACAAAGGACGCCTCTCTCCTCCTCTCTCTACAGCCACCCTCGTGTGAATTCACGTTCTCTCGCTCATGAATTACTTTTTAAAAAATTGATTTCTACTTCTAAAAAAAGAAAAGCACATAATTAACAATGATCATGCTTTACACTTTTGGAGTTGTTTTTATGGGTGATCTCATGTATGATTGCATATTTCTACCAACCCTTCAAGACGGTCACTGTGATTCCCATTTACCCTGGAAGACATGGAGGCTCCAGGAGCCTGCTGACCTGCCAGGCCTTGAGATTTTATAGTCAAGCGCTCTTCTGTCACAGCATTATGCCTGTGTGGTAAACTGGTAAACTGGCATAGTCTGTAGTTTCAATAAGTCTGAAGCATAAATCTTAAGGAAAGCTTTGAAGAAAAAATAGAAAAAGAAAAAACAATGCAGAAGCTTATAACCACATTACGACATGAATCCAATGGCCATTTACCAAATTGCTAAGGCTGCAAATGAATAATTTTCTTTTGCAGCATCTTCAAAAGCAGCTGATGGTATCAAATGCGGCAGCAGCTGCCAAAGATAAAATACCAAACCAACAAACATCTCACTGTCCAAGAATGTGGTATCTTCCTGTGCAGTAATTTTTGCCAAAATGATGCTTGATGTTTCAACCATGAATATCTCTCATTCTTCCTTTCAAACTCCTCTGAGGACCCTTTTTGGTGTGTGTGTGTGTGTGTGTGTGTGTATGTGTGTGTGTGTGTGTGTGTCTGTCTGTCGCTCTCTCATGGAAGAAATAAATAGAGTTTTAAAATTTAAGGGACCAGCAGTTGGTGTAATGGCTATGTCACTGGACTCCCATGTAGTCGACCGCGGTTTGAGTCCCGGACCCAGTGGCTTAAACTCACATGGGACGTGTGTGCATGCATGCCCAAGATTCTGAGAGAAGAATGCAGGAGAAGGGATTGTGGCATGGCCATCCCCCCTGGGGGGTGATTTCTCCCTGTCTCTCTGCTTCTCTCTTTCTGGCAAACATACACGCCCTATAGCAAAAACCTCTCCAAAAAAAGAGAGAGAGAGAGACAATTCAAAGATGACTGCAAGAGTTTGGGCCTGAGCAACTAAAAAGAAAACTTTCAGAAAAAGACTTTTCCCTTTTTAAAAATTGCCAGACTGTTCTTTAGCAAAATAAATTTGGGGAAAGTTGATTTAATTATTGGTTAAAAAATGATAAACACATTATCTTTCATTAAAACCTACAAGTTCAAAATAGTCATCAAACCACTTCAATCAAACATTTGATCTAATCATTAAAGGGGGAAATTATCTTTGATATGATAATTGGTTCTTTCTTCTCATCATTCTTCTTCGCATTTTTCTTCCCTATCCTCTAAATCCTCTGCTTCCCATCAGTGTAAAAGAAATAATGTTACAGTATAAAATTCATATGCACTTTTACTTGTTCTCTATAGTCTGCACTTCAAGTTTACACCAAGAATGGAAGGGGGACCAATGTGACAAGTATGGAGTGAGCAGAGGGCAATGAGAAGTGAAATGCTGCTCTCACCCAGGGTCTGGCAAAATCTCTGTGAAACCCAAATCAAGAGCACTTGTCACTTGATCCCCACTTAAAAACTGCCATACTTTAAAAACAACAGGCCCAGTTATGGTAATGTGCTGACATTGCTACTTAACAAGTGGAGGCCACATGGGAGTCCAGGTTGATTCCAAGCCCACCCAAAAAGCTGAGTATAGTGGCATGAACCTGTAGTCCCAGCTACTCTGAAGGCCAACACAGCCAGACCCTGTTATTTATTTATTTTTTTCAAAACATCATCAAGGGAGGGATGGTTAAGGTGCTGGACTCTCACATAGCTAACCATAGTTCCAGTCCTGGAGCCAATGGCTTGAAAATCAAGCCAGGTGCATGTGCATGTGCCCCTAAAATCCCAAGAGGAGAATTAAGGACATGGGATTGTGGCATGGCCATCCCCCCCTTACTTGCCCTCTGTCTTTCTTGATGAGCGCACACACCCTATGGAAAAAAAAAAAAAAAAGAATTAAAGTAAATAACACTAAAATGGTCTTTGCAGTGTAACTTGATCAAAATACACATATTACAAGATCAAGGAAGAAAGTGGTGAAGTGGATGGTGGGTGCAGCAACATGTCCCATGATTCAGGGGCTAGATGAGGCTCGGGGTGCACCGTGGTATCAGGACCTTGTTGGGGGTACTGTCACTCTCACACTTATGGAAAAAAGTAAATAAACGTGAATAGGCAAAGAACTAGGGAAGAAAAATATGTTTGTGTAGTTATTAGTTACTAGTCTCTATTAATCTGCCCAAATTTAAATCTCATTATTTTTATGAAAACTCATCCAGAGCCACTAGCAACCTTACACTGGCCAGCAAAGTCCCGTACACTTTCTGCACAGAACTAAAGTCTAAGCATTTGTCCACTTTTCCACGTTAGTTCATTCCATATAACTTCCATCAGTTCTTACATAAAGAAACGATGTGCCTATGGACGGCTGATTTCTACATAGATTTAAGTTGAAAGGAGAATCTGATAGAAAGTTACGTAAATAAGAACAAACTTCTAATAGTAGCCTCCTATATAGCTTACCAGCTAGGGATACATTCTGAGAAATTAGCCATTGGGCAATTCTGTTGTACGAACATCACAGAGTGCACATACAGGAGCCTAGACGGTAGCCTTCTACACACGTACACTCTATGATAGAGCCTGCGATAATCGTAAAGGTCCACAGCCATGGACGTGGTCCACCATGGACCAAAACATCACTGTACAGCATATGACTGCAAATATGTTGATACATGCATCACCACCCCAGCCCAACACAGCGAGGTGGGGGCACAGACCGAGAGGAAGCGGTGATGTATTTAGAAAAGAAAAAGACACGGATACACAAGTAGAGAAAAGCAGGGACAATGCAGTCCAGGCATCTGATGGAGAAGGCCATGACACTGAGCTGTTCTCAGGTTTATTCTTTCATACAGCAAAGCCAGGTATTTTCTATGATCAACCGCAGCTGTGGAGTTTCTTGCGTCTCGTGGTTCTAAACAAGCCTCCCGCGGCCTTCTCTGGCTGGCACACAGCTTCCTTCGATCTATACTGCAGTGCGGATTGTCTTTATTAGAGCTTTTGCTTGCTCTGCAGTGTCAGCACTAAGACTGCATCTCCTTTAAAGGTCACTAGTTTTTGCCTAGATCTAGCCACTCCCTACACATAGGTTCATCAACTTTTCTCTAGGGGGGGTCTGTGAAAATTAATACATAAAAAGTTATCTCTTAGAAATTAACAACATTGTCTCACAATGCTTTGTTAAGTAATACAATGCAGTACCTGATTTTAATCATTCGAATAGGGTATTATATGCTTTTATCGTTTCCAGCCTGAACTCTTTAAAATTGGCAAGAGGACGCGTAATAAATGTTCTATATTTTAAAAAATGTGACCTTCAGGCAGGCAGGGCCTTTATTTTACTCACTGCTGTGTTACTAGTAACCAGAAAATTCCTTACACACCACAGGCCCTCAGTGCATACCTTCTAGATGTATTCAGGAATTAATGAAAAAAATCAATTGAACGGGTGTACCTTGCCTGAAATGGGCTATCCATAATTATGTAAAAATGTGTTGTTATTCCATGTTAAGGATAAATATGTGGTATTTAACAATGAAATATTTTAGAAAGTACTAAAGGTAGATACAGTTTTTTAAAATGAGGTTTTACAGTAAGAAGAAAAAGCAAACGGGGTTTCTTTCACATGGAAATATTGGAAACACTAGATTCAGAAGACAATACTTTTCCCTTGATAATCTTACAAATTTAAAGTCTAAAGAAGAAATGCATAACGTAGTTTCAAAGCTATGGAAAGAGATTCTATACCAGGAACCTGTGCCCTAAATTTAGAGGAAAACCTTGAACCTTAAAACAAAACAAAAAAACCCCACCTCTTCTAAGAAATTAAAAGCTGATATAAAAAGATATGACTACTTATCTTAGATAGACACTTTTAAATTCTGAGGTAAAGGAGATTATTACTCAACAAATTAAGAAAATAACAGAAAGCTAACTGGTCTCACCAGGGTCACAGAACAAGTAACGGGCACCAAAACCAACAGAGAACTACTGGCTCCCAGTCTTCCTCTATTCTGATCGAAACCACACTGATTCATACAAGTCAACAAGTAGGTATGTGTTGGTAGAAGGGAAGGTGAGGTACAGATGTGGAAGCCAGCTCACAGAGAGTGGACAGTTTTTGCAAAGCTATACAAGCAGTAGTGCCAACAGATAAATCCAGGCCTCCCTGGCTCTGCCTTAGTTGCTTTCTAGCACATTCTAGATGTCCTTGAGCAACTCACACTACAGTCTTCCTCTCCTATGATTTCTTATGCTAAGACTGTTATACCTTCACACCTTCCACCTTCATCCACCAGTGAGCCCTTGCTACCAATGGGAGCTGTCATCTTCTCTTTAGATATGCGGTGGAGACAAAGGCTTATGGCCTCCGGCCTCCTGTGTCTTCCTACCCAACAGTCTAGATTCACGTAACAAAATCCACTGTCGTCTTCAAAGTTCCAATTCAACGCAGGCATCCTGCGATGGTTAATTTATTTGGTTAGGCCAAATATCTGGGTAGATATTTGGTGCAACAGTATCTACCTGATATGTTTTTTAGTTTATTTGGGTGCAAAAACTTATCTATGGTGTTTGAATTCTTGACTGTGGCTATCCTTGGGGAGATGGGCACTGAGAGGGAGGACTAAGAATTCTGAGCTGTTGGCGATGTTCCGGTTCTTCATCTAGGGACTGGTTACATGGGATGCTCACTTCAGAAAGTAAATACATACTTTTGGGTTTTGCACTTGTGTGTTATTCTTCAACAAAAGGTTTACCTTTAAAAAATGACTAGTGGCCTACAAGTGACAATGGACTGAGAGTTGAAATTTCTAGGAAGAGGTGGAGCTTAGAGGAATGGCCAGGGCCTGGAGTAAACAATAATACAATGAAGAGTCCTGGCAACAAATTCATATTCTGTGACAGTGAAGACTCTTAAAGCCTCTAAGAAAATGGGGTACTGGGGCCAGCAGGTGGCATAGTAGTTAAGGCGCTGGACTCCCATGTGGTCTACCATGGTACAAGTCCCAGACCTGGTAGCTTGAAACTCATGCTGGGAGTGTGTGCATGCCCAAAATCCCAAGAGGAGAATGAAGGAGAAGGGATTGTAGTGTGGCCATTTCCCATGGCCACCCCATTGGGGGTAGTTCCTCCTGTCTCTCTAGCTAGTGCACATGCCCTGTAGCAAAAAAAAAAAAACCAAAAAACAAAAAAAAAAAAACCTCTTAAAAAAATAAAGAAAAAGGAAGGAAGGGAGGGAGGAAGAAAGGAAGGGAGGAAGAAAGAGAGAGAAGAGAGAAACAGAGACAGAAAATGTATTTAGAGAAGGATTTAAAGTCAGGAGAAGACAGCGGGAAAATAACAGTTCATCACTGTCTACCTTTCTGGTTCCTACGAGGATCAAGAGAGAGTATGTAAAGTGTCCTGGGTAGAGCTGATTGACAAATAGTGGCTGTCATCACCACCCTGAAAAAGCTGAAGCAATTAACAAGCAGGGGGACTCAGGTGAATGTACACTCATAACAAAAAGGGTCGTACCTACCATATACTTCCAGTGCTCTGCATACGTACCGTAGACATTCAATATGTGGGTGAATGAATAAAACACTGTCCTCTGTCAGTAGGAAATCATGAATAAGATGTGGTAATTAGGGTAAAAAATTACTACTGAAGTCTGAGGATGATTAAGCTCTACTGTAGACCAAATATTGGGCTGTATGAAAAGTCATGACGCATTTTTGCATTTTAAAAAAAAACAAGACTTTTCCAATGACCTAATAAAAAGATGGAAAAATTTAGAAGGACAGAGCTCTGGCAAATTGGAGACTGGAAGATGAAAAACCATGGGCCAGGATGAGATAAGGTGAAGATCGCCAAAAACTAAGCAGGGAGAGGATTTTGAGGAGCAGGCTCTCCATGCGCCAGTGGTATCTGGGAGTGACAAAATGGAGTGAGGGTGTCTTTTCCTAATCTTAAAGAGGTCAATGTGAGCAAGATCCATGATGGACACAATTTTTCAATTACACAAGGAACAGTAAACAAAAATAATGAAAGTAAAAAGTAAATAAAAAGCGAGCAAAACCCAAAAAAGTCATCCAATGGTGAGAGAGAGAATAATCATCAGAAAGTATGAAGGTGTGAAACAAATATTTTTTTGAATTTTTATTTTGTTTTGTTTTTGATATAGGGCACATGTACTCTCTAGAGAGCGGGGGTGGGAAGGTTATTACCCCCGTGGGGGGCAGCCATGTTGCAATCCCTTCTGGTCTATTCTCCTCTTGGGATTTTGGCCACATATATACATCCAGCATGTCTCTCAAGCTGCCAGATCTGGGACTGACATCACGAAGTCAGCCATGTAGGATCCAGCTGCTCCAACCACCATGCCGTTGACTGGCCCTGCAGTTATTTTTTTTTAAGTCGATTTATTTATTCCATGAGAGGAAAACAAAGAGAGAGAAAGAGGCACCCAACAGGGTCTTCACACCACAATCCACCTCCAGCCTCCACGTCAACCTAGGACCTTCCCGTACAGCCTTAGCTTTGCAAAGTGGTACTGCTGAGTCACTGTGGCAGGCCTATTTTGTGGTTAATATATAATACAAACTATGGCTGAAAAGACAAAAGGGAATTTGTGAGAAGAAGACATTAAAGATACTTGAAAATTATGAAAAACTGGAATCCCCCTGTTGAAGTGTCAAGATGCAAAGAAAAGGTAGAAGGACCTTCTGTGCAGAAAACAATGGGTCTTTGGGACCTGGTGAAGGGTAGGAGGAATGTAGCAGTGGTTAGAATGTGTATGTGGAGGATGTGGCATGAAGGTCACTACAGCAGCAGACACTTGGGCTTCTTTGCTCTAGTTCTGATAGATAATCATCTAATGGCTGAAGCTGCTTTCTTGAAAGAGATTCAGTTAGTTTGATGACTTGGTAATGTCCCTTGTTGATATTAAAAAAAAAAATTGATGTTTCTTGAAAACCATAAGAGGGTAACTATACACTGTTCAAATGAGCCTCCTTCACTATATTACACAAACATTACTCATATATTACATTCTCCATGGTCACAGGCTTGAGTGAGTCTCCCTATTTTAATGTTCTTCAATCAATGACTTATATGAGGAGACTTCAAAATGTTTATAGAGAATTCAAATTAAAGTACAAGTCTATTTTGATGCAAAAAAAACCCTTGAAATCTTTGTATAGTTTTTTCATAATACACATTTTCCATGAACTTCTTGACAACCTCCCTTTTATAGACAAGGACAAGGATAAAGACAGACAAAATGGTTTAAGTGTGTGTGTGTGTGTGTGTGTGTGTGTGTGTATTTGTGTTCATTCAGGTCAAAAGTATCACAGAGCAACAGGTAAGAATATCTATAATTCAACCTGCCATTCTTCAACAAATGTTCAAAGTTCTAAATGGATTTTTTTTTACTTTTTTAAAATTTTTATTTTACTATTATTATTTATACATTCAATTGCTATATATAGTTTAGATTATAGAGACTTTACTCAGCATGATATACATCTCAGTTCAGTTGAATACTATACATATCCTCATCAACAGATAATAAACCTTATCTGTGTCCCACAAATATTTTACCTCTCCATTTCTCCCCCAAATTTCCTTTCCTGTATTCTTCCCCTCCCACACTCTCCTTCCACTTTGTCTCTAGTACCCATAACAATTTTTAATGCTTTTATGTCCTCCAGTCTTTCAGCTTCTACCACAGAGTATGGGCAGTCAGTACAATGTCTCTCTTTCATAGACTGATTTGCTTCACTCAGCAACAAATCTTCCATATTCGTCTACTTTCTATCAAATTCCAGGGCCTTGTTGTGTTTTATGACTGAATAATATTCCATGGAGTATATGTGCCACACTTTTTCAATCCATTTATCCGTTTGTGGACATTTGGGTTGGTTTCATGTCTTAGTAATCATGAATAGGGCTGCAATAAATATAGTTGTGCAAGTAGCTTTTCTGACTGAGCATTCTCCTGTCCTTTGGGTAGATACCCAGGAGTGGAATTACCGGATCATATGGTAGTTCTATTTGAAGGTCTTTCAGGAATCTCTATATTGTTCTCCACAGTGGCTGGACCAATTAACATTCTAAATGGATTTCTAATCATATTCTAGGTATAATCACATAAGGCCTTAAATTAACAAATAGTATTAGAAAAGAAAAATGCCTACTTTGGAGTATAATTCATGACGCCCTTTTGCAAATATTCAATGAACGAGTGGAAAAAGTACAATTATCTTTAATCTGGTATTTTTCAACTTGCAGAAGATAAAGATTTTCAAGACATATTTAATTTTTAAGAAAAGTGGATTTTTTTTAAGTTTCAGAGTATTAGTTCTCAGGATAATGCTTTTGGGAATAAGAGTTAACATATCATAAATCATGGCTAAGTATGTAACACACACAAAAGCTCTCAATACACAGTGAGCAGGTGGTCACAGATGTCTGTTTAGAAACTAATGTAACTGCTATCTAAAGTTGAGACTACCTTTAAAATGTAAGTATATATGTATGTATTTAAATTTGACCAGAGAGGGACAAAGTGAGAAAGAGAGGGAAAGTGAGAAAGCAAGCCGCCAGGTCCAGGACTCAAACCTCGGTTGGCCATGTGGGAGTCCTTAACCACCACATCACCCGCCGGCCCCAGAATGTTTTGGTTTTTGTTTTGGTTTTTGCCATAGGGCATGTGTGCTTGTCAGAGAAAGACAGAGGGAAAGTGAGAAATCATCCCTCAGAGGGATGGCCACACCAGAATCCCTTCTCCAGTCTCCTCTTGGGATTTTGGGCATGTATGTACCACATGTCCAGCGTGATTTTCAAGCCTGGTCCTGGACTTTTAACTGTAGTCGTCCATGTGGGAGCCCCATGCTGTAACCACCATGCCACCTGCTAGTCCCTACTACCTTTAAAACTTTCTACTTAGTTATATTGTACTTCTGATTTGAAGCTTCTAGTCTGGTTAGAATCAGGGATTCCACAAGTCAGTCTAAGGAATAATATCTTTATAAGATGCTGATCATAGAAAGAAATGGTCATGTTTTCACAACTTGGGAGCTGTATCTGGCTGAAATGATCTTACTGTTTCTTAATTTATCTATTGTTACATCTTACACTTCCCTAAATGTAGTAGAAACCAAAATCAGAAAATTGCAAGGGAATTACTATAATTTATACAAAGAATTTTCAGTTTTACAAAATTCTTACATATTTTTTAAGTTGCCAGATGGCAAATGCACTTACCAGACAGAGACAGAGAAATGGGGAGGGAGAGGAAGAAAGCGCCCCTCAGTGGGGTGTGGTCATGCTCTAATCTCTACTCCTCCATTTCTCTGTCCGGTTGGGATTTGGGGCATGCCCATATATGTGCACGGTGTGTTTTTCAAGTAGCCAAGGCTGGGGTTTAAACTATGGTTGGCCATCTGGGATCTGGCTCCCTGAACTAGTAGGTCGTGTCCGGTCCTAAATTCTTAATGTTTCAAATTAAAAATAAAAACTGCAATTTCAACTGGAGAATGGTGGGGAATGTCTTGTTTAAGGTTTCAGAGTTCTAGAGTAATATATATCTATATTACTAGATTACTATAGATCTATCTATCTATCTACCTATCTATCTATCTATCTATCTAGAGAGAAAGTGAGTGAGTAAAAGAAAGAAAGTACTCCCCATGGAGGATGGTCATGCTATAATACTTTCTCGTCCATTTTTCCTTTCAGGATTTTGGGCAGGGACTCATACATGCTGGGTATGATTTTCAAGCGGTTGGGTCCAGGACTTGAATCATGCTGCTGGCCACGTGGGATCCAGTAACTTAACCACTATTCCACTGGTTGGTCCCCGACCAGTTAGTTACTAAATTTATTTATTCATTCATTCATTCATTTATTTACTTATTTATTTATTTTGGGTGTGTACTCTCACCAAAGAGAGACAGTGAGAAGGAAAGTGAAAAAAATCACTCTTCCAGGGGACATAGCCATGCTGTGATCCCTTCTCCTCCAGTCTTCCCTTGGTATTTTGGCCATGCATGTGCACTGGCATGATTCTCAAGCTTCTGGGTCTGGGACTTGAACTACAGTTGGCCAGTGCAAGTCTCGTGCCTTAACCACCATGCCACATGCTGGCCCCAGTTGCTACATTAAAGATGCACATACAGCTAAGTTTTTTGCACAAGAAAGAATACATTTAATATATCCTCTAAACCTATTAGGGGATACAGTCATTATATCATGCATAATCTACAGAAACCTGCACAGCTCTGAGGAATCCAGCCTTCTCTCAAAATTCAGCAAATGTTCGATTTGAGGGAGTTTACAGAGCCTGACAGGAAACAAATACCTGAGAACGAGGTCTTTTGACTTCTAAGTCTGTGCTCCTTCTACAATAGCAGAGTTTTGTTTTCGTACTACGTTGCATTTTCCAGCTGTCATTTTCCTTTAAGATTAAGTCAAAGCAGTAGTTCTTGGATGATTCTAGCAGCTATTTATATGATAATTCTCAGCATATAGGCCACATTCAAAAAGTTCATACAAAATTTGTATTATGTTGAAACAATGCATGGATTTCAAAATTTTTTGCAGCCAAATAACCTCATACTTTAATTCCCTTTTCCTTGAACTTTTTGAAGTCCCCTCAACCATAACTTGCATTTAAATTTCTTTTCCATATCCCTCTTTTCTCAGCTAGTAATTTATTAATATTTCAGGGATCCAAATAATGGACCTTTTCAAGATTTTTTTTAGACCTACAGGTCTCTCACTTCAGTTATCATCACAAATGTCTCTTCTACCTTCTTTGAAATGTTCAGGCTGGTTAAATCCACTTGTTTCTTTTTTTTTTAATTTTTAAAGAGAGATTTTTGCTCTGGGGCGCATGTATTCACTGGAGAGACAGAGACAGACAGAGACAGAAAGCAAGAAATTACCCCCCAGGAGGGATGGCCGCAATCCCTTCTCCTCCATTCTCCTCTCTGGATCTTGGGAATGCATGCACGCATGACCAGTGTGAGTTTTAAGCCGCTGGGTCCAGGACTCAAACTGTCAACTACATAGGAGTCCAGTGACATGATAATCATGCCATCTGCTGGTCTCCAAATCCATTTATTTCTAACACTGCTTCATCACCATGATTTTCTACTTAAGTATTACATGTCTCGTTTGCATTTTAGTTAAACGTACAGCAAATGTTGGGGGCTTTGCTCTAAATAATGGTACCTTGCTTATTTATGCTGGCAGAAAACAACAGGTGAAATGTCTACTCACTGGCCCCAGCTGCAAGCACAAGACTGACATGCTGGCCTGGAAAGAGAGTGGGGCGGCGGCTGTAAACTCAAGCTGCAACTTGTTGGCTGTGGTTACTCCTCCTCTACTTTTACTAACTACACCAGAAGGCAGTATCATTTCATAGTCACACCTGGTAACTTGACACTTACTGACACCTTTCTACTGTTTATAGCCAATGTCTCAATTTCTACTTTTCTAAAGGACTTAGTGTCATCTGAAAAGCTGGCACTTTGACTATGTGCCCAGGGCTGGAGATCCCTGATAAAAATGTTAAGTAAAACCCATCTTAGTTCCAATCTCTACATAATGCTCACTATTTAGACGACTCCATTCAAAGAAGTGCCTGTTTCCCTCTAGCCTTTGTTTCCTCTGTCTAAACTACTTCCTTCTCTTTGAGAAATCCATCGCTTCCAACTCCACAGTGTAGCTGTTGGGAGGACAGGGAGGGAAATGTTGGCCCAGACTTTTGAAAGTTTAAATAAATCCTACCCAGGGGCTCTCCCTTGTCAGCATGCTTGGTTCACCCACAACTAGGTTTCTGTCACTAGCCGCTGTGTGACTAAGGGCAATATACCATTCTCTTACTGGTTCTGTTTCTCCATTTGTGAAATAGAGCAACTAGCCTTTGTAATACGTGGGATTTCATGTTTAGATACAAAAACTCTAATTCTGGGGGGCCAACAGGTGGCATGGTGGTTGAGACGGCTGGATTCTCCAATGGCTGACCACAGTTCGTGTCCTGGACCTGGTGGCTTGAAAACCACACTGGGTATGTGTTTGTGTACACACATGTGTCCAGATCCCAAAAGGAGAATGGAGGGGAGGGGACTGAAGCAAGGCCAACTCCCTGGGGTGGGGGTGGGGTGATTTCTCACTTTCCATTTCTCTGTCTCTATCTCTTTCCTCTCTAGCAAGCACATGCACCCTATGGCAAAAAAACTAAACTTAATCTGTCTTGAGAGAAGGCAAAATGTTCTTCCTCAAATAGGCTATGTTTAAGATTTGGGCAATTTCTTTTTTTCTACAAGGTACTTGTTACCCTTACTATAGATAGATGAGGCAGATCTGAAAGCAACACAGAGAGGACATCTGAAACCCTGAGCCTTGTCTTTGCAATAGAAAGATGAGCCCCCCCCCCCCCGCCGCCAAAAAAAAAATCAAGTATCCTAGAGTGCTTCTTCCATAGAAAGAAAGTTTTCAAACATAGACTTCAGGGAAGTTACTCACAACACCCAGCTTAACCACTGACATTCTCCTGTAGGCAGCTGAAGTGTTAAGACAGTTGGATGCTGAATGGCACAAAACGAACTGGGCCAAGGAGGAGGTATGAACTGACCCAAGCATGATACGGGAAGTCCAAGTACTATCTGTCCCGAGTGAAATGTCTACAGGGCCAGACAGGTCGTACTGAAGAATAAGTGTTGCCTACTGTACCATGTGGGAAGTGGAGAACTGGGCCCAACTGGACCATATGTACTTCTCAGGAAGCCATCTCATCTCAGTTCTTTCCGAAATCATCCCAGTGAAACAAAACCCACCTGCAGACTAGAATCAGCTCTTGTGGTACCAGTTTATAATCTCTAATCTTACTGGTACTTCAGCTCCCTGGATTTCTTTGTTGACACTGCAGTAGAAACGAAACCCCACAATACTCTAGTAAAGCTGGTCAGAGAGATTTGGATCCATGTATTTCTTTGGCAAAGTATCTATAAAAGATTCAACTTACGGATGACCCTTGAACAACCTAAGTTTAAACTATGTAGGTCTATTTATATGCGTAACTTTCAATAAGTACTGTAAATGCATATTTACTTTCTTATGATTTTCTTAATGACATTTTCTCTTTTTCCCTTTATTGTTCATATAGTATATAATACCCATAACATACAAAATATATATTAATCAACACATGTTATTGAGAAGGGAGTCAACTGTAGGCTAGCGACACTTTAGGGACATCAGAAGCTATACGTGGGGTCAGACAGTGATGCAGCAGTAACACACAATGCTCTGGGAAGCAATTCAGATGACATGATTCTCAGTTCAAGCCGAGATACCTCCCAAAGTATTCTGAGTACTCATGTGCCCATGGTCTAGGGCTTACTGCTGGTGTGGGGACCCTACTGGGCTGTTCTCTCTCTCTCTCTTCCTCCTCCTCTCTGTCTCTGTCTTACTCACTCATGGAAGAAATAGATAAACTTAAAATAAATTTTTTTCAAAGTCATACACAATTATTTTTGTTGTTTAGGAGCTGGCTGTATCTAAACCTCTATTTGTTAGTAATACAACTTTGTTCTTCAAGAAAAAAAATAAAAGTACTCCTCTTTCAAGGACCAAAAATAGCAAGGACAGAAAAAGCTAATCATTTAAGATATATCACAGCACCCTGATATAAATGTTAGCCATGATCATTATCACTATTATAAGTTGTATTCAGTGATGAAATGCAAACACATTCTTCCAGAGAACCTCACAGAACTAGAGTATTGTCTGCCTGGTGAGGTTCAGAGGTCTTAGAGTCTGTGATTTCTGGATCCTCCTGCTCAGTGACTTTACATCTCTTTAATGCGTGGACATCTGTCACTTTCCTCCTTCCTCCCCACCCACTCCACTCCAACTTAATACCCAACACTAATATTTTAGGCAAAAGGTAGAGAAAAGGATTTTAAAACATCTACTCTCTGTGCCTTCCCCAACTCCCAAAATTAAAAAAAATTATTAAAATTAATACACCATTCCCAGTACCACCCATTATAACGATACCCCCATAAAGTCTAGGAATCCTTTACAGGAAGTGGACATCTTTTAAAAATTCATAAAGCATGGCTTGCATGCTTCAACATGATGAAGCATCTCTTCCTGTAGCTTCTGTTTGTTTTTCCCCTCTCCACCCCTTCATTAAAGGTACAAACTGCCGTATGGCATCATCATATTCTACTAGACTTGTGGTAGGCAGTTAGTTGTGAGCGGGCAGCCCTAAGAGAAAAGCGAAAGGCTCATCTAGCTCCAAGTGCCAGGAGGGCAAGGCAATTTGCCATCTTGCTTCCTTGAGGCCTGAGGGAAGTGCACAGGGATGATTCATAGATTTTTCTCTTATCAAAAAGACCTAAGCAAGCATTTTTGGTCAATGCCCCAATTCCTATTAGGGCAACAGACTAACTGGGCAATCTAATTGGGACAACCTGGCTCGCATTGGGCACCATGCGCAATTAGGTGATCAAATTCCTCATTCTTTACCTGTGAGGAAGGTGCACAGGTGCAGGAAAAGAACTTGTGGATTCAAATTTAAAGGAAGGACATAGGCAGCATAAGGGGCCTCCCACTAATGAATATTCATGACCTCTAGTAATTAAAAATAGCGGTTAACTAGTACCAAGCGCGGTTGCCACTTGGCAATCCGCCCGCCCAACAACCTTTCTGGGTGTACTTCCTTTCTTTCCTTTCCTTTCTTTCTATTTATTTTTTGGGGGGGGAGAGGTTTTTTCGCTATAGGGCGCGTGCGCTCACCAGATAGACAGAGAGACATAGAGACAGAAAGCGAGAAATCACCCCCCAGGGGGCATGGTCACGCCCGCAATCCCTTCTCTTCCATTCTCCTCTCGGGATCTTGGGCATGCACGCACATGCGCCCCGGCGTGAGTTTTAAGCCACCGGGTCCGGGACGCGAACCGCAGTCGACTACGTGGGAGTCTAGCGACATAGCCATTACGCTAACTGCTGGTTCCCTCCTTTCTTTCTATTAAACCTTCTTTTCTACTACTTTATTCGTGGTTGCGGTTTCATTTTGCGCCTAGGGACAGATCTCTAATTTTAGTGATCTGGACCCAAAGAACCAAGGACTTCACAACGCAGCAGCTTGACACTTTTCCATCCGTTAACAGACTTTTGGAAAAAAAACAAATTTTAAAAATTTATACCATGCTCTACTATAAATTTTTATTATTTCATTGGTTGAATGTTGAAGCACGAGTCTTGCAATGTAATATTAATAAAGAACTATTTGGAATCAACGAATGAGTGAATGCATGAACAAATAAGTGTATCTTTGAAAATCATGAAATTCATGAAAGATAAAATACCTTTTAAGAAATTTTCAAAACAGCTCAACAGAAACATATTACTTTTGTTTCCCTTTGAGAAGTTCCAAATAGACTATCAAATACTAATAAATAGAATTAACCATATGATTAAAACATGTGATAAAATTATCACTTTAAAGGCTAAGGTTTCTTTGAGGCGTTTTCCTTTTGAAATTGGAAATTTTGAAATTTTTTTTTCCTTTTTAAATCCCTTTCCTTTTGAAATTCTGATTTTTCTCTCCATTACAGGGCATCCACAATGAATAGTAAATTATGCTAAGTGATACTACTAAAGAACACTCATTCATTCTACTAAGTTGTTTTTTGTCCCCTAAAGGGAAAGACTATCTAAGAAACCACCTAGATGTCATTAAGCTTCAGTTAACTTCATCTTATTTGTCTGTTCTTAATTGTTCTAGTGGCAGTGGGTTGTCTAAATAACTACCTACCCATATTTGAATATCTTGTAAACTGTATCTTTTTTCTAAGAGCAGGAAAAAAACAAGAAATTCCATGCACTTGGAAAATTTATACCATGAAATGGGCAGTAGTGGTATACTCTTGATTTAATTAAGAAAGCATATATTTTACAGAATTATTGTCATCTCAGTCAAACCTGAGGATATCTTTTTTTTTTTTTTTTTTTTTTGAGAGGTTTTCGCTATAGGGCGCGTGTGCTCGCCTGACAGACAGACACAGAGAGACAGAAAGCGAGAAATCACCCCCCAGGGGGGATGGTCACGCTGCAATCCCTTCTCCTCCATTCTCCTCTCGGGATCTTGGGCACGCATGCACACGCGCCCGGCGTGAGTTTTAAGCTACCAGGTCCGGGATGCGAACCGCGGTCGACTACGTGAGAGTCCAGCGACATAGCCATTACGCTAACTGCTGGTTCCCAAACCTGAGGATATCTTCATTGAGACAAGATAATCTAATCAATCAGCTTCCCTAAAGGAATACATGTGGATTTTATACCCTCTCTCCAATTTCCTTTTTTTTTTTTTTTTGAGAGGTTTTTGCTATAGGGCATGTGAGCTCGCCAGACAGAGAGAGACAGAGAGACAGAAAACGAGAAATCACCCCCCGGGGGGATGGCCACGCCGCAATCCCTTCTCCTCCATTCTCCTCTCGGAATCTTGGGCACGCATGCACACGCGCCAGGCGTGAATTTAAGCCACCGGGTCCAGGACTCGAACCGCGGTCGACTACGTGTGGGAGTCCAGCGACATAGCCATCACGTTAACTGCTGGTCCCTCTCCAATTTCTTAAGAATTTTCCCAATCAATCAGGTCCAGGAACAGCAATGGTTACCAGGACCATGGGTCTATTGTCTTATTTGCCCAGACAAGACAAGATCTGCTTTTTGTTGTCTTGAGGGTTTTGAAAATTTACTCTTATCACACCCGTAACAGCAGACTCAGACCCATCCACTTTAGGAACAAAACTCGAGGTCCAGCAAAACACGTGGAGGTGAATGAACAGAGAGGGCAGAGACTGGCTACTTAATTTGCTGAGTCTAGTGAAAAATGAAAATGGAGGGTCCATTGTTCAAAAAGAACTACACATTTCAAGATGGCAACAAAAAGAGCATTAAGCCAAGCTTTCCTGACCACAGGGCCTCGTACAACTAACTGCACAGTCACTCGTGAAGCTGCCTCTGGTCTTGGAAAACACCTGCCAGGCTTGGTGGCTTTCACCAAAGCAGTGGCAGAGTCTTTTTAAGGAAGTAAAGAGGGTTAGCAATGAAAGTTTTAAGGACCAATTCAAATAAATCCCCAATAAATCAAATACACGGAAGTAAAACAAAAGCTGCTGAAGATACAGTTCTTTGGTGGGGGGGAAGGGGTGCTGAGATCTGTCGACATTGTATTCCCACTGACAAGTAAAATGCCTCACGTGAAATAGGTACTTAATGAAGGTTAAAATGAAAAACAATGCAAATGGCAACCCACATTTTGGTCAACTCATCTCTTTTTGGGAAAGTAGTTTTTCCCCCCTCCAATTCTGTTCTTACTATAGAGAGCCATCTTCCTTACTCATCTCGTCATACTTACATTAACCGCACAGAATGTTCGAGATTAGATCTTGGTATCTACTGCATTCTAGAATATCTAAAATATCTGGCAGAAACAACTCCTTCCTCAATAATCAACAGAGAGAGAACAAGTTCCCATTCACCAGCTGGAGCAGGCCAGGAGGCGGATCTGCCATTCTCAGCAAATTATAGCATCCAAGGGGAATTCATGCTGAATCTTAAATCTGACTTGAAGGGAGTCCCTATTCCCAGCCTACCAGTAAACTTTAAATTTCCATTAAAATGACATTTTGAAATAATAAAAGAACTAAAAGAACCGGAGGAACAAAATAAAGGGTGTTGTAAAAGGAAATGGAAACATTACCATAATTAGAGCTTTTAAAGAGACACTTAAAACACTGGTGAACACTGAGTTGTTTACAATAGCACACAAGGCCTATTGAAGACATGCTACAGGGAGTCGAAGGGGAGAAAGTATTGGTATTTACTAGAAAGGAAAGGTGAAGACAGCTTCTGTGAGGTCATTAGAATTACATCCTGAAACCTAGTTCAAACACAGACACACCAAAACAGTCTCTTAACACTTACAGGAATGGAGAGCTTTAACTAATCTGGCTTTGCCATCAATATGCCTTAGGCCCCAAAGTGTAACTGAAACAAAAGAGGCCCCCATCATACTCTAAACTGTAATACACTGATTTCCTTGTCACTCACCATCACACACAAAAAAATGCACTTGCCCTCTCTCTGGTCCCTAAACAGAGCAGCTTTCAATATGGCTATTTCTGCCAGTTGGTTGAAAGGCAATTTGTCCAGTGAGTTCTTCCCAGACAAGAACTACCTTCATTTCAACACTGACGAATGCCATGTCCCATACAGGTCTACGTAGAGATGTTTTTAAAAAATCCTTCTTACAGCAAGGGCTAAGCAGTTTTTCCTAGCAGCTATAATAAAACCACATAGTCCAGTGCTTGGAGAGTAGCTGGGAGATGACTAGCAGAACAGTGACCAGAACAGTGACCCTAAGACTAGGGGAGGACCATAGTGGCTGAGAAGCACAGACACACAGAGGCACTACCACTGATGGAGGACACTTGGAACAGGGCCCACAGACCCAGAGCCTCCTCCAGATATCTGAGTGTGCTGAGACCACTTGGCAAGTACAGCCCCCACGCTGACTGTAGCAGTAGCTGTCCTGTGTGAATCCCATACTATACTCAACCACTAACAGGGCGGACAGCCCCACCCAAACACACACGCTCAGGGCATGTCCTGGAAAAGGAGGAAATGTTATCTGACCCCGTGGGGACAATCAGAAGCTCCTTGGCACTATGCAAACATACCGCTGAACAGTGAGTAATGCAAAGACAAACATGTTTTGGAAAAAAAAAATTTTTAATTTTAAAATTATGCATGCACTTAGCAACTTAGAAGCCTACATTCACTCAAGCATTACTTTTGCTTTAAAAAGTTTGCTCCTGAATATCAAAAAAACGAAAGAGGGACTTCCTCACTTGACGAAGACTTGGAAAAACCCCAGACCTAAACTAAAAGCAGCAATCTTGGCTAGCAGTGTTCTGGCTTCCCCTCGCTATTATTAAGTATCCTTCTGTTTGAATAAGAATTTCTCCACCTCTCACAAACCATCTCTTTTCTATCTCTGTCCAGAAAAATCTGAAAACCATGTGTTTATAATGAGTCTGTTGCTATGCAATTCATTAAAACACATTACAAAAATCTTTCCTTTGAGTCAAGAAAACATAATAGGGGAAGATGAACTACTGGCAAGAGTCCCTCTGCTGAACAGAAAAGCTGGCAAAAAGGAACGTCAGAAGCAAAGCAAAATGGAAAAAATTATGGTGGTCTCATCCTTTGAGTCATTTTAACCAAAGGGGGAAAACTAACATTTTTAAGGCCTCAAAGTAACGTATCTTACAGTTTAGAATGGGATTACAACCTCGGTGGTTCTTAATCTTGTTCATTCCAAGGGTTTCATGACTCATCCCCCAACTGTCTACTAGCATATGGTTCTTTTCACCAATTTTTCACACTTCTGTAAAAATATCAAGGGGTTTTTTACTTTCCTATTACTTGTACTCCTGTGTATATCCTTTTGCTATCTTTTGTCTTCTTATTCAATTATTACCTTAAAGTAGGGTCTGAACTGTCCATTTCTTCTCAAATGCTAATCATAGTATCTTGGCAGAGTTCCCTCACTGAGAGGAGACCTGCTCCTTAAAAGTCACAAACAGCAGATGAGATGAGACACAGTATGTCAAAATTAAGAAGCAGTGTAGGGGATGGACAGTGGTACCGTAGGGGCTGGACAGTGGTACAGTAGGAACGCCATGCCCTGCAAGGCTGACTCACATGGGATAGTTGCAGCTCATATCCAGACCTCTGTGAATATGCCAAGTGCACATGTGCCTATGATCTGGGGCTGGCTGAAGCGGAGGGTAGAGCACAGCGTCAAGACCCTATTGATGCTATCTGTCTGTTTGTCTCTCTCTTTCTTCCTCACAGAACAAAGAAAGACAGACTTTGTTTTTAAAAAAACACACACCAAAAATCAGTGCTTCCCAATTTTCTAATTCAAAACAATTGGGACTTGATAACTTTAATAAAGTCAGTCATTTTATAAACAGTTTGCAATCAACATCATTCTTTAATTTTTTACAAGAGGTTTTTGCTACAGGGCACGTGAGTTCTCCAGAGAGAGAGAGACAGAGAGAGAGAAAGCGAGAAATCCCCCCCCGGGGGGATGGCCATGCCACAATCCCTTCTCCTCCATTCTCCTCTTGGGATCTTGGGCACGCACACACATGCACCTGGCGTGAGTTTAAGCCACCAGGTCCAGGACCTGAACTGTGGTCGACTGCATGGGAGTTCAGCAACATAGCCATTACGCTAACTGCTGGTCCCCGCAATCAACATCATTCTCAAATTTTTGTTGTATTTTTCCAAATATATTATTAATCTGCAAGTTTTCAAGGCTAGGATTGTTTGAGAACAAGAAAATACACACACACACACACACACACATTTTACCCATATGTGTCTCGATATATTTAGAAGGGTTCACGTATACCCACATACAGAAAAAAAAGAAAAAGAAAAAACTCAGAATATCAATTCTAGATTCTGTCCTTATTCAGAGAGAAGAAATGACTGGCCATGACTAATGCTATAGAACCTGTTTTATTCTCAAACAGAAGGAGCCAAACCAATGCAAACATGTGTGGGTGAAACAAGTTCGGTTGGCTCCAAACAAAGGCTTATTTTTTAAGCACAGATGGTTGAATGGTGGCCTCCTCCAATGGGTTTCCTGCAAATGAAAGACAGATTTCTATTTCTAATCTATGCAAATATCTTACTCTGCAAGGCATCACAAAGACTAACTGTTTTGTGTCAGACACTGCAGATCCCAGGTGCTCTTGGAGATGCCAAAGCCCATCTCCACCTGAGATGCCTGCTAACTCAGAGAACAGGATGACCAGAGAGTTAGTCATTAACCTACTCCTAATGAATGCTCTTGAGGCCTCTGTGAAACATTCCTCTGGAATCCTGCCCCACCACCCCTTCCCCTGGGCTGCTCTGCCTGGAAGGCAGTTTCAATATTCCCTTTGGACCTCAGATGTTTCTAAAACCTCCCAAGAAGGCTCAGATTCCCAAAGGTTCTTCATGACTGTCGCTAGCATTCCTCACCTTAAGATCAGCTCATCTATTCATCTCTAATGCCAAATCCAGAGAACTTGAATACTTAAGAGTGCTATTCTGTCCAAACCAGGTCTTTACACTCTAACCCATACGCTGAATCACATTTGTGATGTTATTGGTAGCCCTCAACCTTACCAAGTGTATATGTAATATCCTTTTTCCTTTCTTCTGCAATCAATTTTCCTTTCTTTACTTACAACACTTTTTTTTCTATTACTTCTCCATCTCTCCAGCTTAAGTCTTTCACTCATTCTGACACCTCTTGGCACATTCCAGTTTTAGGGCCCCTTGGGAGCAACACAAATTTTTGTAATGCTGGAGCATGTGCAACATGCTTCTCCTGCTAACTCCTCTCCTAATCTTATTTTAAACATCCTTTGCCATAAAAGAGCAGGCTATAACAGAAATCTACACAGTTTAGTTCAAGGCTATAAATGTCTTCCAAAGTTTTAACATTTTTCTTTGTTCGATTTTTCTGATCAAATGATGGTAATGGAGTTTGCGTCAAAACCTGTGCTAAGAAAGAAAATACATCTTTCCCTCTCCATTAGTTTTCTCTTAAATGAGCCAGGCTAGCTGAGCAAAAAGAAATTCTAAAGAGAAAGAAAAGAAGTCCTCCTAACTCCCATGCTTAGGAAGCACCACCACCAAGCTTTCTTAATCTGTGTCTTGAATTTTGAGATCCAAATGATTTTGTTTCAGTTTATGAATATAAATATTGATAGCCAAATAATGCAGCTTTAAGTTTACTTATGGGGAAAATCTAAACTATAAAGAGTTTTGGAGGTTATCTAACTCCTTGACTCCCAAGTTTGGATGAGTATCAGAATCTGATGGGTTCTGTTTACTTTCAACAGCACATCCTCCCGCTTCCCAGTCCTAGATATTCCAATTCAGACTTCTAGCACAGCTGTTGAATCCATATTAGTAAAAAAATATGGTGGGTAAGTAGGCTCTAGCAGGCTCTGGTCTGTTTGAAAATCACTGATCTAATTGAACATCCTATCCAATATGGCAGCCTCTTCTATAAGACACTCCACAGCCTATCTAGTAAATGCCACATTTCCAGAGGCCTGTGCACTAACCCTCCTATAAGTCTTATTGTTTTATTTTCATGTGGCTTTAGTTACTAGAAACTGTATTATGCTCAGCCAAAAAGCCAAAGTCTTTCAACTCCTTGGACTTCATCAATTGTGGGACCTAATTTTGTGCCCCAGAGCTAACACAGAATTCCCTCCCCAACAAAAGAGTCTTCAAACTAACTAAGGGCACTACTGTGCTCTTGCAAGACTTTATTTTTCCAACCTTAACCCTTTTAACTTCATAAAGCACGATTTCTGAGTCCCCCACCATTTTAACTATTCTCTCCCAATAATACCCCTTACAGAATGAGTCTGTCTAAAATAACAACACTTCGTTTTTCTTACAGACTGAAGTTTTTTCAATATGCACTAATTTATAGCTCATGTTTCGGCCTTGTCACTCACTCTCTCTCATTTAATGGTTGGCGAGTCAAGAATCAACAAGTATTAATACTTATTAACCTAATGCTGTGTTCCTAGCAGTGTGCACAGTACCCAAGAAGCAGCTGAAAGCCAGCGGAAATTGCTCCATTTTAAGAAGTTAATAATTTCTTAAAGAAGCAGGATGGAAGTAAGTGCAATAACCTGAACACAGTGCAGGGCAGAGTTATAACCAAATATTTCAAATGAATCTCCCGTGAAAGAAGGAACACCAGGGTTTCCAGGATCTGACTGTAAGCACACTCACGGCCTATGTCAGCAGGCACACCATCCATTTAACAACAGATTTTAATAAAAATGAAAACAGAAACCACCACCTTAAGATGTATATAAAAAAATTCAAGTGCACCCGTTTCAGAAGCTTAAAATCTAAATCCAACTACACAAGTGAGAAACAAGAACAGGATTTCTTCTTCTAATATCACAAGCTTAGCTTCTCCAGGACTCTGAATGCCAAGATCCAGATAAAAGGCAAAATGTAGAGGGTTTACATGGTTCTCTTTCCTGCGGGAAACACACATTTGATGATGCAATGTCCCAAGTATTTAAATGGAAAACTCTTACTGGTAAGTGAACTGTACAAACATCAACAAAAAGGTACTTATTTGGGGGCCAGCAGGTGGCATAGTGGTTAAAGCACTGGGCCTCCACATGGCTGACTACGGTTCAGGACTTGTCCTGGACTCAGCAGCTTAAAAAATCATGCTGTGGGCATGTGCATACATGCCTAAATGGAGAGAAGGAATTGTAGCATGGTCATCCACCCAGAGGGGTAATTTCTTACTTGCCCTTTCTCTGTCTCTCTCCAGCAAGTGCAAAGGCCTTTCTTCTTTTATTTTTGTAAGAAAAAAAAAAAAGGTATTTGTTTTATTCATGGAATTGTAGTTTATGACAGGTCTTCAAAAATGGTGGTTAAAGGCGCTGGACTCCCACGTGGCCGACCACGGTTCAAGTCTCGGACCTGGTGGCTTGCTTTCTCACTTCCTCTCTCTCTTTGTCTCTCTCTGATCAAACCGGAAAATAATAATGATAATAATAATAAAGTTAAATAAAATAATTCTTTTTAAAAAAGTTTGTAGAAAATACACATTATACAAAAGAAACTAAGAATGAATTTAAAAAATGTTGCCTCACCAAAACAAACATACTTTAATTTTCCCACAAACTTTGAAGTACGCTCCTAACAGGACTTAATGAACTTATAGGAAACTCTCACTTTATAGATGAAAGGGAGAAATATCATTTCAAAGATGGCAGGTGATTTCTCTAAGGTACAACAGGGAGGGACCGATACCAGGTCTCCTCTCCCCTGTTGGCTTCCTGTCCTCTCTTATTTAATGTAAGAGAGTCAAAACACTTCCCCTCTCGGTGTTTTTCTCTTTAACTTCATTCTCATCTTTAGTGACCTTCCTAATCCTCGAATCCAAGGTCTGATGGTACATTTTGTTTGGGGATATTGTGAGGAAAAGAATAGGCAAAGCATGTTAGGGGACCTTTATTAAATTCTAGTTTATCAATTTTATCAACAGTCTTTCATGCTGCAGACACTTGGCTCAGGATAACTACTGCCCTACCAGTGTTACAGAGTACTACTGGAGCTAGCTGCATGATTCAACCGAGACGCTAAAGCTGCACAGCAACTAGCAAACGATCTCCAACTAGCCCACCTCCTCCCCCACCGCACATGCACAACACACACATCCCCCTAAGTCAACCAGCTCGCCTATTTCACTGGAAGCCTCACAGTTAGTCCACGCCCTTACGTGGAACACAGGGGAAAATGCACCTACCTTGTGGCCTCTTGCTGAAGCCATGACACATTTGGCACATAGAACATGACTCCGAAGAAAAGCAGAGGCTCATTAGCAAATTTGTCCAGATGTTTCTTCAGAGGTTTCTCGAGCTCCACCCATCGTGCTTGCTGGCTCTTGCTGAGAAACCAAAGGCCAAAGTAGTGCGTCTGGATAAGAGAGGAAGACAACATAGTTCATTCTCACCACAAGCATCCCAAGACTACACAGGTAACACGACCTCAGTGCCCTGTCTCACCTTTGCCTCCCCAGCCCATGCACAAGGACCCAGCTTTTGCTTTCTAATTTGGGGACAAATCTAAAAGAACCTCGCATATCCAGATGCAACACAGTTCTGCACTGCTGCTGTTTGTGCATGTGGGTAGAAATGTACCTGTGTTGGGTAAGGGCGTTGTGCAGGGAAAGTGCTGGGTTTTCCCTCTGATCCGGTGGTTGACTTTCTGAAGTAGCTTCTGAACATGCCACGATCACACGTGGAGAACACTGGCAAAGGCCACCACATGGCTTGCACCTGCTGCAGTGTATCTTATTACCCAACTTCTAAGACAAAACCTTCTGCCAACTGAAAGCTTCTGCACTGCACAATATTTTCACACACTACCAGATTTTAACTGGAGATTTATTTGCTTCTTTTGAGCTTTAACGAAGCACTTTAAAAAGCATCGCCTTCTATTGCTTTATTATACATGAAACGGTGGCAAATCTCTCTCCGTATCAAGCTTGGAGAGTGGAAGGATCTCCTCTTCCCAGCTGCCACAGGAGCCCCTGGTGGCTCTTCTTGGCAGATTATGGAGGGATTTGATAGATGAAAGTGAGATTTTCACCCTCAGACTTGAAGCCTCAACCAGTTTCATTTTGAACAACATGCTAAATGATTAAAACAGGTACTTTTATGCGCTCAATCCTGCCTTTATATTAATTCATGCTAGGATTTCAGGATTAGCACAACAATCACCAAAAATAGATCACTGCTTTTGAAGATTCTTTTACATTTCAATTATAGCCTAGAATGGTTTACTACACACCTGGAAATCTGCCTTCAAAAGAACCTTTTCATTACAATGTGCAATTTCCAAAGGCACTCTTCTGCCCATGGTCCCACTGCAGCTGGCTGTCCCCTCAACTCACCACAGATCAATCCCTGCCGCCACCCTCCCGAAATCTCGAATGCAGCTTCCACTGTGACTTTACTAGAAAACCAGATGTGTCCTTGCCTGCATAAAGCTGCACACCCAGATGTTTTAAAAGGATTGATTTGTAGATGGGAGCAAGGATGTGATCGGTATTCCTCTGTGATCTTCTGAAGGGCAAATTCACATCACAAACCTATGTATTTCTGGAGCCACAAAATGCTAACAGAGCGATGGTTACTTGCTTGAGTGAATCTTGACCCTTGGGTTCATTTCCTAGCTTCCGTGAAGCTATGAGTTGTTCCCAGACGAATGATGAAAAAGAAGAAATGAAATATGGAATGTGGCTGAAGAGAAGGAAAGAAGACTCTGAAGTCAGCCTACCTCCCAGCCTTCACACACACTCTCGTTAACTTTGCACAAGCTACTGAGCCTCCCAGCCCATTAGTGCTTTCTCATCTGTAAACTGGGGGCAATGATTACAACTCTCTCCCACAGGCTGCAAGGAGTGTAAATGAGATAATGCTGCTCAACCATGTGCATGGCATGTGAGGCGTACGGCTGCACACAGGGTGCCCTCTGTCACTTCGACTACGCCACTGCTACTACTGCCTCGTGAATCTTTTCCATCAGCACTACCTGTGGCATCCCTGCAAACTGGAGAATTAGAAAACAAAGGTTATCTGGAAGTAAATGAGAAAGAGAAGGCAAAAGTAAAAATAAGAAGGTCTGTAAATAATAAAGATCTCTAAAAGGCATAAGAAAAAAAGCACAGAGACGCACCTCCCTGAAGACTGTCCTGAGCGTCTCATTAGAGGTGTTAACAGGACACTGGAACACTGCTCTGATGCTGTCCTCGGGGATCTATGATGTGGGCTTTGGCTAACCTTAGAATGAGGCCATTTGAGAATCTAATTCAATAAACTTGTCCAAAAGGGTTAAGGCCGTTCTGCGCACACTGAATTCCTTTAGGGAGCCAAACAAGGGTATTCCACTGGATTTTAGATTACTAGGAGAAAGCATGCATATAATAAATGAGATAATATATGTAAACTGTAACGTGCTATGTAATAATTATTACAGTTGGAAAAAAGACCTTCTATAAGCATGAGTGGAGGAAGGGAGAGCAAGCCTCACAACTGCTTAATAAGCTAACCATGATGCATGATCTTTCACTAAAAGTAGTTTTGACATTTGGGAGATATTTTTATGATCCATTCTTCATTCAAATTACAACATGCACAGAAATTAGTAACATTCAAGTTATAGAGGGTCCACATGAACTGCATAAACATTCTACAACGGACTTTTAAAAATAGATTTGCTTTGCTTATACCTTGAAAGATGGCATTTTAAATGTTCCTTTCTCATTCCTACTTCTAGATAATTAAGCCAGATATGACCTCCTCCTCCCAAAACACAGCCAGAGGAAAAACAGCCCATGGATCACACAGACACGTGCACATATATGTAGATTTACAACTACAGGTGTGGGCACACATAGGCACACATGCATACTGAAAGGAGAACAGTGAGGTTTACGAGAAACAACAGTAAGGTAATAATCTTGAGTCATAATTAATATGACAGAGCTCTAAATAACAAAGCAAACCACTTCTAATGGAAAACCATCATTCATGGCACAAGACTGTTTTTGCTGCTGCAATATGGCATTTCCAGAGGACATAGAAAATGACTCACCATGTAACTAACCAATAAAATAATTATATAACTACTCAAGAAACAGGGTTTCCAGTGCACAGGAGAATTGGGGGAGACAGGTCATCTGGACAATGCAGTTTGTACCCATGCCTCTTCAGAATATCCTGATTTTAGAAGCGCTGAATCCAGTTAGCTAGCTAGCAAGAAAACTGCTCTATGAGAATCCCATTCCCACACTTTTTTTTTTTTTTTTTTTTTGAGAGGTTTTTGCTATAGGGCACGTGCGTTTGCCAGAAAGACAGAGAGAGACAGAAAGCGAGAAATTATCCCCCAGAGGGGATGGCCATGCCACAATCCATTCTCCTCCATTCTCCTCTCAGGATCTTGGGCACACATGCACACACACCCGGCGTGAATTTAAGCTACCGGGTCCAGGGCTCAAACTGCAGTAGACTACATGGGAGTTCAGTGACATAGCCATTACGCTAACTGCTGGTCCCCCCACACATTGTTTTTTGAAGCCATGCCCAAAGTGACCATCTCCATTCTCACCCTCCTTCTCTTATTCTTTCTCCAGTTACATCTCTGCTTGAGGGTAGAAAGACCCTGGCTCAAAGTCTTCTCTCTATTCCTGCTTATACAACACAGCACAAGTTTATTCTGCCATGCCTCAGAGTGCCTCACAGGAAATGGAATCAGAGCCTAAGCTCTCACTTCAACTAACATGTGCACTAATCAACTTCCTGTGTATTATCTAAGGGACTATTAATGCCGTCAAGCCCAGCTGAGGCCACACCAGGCCTGTGCGTAATTGACTCGCCAATTTAAACTCCAGCTCAGTTTTGGAAGCTTCCCAACTAAACGCTGCCACATGGTCGAGGAAAATGTGGTGGGTGATTCCAAACAGAAACCACCTCCTCCATGGCCAAAAGGATCCCATCACATGAACCACCTGAGTAAAGGCCTGGACTGTTTAGTTCATGTCTGAGGCACCAATCATAAGCCAGGCCCATCTAATCTTCCCAGTACCCCTGGGCAAGATTTAAAGCCCATTTTATTTCTCTAGTTTTCTTAAGAAAAGTAGAGCATACAGCTCTGGTGCCAAGATTCTGCAATAAGTTTATTATAATGATGAGAAAAGACGACAGAAACAGCACCTTTCAGAGATGCACCACATCTCTGAACCAATGACTGCTCTACGATGAGACAATGTAGGAAAACAACAAAAATGGTATTTTTATGTGATTAGTTTCTGGTGTATTTAATCTAGAGTCTGCCTTTTTTTTTTTTTTTTTTTTAGGTTTTATTCATGATAGAGAGCACATGTGGATGAGGCAGAGAATGACCCCATGACAGGGTCTTGTCATGCGACTGTCCCCCCTTCCCTGGCCATCCAGCTCATCAGGATCTTGGGCGCACACACATGCACCTGGCATGTTTTTAAGCTAACCCTGGGATCTGAACCACAGCTGGCAGTGTGGCTTCTAGCACTGCAGGTTAGTTTGCTATAAGCTGGGTCGGGGATTTGCATTTTAACAGATACAGCATAAATGTCGGCATGCACTCGAAAATCTGCTAGTTCCTTCAGGGGCAGATTGATGAGTGAATACTTTAGTGTCAGTATGTCCACCTCTTGGTATAATGAAAAGATTCTGAGGAATAAAGGCCTTGAAAAATAGTGTGGAGAGCAAAGACTACATGAAAAATCACTGTACTTTCTGCTCAAACTTAGTATGAACCTAAAACTACTCTAAAGAAATAAAGTCTATTAAAAAATAGTTTAGGATGTGTTTGATTTGTTTATTCATTTATTTGTAAAGAGATGGTATTATACCCCTCATAAGCTATCAATAGAGAAAGCTTTATTTTGTATTTTTAAGACAGAGTCTCACCATGTCATGATCCTCCTCCAGCGTAGCTGAGACTACAGATATGCAATACCACGTCTGGATCCATATTAGACACGGTCTTGCCATGGTGCTCAAGACAACTTCAAGCTCACCACCCTCCTGCCTCAGCCTCCCCAAGTGGCTGACTACAGGTATATGCCATCACGTTTGGCCTTTAGGTTAAACTGGGATTCGAACCTGGGCCTCCCATGTGGTCCCAGCCTGTGGAATGTAGCATCTTAGCAGTGTGCACGACCATCGCTGGACCAGGAAGAGAATTTTTTGGAGGGTTTTGTTTTTCCAGTTTTATGAACAATGGCATGCCTTTAATGCTAACTATGTGTAAGGGTTATGCACGCAGTCTTGGCAATTACCAGAGATTAAACCCATGATCTTATCTTAAGCATTTTGAAGAGTTAATCATCTAGAAGCAAAAGTTTAAAATCTCTTACATGAAGCTGTGATAAGTTGCCTGTCTTACCTAGTATTTCACAGCTGTAAATTAAGAGACAGAGTTGGTAGGCCTCCACATAAAATATATAGGAATTACATGTAAGCATGGTAAGCTTCAGTGAGGCATGGAAAATACTTCAAAAGGCAACTATAAACAGACCCTGAAACAGCACTTCATGCAATTACATTCCAACGGCTTTGGAAAATAAACCACTGTCCATCAGCTGGGTAACTGTAAAAAAACAACTCAACTGCAATCAACTCTACTCTGGGTAGGCCTGGGATTTCTAAAACTGACACATCTATAATTAACAACTGCACCATCTTCATCTTCCTAGCCAATCTCTTTTTTTTTTTTTTTTTGGAGAGGATTTTTTGCTATCGGGTGCACACGCTCGCCAGAAAGGCAGAGATAGAGAGACAGAAAGCGAGAAGTCACCCCCCGGGGGTATGGTCACACTGCAATCCCTTCTCCTCCATTCTCCTCTCAGGATCTTAGGCACTCATGCACACACGCCCAGAGTGAGTTTAAGCCACCGGGTCCAGGACTCGAACTGCGGTCAGTTACATGGGAGTCCAGTGGCATAGTCATTACACCAACTGCTGGTCCCCCTAGCCAATCTCTTAATAAAAGTACAGGAAAAGAAACTACAGAGTAACATACACCCAAGAAGCAAATCTCATAGCCAAGAAAAACCACACATCTGAGACTCACTCAGAATATAAAAAAAGATAAAGACAAGGTAAGTTTGGGCAATTATTTTACCTAGGATTTCTATACCTAGAAAATAAAGATGATAGTGCCGTTAACAGTACAGGACTGACATTAACCTAATGAGACTTTACGTTATAATCTTTACAAAGACAAAAAAGCAATGTAAAATTCAAAGACCAGAAGTCTCCCCTGAGAAGTCTCTACTTCAGGATATTTTTTATCAGTGCTGATTATTTTAATCCTCTGCAAATATACACATATATGGCTGTGGTTAAGCAAAGCTATAAAACCAAGCAGAATTCCACAATTATCTGGCCGGGCCAGAGAATGAGGTGTTTCATTTAATCATTACTCTGAAAATCACACATCAGTTACCAATTGTCAAAAGACTGGCATAAAATCAAACCGCAGAGTACGCTTAATGTAAGTTAATTTTTCCTTGATGACAGGAAATGAATGTTAAATTTCTGTATCTTTATGAATTTTAGCCATTATGAAATTAGCAAAATGTGAAAACTTTCTACCGTCGCTGATAGCTTTGGGTAAATCAGATTTTAGTAAAGATGGAAATATAAACCTGCAAAAGTAAAAGGAGATGCATTAAAGGATAACCATCTACCCTATGAAATGACTATGATTCTGTGTGTGTGTTTTGTAGATCCTTTGAAAACTGGCACTCTTTTACCCTTTGGAGAGACTCAGTGTTTTCAAATTTACCGTTTTCCGGAACACAGAATTTCCCAGGAAAAAATGCAATGCTCTACTTCGATACAGGAGTACCTGAGGTCATTTATCCCTCCTCCATTTATTGTTTTTAAAGCTGAGGCAAGGCTGGGGCTAGTAGATGGCATGGTGGTTAAGGCACTGGACTCCCCCATGGCCAGCTGCAGGTTCAAGCTCCATACCTGGTGGTTTGCGTGTGTGTGCATGCCCAAAATCCAGGAGAAGAATGGAAGAGAAGGGACTGCAGCATGGTCATCCGCCCGGAGGCTGATTTCTCATTTTACCTTTCACTGTCTCTGTCTCTCTATCTCTCCAGCGAGCATCCTATAGCAAAAACCTTAAAAAAAAATAAAAAAAAAAAAGTTGAGTCAAGGACTCAGCCCATGGGCCTGGTGAGTTAAAAAGAACTGGATTCTACATGGCCAACCACACAGTTTCAGTCCCTGACCTGGTGGCTTAAAACATACTCTGGGTATGTGTGCGTGTGTACCCCAAATCCTGAAAGGATGGAGGAATGAAGGAGAAAGAACTGTGGTATGACCATACACCATGGTGGGTGTTTTCTTCCTTTCTCTTTCTCTGGTGAGGGCACATGCTCTTGGCAAATTAAAAAAAAAAAAAAAAGGAGAGTTAAGATGATCCCTAAAGAGGACCAGCAGATGGCATAGCAGTTACATTGCTGGACTCCTACACAGTCGACAGTGGTTCAAATACCAAACCCGGCAGCTTAAAACTATCATGCCAAGCATGTGTGCTCAAGATCCCAAGAGGAGAATGGAGGAGAAGGGACTGCAGCATGGCCATCCCTCCGAGTGGTGATTTCTCTTTGTCTCTCTGTCTCTCCAGCAAGCACACATACCCTATAACAAAAATCTCTTAAAAAAAGATTATCCCGGGACCAGCAGTTAGCGTAATGGCTATGTCGCTGGACTCCCACGTAGTCGACCACGGTTCGAGTCCCGGACCCGGTGGCTTAAACTCACACTGGGTGCGTGTGTGTGCGTGCCCACGATCCTGAGAGGAGAATGGAGGAGAAGGGATTGCGGTATGGCCATCCCCCCTGGGGGGTGATTTCTCGCTTTCTGTCTCTCTGTCTCTGTCTGTCTGGCAAGCGCACGCACCCTATAGCAAAAACCTCTCAAAAAAAAAAAAAAAAAAACAACAAAAAAAGATTATCCCTAAAGAATATCATTCTTGCATTTTTTATATTATTTTTGAATTCCTAATTTCACTGGGGTCCTCTTTGTTATTATTAGAATAGCACTATTCAGTAGAAAGAATGTGAGTGATATATATTTAACTTTAAATATCCTAGTACTATATTTAAAATGTACCAAAAGGTTAAATTACTTAATAGGTTTTTATTTAAAATTATATATTTGAAACATTATTTCATCAAAATTATATTTTGAATATAAAAATCATGAATGAGGTATTTTACCTTCCTTCATTCATACTAAGTCTTCAAAAATCTAATGCATCTCATACTTGCATACCCTAGTTCAAGCCAGCCATGTTTCAAGTGCTCAGGAGCCACATGGGCTACTGAGACAAAGTTCAAGGAACTGAAAGACTTGGCTACTTAATATGATTATGGTTTCTAGTAACTAAATCCATCTTCAAGTGGAACAAGCATCCCCATAAGAGGATGCGAGCTCGGTCTCTGGAAGTGACACAGCAGAGGCTGAGCGCCTGTCCGGTGTCTGGCAGAGAAGTCCTGTATTCAGTGTGTCCTGTCAGGCAAAGTCAGTATGAAACACTGGGTGAATTGCCAATGTTTTCTTTTCTTTTTTCTATTTTTTACCATATGGACCATAGGAGGGCAATTCTCCAAAGCACCTCATTGCAGCCCCCTCGCTCATAACACTCCTCTGGGAACCAGAACAGCAAGGTCGGCCTTCCTGGGTTTGAACCAACCTCCCAATTTGTCAGCCCAGTGGCTGTGACACTGTCGCAACTTCACAAAGCTAACTCTTTGAATTCTATTGCTATTGTACTATTATCATTTCCATTTCACAGATGAGAAAGCAGACACAGCATAGTTGAGTATCTTAAAATTACTGTACTTAGCTAACGAGCGGCAGACCCAGGATTCAAAGGCAGTTTGGTTCAAGCTCACATTCCAAGCTGCTAAACCCTGCTGCCATCCCATGCATTTATTTTTAAAATATGAGAATTAGTCATCAGGGAACATTGTTCTGGCTGTTCCTCAGTTGTGTGTCCTTTCTAATGACTCATAATGGCATGCACTCATGCATGTGTGTGCACCTGAGAGCGAAGCACTCTCCTGGGGGCCTGGCCATGCCACGATCCCCTTCTCCAGCACTCCAGTTCTCTAAACCCTGGTCACATATACACGTGTCTGGTGTGTCTCAGGCCAACCGGGCCAGGGACTCAAACCATGGTCAACAGGTGCTTTCCAGTTTCACAGACCACTACACTCCCAACCATGCCACAGAGGCTGGGCTTGCTATTTCTCTCTTAAGCTAGGTTTGCGGTTTTCTTTTCATTTTCTTGAAGATGAGGTCTATGTTGTCCAGGCTGGCTTCAAACTCGAGATCTTCTCCTGCCTCAGCCTCCCTGAGACCACAGGCATACAAACTACATCACAACCAGTGGTCAGTGCTTTGCAAACCGAGTGGGAGCTCCAAAAATCCCGTCTCCTCTGCAAACAGGTCAGCTCCATGTGCTACACTGAAGTTTTGCCTAAGATTTCATTTGGGTGAAGAGGGTTACATCCATGGATCCCAATATATTATGACAGTACCAGCATTCTGATTTTCTGAGCCTCCTGCATCGCTTAAATCTCGTCCTTAATAGTGTTGCCATTCAGAAACTCATACCTAATTTTTTCCTGACCTTTAAAGCAACTGAAAAACACTTTTTTCCTAAGTAGTTATTTTATACCTCTTGCCAAGATGATTATATCCTCTGGCATCTCTGTTCCTCCTGTCTCTCCTTCTAATCCCTATTCTTTTCTGCTATGGGGCTGTCTTCCCAAAATGCAAGGTGACCGGGTCACACTCCTCTCGGGTGTCTTTTGATGACTTTTCTTCTCACAGCACTGCATTATGCCCCTAATAATTTAAGAGAGTACCTACCAGAAGACCAACATAATTGTGAAGTATTGAGCAAAACACCTTTTACTAACTTTTTTTCACTATAGAACTTAAGAGAGTGATTCCCCATCGCCCCCTTTCTTCATCATAGCCCCCTTTTTTCTGCTGACATCTCTGGGAACTACAACAGTGAAGTCAGCCAGCCTGGGTTTGAACCAACCTCCCAATTGGCCAGCCAAGCCACTGCAAACAGTTCGTTCTGAGCTATGGTCAAGACGTGGACAGTAAGAGTAGCCACCTCATGGATTTGTTACAAGAATTCATTGAGCTGATAGCTACAACCTGCTTAGACTAGTATATAGGACATTAAAAGGTAGTGATTACTTTAACTGCTCTTTGTAACATTTTCTTTTTTTTCTTTTATTTATTTATATTTTATTTTATTTTATTTTATTTATTTATTTATTTATTTATTTATTTTGCTATTGGGCGCATGTGCTCACCAGAAAGACAGAGAGACAGAAAGTGAGAAATCACCCCCCATGGGGGATGGCCACACCACAATCCCTTCTCCTCCACTCTCCTCTCGGGATCTTGGGCACGTACACACATGCGCCTGGCATGAGTTTAAGCCAACAGGTCGGGGACTCGAACCACAGTCGACTACATGGGAGTCCAGCGACATAGCCATTATGCTAACTGCTGGTCCCCTATTTGTAACACATTTTAGAAATACTAGATCCTGTCCCACAGAATCTAGTTAAAACTCCCTATACAGATGTATCAAATTCTTACAAACAGGACTCCAGTCTGCCCTTCGAAGCTCCCTTTTCCCGCCATTCCTCCTCCGTACACACACACACACAAATACATCAGTGCTAACTCAACTCTGCCCTTCTCTGAAAATTCCATGTTCTTCCCCGTTTTAGTACCTCTACACAAACTGTTCCCTTTGCTTTGCTTCTTGTTTGTCTTAGTCTCTAAATCCTGCAGTTAGTGGGGTCAGGACGCAATCATATCCAACTGTCCCGTAGCTCCACTGTACCCGCCAACCACATGAACCAGGCCTGGACTGTTCTGAATGCTGTGTTAAATAGCAGGACATCAGTGCATTCATGCGGACTCGATTCTCAAAACATTTCCCTACAGAGGTACATCATTAGACATTTGTCCAAACCCACAGAATGTCCAATATCCAGAGTGAACCCTGACGTATACTATGGGCTTCTGGTGCTAATGTGTCAATGTGGATTCATTGGCAATAACCAACCTACCACCCTGTGGGGGATGCTGAGTGTGGGGACACTGGGCACATGTGAGGGCATGGGGTATGAGGGATGTCTCTGCACCCTCCTTTCAATTTTGCTATGAACCTAAAATTGCCCTAAAACACTAAAGTCTTTAAGAACAAATTCTATTTTAAAGATCTCTAATAAAATTAAATGGCAAAGCAAACTATATAGATTAAAATTAAATGTAAAACAATTGAAGGGGCCAGCATATGATGTAGCACTTATATCGCTGGACTTCCACATGGCTGACCGTGGTTCGAGAACCAGACTCAGTGGCTTGAAAATCACGCCAGGCCCGTGTGTGTGTATGCCCAAGATCCCCAGAGAAGAATGGAGGTGGAGGGATTGAGGTGTAGCTATAGCCCCTGAGGAGTGATTTCTCACTTCCTTCTCACTGCCTGTTCTCTCTCTAGTGAGGATATGCGTCCTAAGGCAAAAACCTCTTTAAAAAAAAAAATTAAGGTCTATCATACATCCTTTCCTAATATAAAGCTACCATAAAATTTAGGAGACATCTAAGCCACCGTCTATTGGCAAAGCCAAATACCCACAGCCATCTGGTTTCCAAGTCATGATGAGGACTACACCTTATGTTACATTTTACATGGAGTTTCACCTCCTCTAAAGCACCACCTGCTTCATTTAGAAAATGACCTAGAAACAGCTTCCAGGTGTGCGGGGTAGACCTGGCACTTCCCTTTCCCACTTGTGCTCGGGGCAGAGAGTGCGTTCCTCCTGGAGGTGTGTATGTACAGATGAAGAACGAAGGATTGGATTACTCTAGCTTATCCTTTAATTCAAGAGTATGCATAGGATTGATTCACAGAAGGTCACACCTTCAATGTTCTCTGTCACAGAATGACAGCATCAAATTCAAAAAGAAAGTGATTTGCTCTCATGTGGATACAGCCATTTAGGGCATGTCAAAATAAAGCCAGAAATAAACGCAGACCCCACCTCAGCACTGGAACATCAATCACACCATAACGCAGGCTTGGCAGTAGGATCTGGACTCCATGGCTTTATCCTCCGGGACAATGCAGTTGGAGGATCATCCCGGGTTGACCTCTGCCCTCTCACTGAGAGAAACAATGATCTGCTGAAAGTCATCATTGCCATCCACATCTCCAGACACCCCTTGCCTTTCACCATACACTTCCGCTCTACCCTGTGATTCAGAGATGCCTTTCCAACCCAAGAACGGCGGCTGCTCGTTTACATTGTTGGATCTTCGAAACTCCAGTCCCCTGCGCTAAAGATGAGCTTGCCTTCTTTTCTACTGGATGAACTCCTACATATCCTTCCAGTCCCATTTCAAAGAATGAAGGCCCTGTTCCTTCTCCCTGCGGCCTTCTCTTCCCGTGGCAGAGTGGCAGCACTTGATGGGTCTGAACGTGCACTGTGCAATTCTAAAGAGAGCCACTGCCTGTGGGGCATGTCCCTGCATTCTATTTTAGCACAAATCACATGCAATTTTCACATGTACTGGGTCGTTGGGAAAGTCATGATGCATTTTTGCATAGAAAAACATGCAACAGAAAAATACATCATTCCTGAAAACCTAATATTTAAATGCTAGATTCCTCTATTGTTAGGTGTATGTCTGCTGTTAGGTGTATGTCTTTTTTTTTTTAAGAGACTTTTGCTATAGGGCACATGCGCTCACTGAAGAGACAGAGAGATAAAAAGCAAGAAATCACCCCTTGGGGGTATGGCCATACCACAATCCCTTCTCCTCCACCCTCCTCTCGGGATTTTAGGCACACACACATGCACACACACACACACACACACACACACACACAGTCCAACATGAGTTTTAAGGTGTTGGGTTCAGGACTCGAACCGAGGTTGACCACATGGGAGTCCAGTGACGTCTGCTGGTCCCAGGTGTATGTCTTGAAGACAAGATGATTACTTATCTTCATTTCACCAAGTCCTAGAACAGTACTTAGCACCACGTATTATGGTTACTCAGTATTTTCCTTAATGAAAATTTATTTTTCAAGACTTTAATTTGAGCAATTATAAATTACTTGAAACTGCACTAAATGCTTTCCATGGTCTCTATTTTCATATTTATGAGTTCCTATGACTTAAGTATCATTATTCCCATTTCATAGGTGAAAAACTGATGTCAGAGAGGTTCAGTAACTTTTTTTGAGAGATTTTTGTTATAGGGTGCATGTGCTTGCCAGAGAGACGGGGAGAGATAGAAAGCAAGAAATTGCCCCCCAGTGGGGATGGCCACACTACAATCCATTCTCCTCCATTCTTCGCTTGAGATCTTAGGCACGCGCGCGCGCACACACACAAGCCAGGCATGAGTTTTAAGCCGCCGGGCCCAGGACTTGAACCACTGCAAATACATGGGAGTGTAGTGATGTAACTATTATGCCATCTGCTGGCCCCACCACTGTAAATCTTATTAAATGGTCCATAATCAAATTTTCTGCAAGAATTCAGGTAAATTCCTTGTTTAAGCCATCTCCCGTATTAAGTTTTTCATGTTTATGCACATAAATGTGTTTAAACATATAAACCCCAATGTGCTAACATGCAATAGCGAGTCAGCTACCTGACAATCAACAAGGTCAGAACATTTCCTGTGGTTATTCGGTCATGCCAGCTACCATGCTACATGTATCTTTCATCCAGGGTCATCTCTAGCATAGGAAAATAAACTACAAGGGAAGACCTGATGGCTGAAATGGAAGTATGAATGCAAAGAACATCAGAAGACACAAGTTCCCCAGGTGAGCCAGGCCCCAGAGAAATAAAGCAGCCTGTGGAGGACACCAGGGGAAGACCTTCTGAGACCCCAATTCTTCTGTGCAGCTGAAGAGTGACCACTATGATCACTTCCCACACACAAAAGAAAAATACATCATTCCTGACAGCCTAATATTTAAATGCTAGATTCCCTACTGTTAGGTATATGTCTTTAAAAAAAAAAAAAAAAACAGACTTTTAGCTCAGTGCTTGTCACCTGAGATGAGGGACAATGCTGCCTTGACCCTAGGAGAGCCAGGATAATTACACAGCTCTTCATTATCCTGGGAGTATTTGAATCTCAGGGTTTGGGATGCAGCATTGGCAAACAATCAGTCGATATGTTATGTGGGTCTCGAGATGCTTACATGTGGACTTCTCACAGAAGTCTCTTGTCCTGAATGTAAGGCTGAAAAAAGCACGGCTTGCTTTCCACACGGGACGTACTGCACTAAGGGTCTCTTGTAAAGAGTGAACATGTGACCGTCTAAGCATCGACCGCGACTTGCTTAGTGCCCAAAGCGACTTCACAGATAAAGAAAACAAGGCCATGTGGAATCTGAAAAGGAACAAAACCCCTATTTCACAAGCTCCCATAAAAAGTCTCACTGGTCACACTCACCATACTCACTTTAAATGCCTGCCCCATCTTTTCTTTGTGAAAGAGAAAATATAGAAACAAACAAACAAAAGCAGCTGCATCCATCCATATGTGGGTGTTTTCTCCTTGCCGGATTCCAAAATACCAGCTACCCACTCGACTGTTTTAAAGAGAGAAAACATCTCGGAGGGGAAAGTCATTTTCAACTCTCCCAAAACCTCCTCACCAGCTGAAACAAAAGGGAACCCACCACCCCATGCAAGCTCTCGGTGGTGTCCTTGCTTCCTGCAACATCAGCGCATGCCTTCTGCTCCAATGCAGGCTGCTAAGATCATGCCATGCTGAGAACAGGACTCTCAAACATCCATTACTTAGGCTGAAAAAACATGGCAGGTGCCAAGAAACAGACGGCTGGGTCCTTTCCTGAGTTCTCCCTAATACGCCCACTGCAGACACGCACACACACTCTTACCTCTCGCAGTTCCAGCCTCTGGGCCACAGCCTCCAGGCACTCTTGTCCTGTGCTTTCCACCGACAGAGTACACTCGATAACATTGCTGTCCAACAGGCGAATCCGGGTGACAAAGCAGTTCTTGCTTAAGACGTTGTAGCGCCGTGTCCGGCGGAGCTTCAGACCAAAAGGCATGGCTAGGTGGCCCGTAGACGCCGCCTTCCTCTCCTGGCGCACACGTCCCTGAGACGGCCTTAGCAGTTTTGTGACTGGGTGATTACACTACCACCTGTGCTCCTGCAGGTGTGGAAGGAGGTGTCCATGCCCGAGTGGCCTTCTGGAAGACAGCTGCAAATGGAACAGAAACAGCACGGTCATGCACTAGAAGGCAGCTGTCGGTGATGTGGCCCCAATTACACTGACACACACACAGACACACACAGACACACACACACACACACACACACACACACACACTTAGGCTCACACACCCCTCAGACGGCCATCCAGATTGGAGAAACTCCTGCTCTGTAGCTCCTAAGTGTCTCAGAGGCACTCGTGCACTTTACCTTATCTTACAAAGGTGATATGATCAAAGCAACTTTACAGATGTACAAAGAGAGGTTCAAGGCCATTAAACTAACTCATCCACCAAGCACAGTGTAATAGTCAAAGCCATAATTCACACCCACGTCTATGCAACTTCAATCCTCGTGCTTTGTCCACTATACAATCCTGTTTCTGCAAGAAAGCACCCAGAGTAGAATCTGAACAGTGTTTTGTTTTGTTTTAGTATTTTTTTCAACTTCTAAGTATGGGAAGGGGGTCTCCAAAAATAGCACAAAAATATACATCATGAAATAACCATGCAGAGATTTCAAAACTTTTTTTTCCCAAAAATAAACTTGTACTCTTGTTTCATTTTTCCATGAACTTTTTGTATTCTCACATCAACCTCATGAACAACCCTGTAGTGTAGATATCCATAAACCTTTGTTACAGATGAAACCAAATGAGGTTCAATTATCTAAGTGCTTCGCTAAACTTAAAATTTGATTTGTTCTTTCTCACTCATTGTCACACTGCTGCCTTTTATTAAAAATAGATTTTATTTTTTACCTATTACTTACTTTATCTACTTAGAATGGCTAATATAAAATGGTGGGAATACACATTTTCTTTTTTCAATCTTGCCACTGGGCACATGTGCTCATCAGAGAGAAAGAGAAATCACCCCCATGAAGCATGGTCACACTACAATCCCTTCACCTCTAGTCTCTTGCCTTTTAGGAGCCTGGGCACACATGTACACGTCTGATGTGTTTTTCAAACCTCTGGGTTCAAGATGAACTGCATGGTCAGTCACGTGGAATCCAGCTACCTTAACCACCATGCCACTGGCTGACCCAGGAATACATATTTAATAGTCAGCTAATTCCTGCTTTTCAAAAAAAACCTTAAAATACATAAATTCTTAAATGCACTTAAAATCACAACTCTCTGTCCTTTTCTAACAAATATTTAGACAATTTGATATGAAGAACTACCCTACCATCATTGTGTCAATTTGCAAAATGCTTGAAGCAAAAACCCTGTCACCAAATTACAAATAATTTATCTTATGAATAAATTATTTGATGCCCTGCCAAATGACAATGATGGCATTATTGCCATGGAGAACACAAGAATAAAAGGACAACAACCAAAGTGACTCTACCATTCCACTCTGAGCCAACAATGCTCTTCCTCGCGGGGTCACTAAACTTACTCTTTCAAAGAAATCAGAAATGTCCAGAAAGATTTTCTGTCCAAATGTTCTGCTCGCCATTAAGCTCAGAAGACCACCTCTTGCTCATCTGATTGTTTTGTTACCTTGATTTTCTGACTCTGGCAGATCTTCCAGGCTGAGCACCCATTCTCCATCTGCCAATATGGAAATATCCCAGAGCACCCTAACGCATGGATGGACAAACAGGAATACTACTGCGTGGAGGAATTCTAAAATTAATGAATAAAATGGCTTCAATATTTATAAACCACTCCCTGCCCACACCACAGGCCTCACGGAGGTTGCCGGGGCATAACCCTGCAATGTAGCAAAACACCCTTCCCAGACTCCCCCAGCAGGTCTCTGATACTTGCCCTTGGCACATTCCTTAACATGACAGGTATATGCTTTATGGTGGTTTTAAATATACATGCTAGAAATGCTGGCTCGGTAAAATGTATTAACATTTCTAAATCACTTTGTGTTGGCAGAGTATCACGTTTACTCCAAGGTAGGCCAACCTGATCTTTTGATATGTACAGAAGAAAAATCTGAAGGGACCCACCCAAAACACCAGGGGGACAGTAAGACAGAGAACAAGCTGAGGATTCAAATACGGAGCCCTGAAGTGTTTACAACTCACAAATTCCTCTCAACTTATTGAATCACGGGGCAGCAGAGGCCAAGATTCAATTCCTGCATTAGCCAGGAAGCCTGGAACAGAGAAAAATATTTGCTCTGTGGGCACAAGCCACATTTCTAATCCTGTGCCAGGCACTTTACATTTGGGTGTGGCTCCCTTAAGCACCTAGGAAAGAATGTGGCAGGCTTGGTGTGCATTTATCCCAGTAAAAACAATCTCCACTACTTATTCTATGAGGCACCACTCACAAGCACAGCTAGTGAAATAAAAATGCGAACTGCATAACATGTATAGGTAATCACTTTTTGTTTTGCTTTTTAATTTGCTAGAAAATGTATGCACTCACCAGAAATAGAGGCTAAGAAAGAGAGGGAAAGTGGAAAGCACCCCACAGGGGAAATGGCCATGCCACAATCTCTTCTCCTCCCATTTGTTAAACTATCCCAGGGAAACAATCTATTTGACACTAACATGTAGCTAGGGTTAGAGAAGATCGTTCAGTCCCTTTCAATTTTAACAGTTTAATAGACTATGGATGGGCTAGCAGGTGACATGGTGGTTAAGATGCTGGACTCCCACATGGAGGACCGCAGTTGGAGTCTTGGACTCAGAGGCTGGGCAATCATGCTAAGCGCATGTGTGTGCGTGCCCCCCAAAATCCAAGGAGTTGAATGGAGGAGAAGGGGTTGTTACATGGCCATCACCCCCTTGGGAATGATTTCTCACTTTCCCTTTCACTGTCTCTCTCTGGCCAGCGCACACACCCTATGGCAAAAATCAAAACCAACACAAAGTCTACGGATTACCTATCATTTTTATGTTCTCAAAAGACCCATCAAACATGTGTCAAGATTCCACCTCTTCACTATCCATACAGGCATAGAATTCTACCTAAAACATAACTCAGCTCCCTGCTGTATTTTATTAATAAACCCAGTAGTTTCTTTTTGTCCTTGATAGAGCAGGAATTAAAATAGCCCACCATGTTACGGACTTGATGTAAAACCCACTGGTAGCATCCCCTTCTGTTAAATAGTCTGACGCCTGGCACCTTTCTTACCTTCCCCTTGTGACTCTCCAGAGCCTTGTCATACTCACTTTATCACACAAATACTACACAACCTAGGACTAAATGCCATATCTTCATAGAAAAGTCACGTTTACAACACCTTAGATTGTCCTGACGAGAACTGCTTTTCTTTTTTTTTTTTTTAAAGAGACATTTTTGCTATAGGGTAAGTCTACTCACCAAAAAGACAGAAAGTGAGAAATCACTCCCTGGGGAGGATGGCCACGCCACAATCCCTTCTCCTCCATTCCCCTTTTGGGACTTCGGGTATACACACTCAGTGTGAGTTTTAAGTTTTCAAGTCTGGGACTTGAACCGTGGTCAACTATGTGGGAGTCTAGCAATGTAACCATTATGCCATCTGCTGGTCCTGAGAACTGCTTTTCAGAAGAGGCAAATTAAAAGTCCCATTTTATTCACTATAAGTTTCGTATCATCCTTCCTTTCTTCTTTCCTTCCTTCCTTTCTAGAAGTCTCCTTTAAAAGTAAAAAGTCAAAGCCAGCATGACGACATGTGTCTATAGTCCCAGGTATCCAGGAGTCTGAGGCAGGAGGATTAGAAGTTCGAGGCCAGACTAGGCAACATAGTTAAGACCCTGTCTCTTTACAAAACAAACAAAAAAGTCAAGGAGTGAACCTTAATGGAAACTATGGATTTGGGGAAATAATCATGGATCAGTAGAGGCTCATCAGTTGTAACAAATACCCCAGTCTGGTGGGAAATGGTGATAGTGCAGGAGGCTGTGTATGTGTAGGGATACTGATAGGTGGGAAATCTTTTTAACTTCTGCTCTAAAACTGCACTAAATAATAAAGTTGATTTTAAAAAGTCACTTAAAATATACAGTTTTATTTATCTACTATTTAAGAATATATCTAGTAAACAATATTAAGCAGCAACTGTTGCCACGACCCATTCATGGAAATTAGAAAAATCTTTAAAATACATACACACACACACACACACACACACACACACACACACACAGAGTATAACTAACAATACCGGCTCTTGATTTATTATTTATTTATTTATTTATTTTAGGTTTTCACCATAGGCGTATACACTCACTGGAGAGAGGTAGAGAGAGGAAAAGAAATCACCAGGGCCAGCAAATGGAACGGCCATTATGTCACTGGACTCCCACATGGTGGACCACAGTTCAAGTCTGAGATCTGGTGGCTTAAAACTCACGCTGGATGCATGTGCATGTGTGCCCAAGATCCTGGAAGGAGAAGGGATTGCAGCATGACCATCCCCTTGGGGGGATGATTTCTCACTTACCCTATCAATGTCTCTGTCTTTCTCTGGGGAGGACATATGCCCTAATGCAAAAAAACCTCTACAAAAACAAAGAGAAAGAAATCACCCTCCAAGGCAGATGGCCATGCCACAATCTCTTCTCCATTCTCAGGATTTGGGGCACGCATGCACATGCACCTCACATTATTTACAAGCTTCCAGGTCCAGGGCTTGAACCACAGTGGACTATGTGGAAGTCCAGTGCTTTAACCACCACACCACCTGCTGGACCATGTGGGAATCTAGCACTTTAACAACCACACCACCTGCTGGCCTCAGCTCCTGAATTTTTAAAGACAGACAGAAATTTATTCTAATGCGAAAACAATCTGCTAATTCTTTTTATGTTAAGTACACCTTAGAAAGAAAGTAGTATCTAAATGGGACCAGCAGTTAGCGTAATGGCTATGTCGTTGGACTCCCACGTAGTCGACCGCGGTTCGAGTCCCAGACCCGGTGGCTTATACTCACACCGGGCGCGTGCGTGCCCAAGATCCTGAGAGGAGAATGGAGGAGAAGGAATTGCGGCGTGGCCATCCCCCCTGGGGGGTGATTTCTCCCTTTCTGTCTGTCTCTTTCTGTCTGGCGAGTGCACGCGCCCTATAGCAAAAACCTCTCCAAAAAAGAAAGGAAGGAAGGAAGGAAGGAAGGAAAGAAGGAAGGAAAGGAAGGAAGGAAAGAAGGAAAGAAAGAAAGAAAATAGTATCCATAAAATAAAGAATTAAAAAAAAGTTAGCCTCTTAATGATTAAACTGGAAAGCAAAGCAAATGGGGGGAAAAAATGCCAAGGAAAGTACCAGAAACCCTCTGTACTCTTTAGCTTCCAGGGTCTTTATCTCAGTAAAATAATTGGAAACTGAATGCAGAAGACTACCTGTTCTGAGAAGAAATGCTCATTTGTACAGTTGAGCCAAGGGGTTCTCCCTGAGAATGAGTGTACTATTATGGTTAGAGAAAGGAATATGCAAGAACTGGCTTTGACCAGAGGGGCCTAGACTGAATGCATGTCACTTACCCTCTCCCAGCCTCAGTTACTTCTATGTAAAGGTAGTACCCAGCCCACCTACTGGTGAAATGAGACGGTACGCATTCTGCATGTCTGTGTGAGGTCCATTTCTATTCCTCTCCTCCTACTCTAGGGTTATTCAGAGGCTGGTGAAGCAGTTGTGCAAAGAACTTTAGTACCTAACTACCAGTTTTGGAGAAAGTCTTGTAAAAGGAAAAAAGAAGCAAAGAATATTGATTTTTAACATGAAGCCAGGACAATCCCATAAAAAGCTAACCATGCAGGAAGCTGAACAATGGATTCTCCCAACCCAATGACAACCACCTGGTAATCCCAAAACCCCACACCTAAAGTATAATGGAGCCAATTATCAGAGAGAAGAGTGCATTCTGAGCAGAGATGATGATTTCAGCAGCCTCCTTACCTTGACTAATGAACACATTCGAGGATACTGTAAAATTTATGTGGGAAAATAGAATTAAAAGTATAATTCATACTTTCAATTTTATTTTGGTGCAAAAAAAAATCTTTGAGATCCATGTATAGTTTATTCATAAAATATATTTCCCATGAACTTTATGAAGGTTTCCCCCTCACCCCCAACATATACAGTTATCTGCTGTTTCCAACTGTCCTCTTTTTCCAGGAGAAAAATGGGTCCTGAATTACCTTCAGTCTTCTAATGCATAGTGTGTGTCTGGACAACTTAGAGTATGTCTGTGTGGGGCAGGTCGGTCTCCCTCATTCTCTAGTAACTTCCCTCCATGGCTTAGCCCCCAGGGAGAATCCTGAAGAGCAATATCTGTATGAGATTCAGCTTTGCGGTCTTCTCTAACTCTAAGACAGAGCTTTGCACACAGCAGGGAGCTACGTCAATATCCATTGTTCTCATGAGAGAGAATGAGTTCTGAGGCAGCTGAGTTTTTGACGCTCAGATAGAGCAGGAGCCTTGAGCATGACCTCAATGACTCTTCTAATCATTTGAGGAATTTGGCGCCTTAGTGGGTTTGACTTCTGGGGATTTAAGAAAAAGTTTAAGCTATGAAGAGCAATGATAGAGTTAAGTTATGCAGTTCATCAGTGCTTTCTGGGATAGGGGGTGGAGTACAACTCAGATTTCCCAAAGAACATCCCACCACCCAAGTTTCTGATGTCTTATACTGGGGTGGTCTCAGAGATCAGAGAGATGACACATTCGTGCAAGTTCTTTGCAAAAGCAAACCAACCAAAAAAACCACAATGGGCCTACTGATGTGATAAAAAGTATTTAGGTGTGTCCATGACTGCTGAAAGCAATTTGTTGGGCTATTTGCTCTGTAAACACCACATTTGAAAGGCCTTTTATAGAATAGGCAACAGAAAAGCTTCAAAGTCACTTCTAAAATCCACTCCTGAGCAGTCAATCAGCTTCCTATAAGTGCTACTACATAAGTTTCCATCTTCTTTTCAATGATTTTTTTTATCTCACTTTATTTATTTATTTTAATTTGACCAGAGAAGGACATAGAGAGAGAGAGAGAAAAAAAAAAAAAGAAGCCACCAAGTCTAGGACTTGAATTGTGGTTGGCTATGTGGGGAGTCCAACACCCTTAACCACCAGGCCACCTGCTGGCCCCCCCATAAGTTTCCATCTTTGGGAACCAGCAGTTAGCGTAATGGCTATGTCGCTGGACTCCCACGTAGTCGACCGCGGCTCGCGTCTCGGACCCGGTGGCTTACAACTCACGCCGGGCGCGTGTGCATGCGTGCCCAAGATCCTGAGAGGAGAATGGAGGAGAAGGGATTGCGGCGTGACCATCCCCCCTGGGGGGTGATTTCTCACTTTCTGTCTCTATGTCTCTCTCTGTCTGTCTGGCGAGCGCACGCGCCCTATAGCGAAAAACTTCTCCAAAAAAAGAAAAAAAAAAAAGTTTCCATCTTTAATAAGGAGGTGTGGATTTCCAGTATTTTTTATGCTCATTTTTAAAAATAATAATCAACAAAAAAACTGTTAAAGTTGAAAACACAAAGTGAAGACAGCTTTCTCATACCAGAAAAAAAGTCATTTAGCTGGCCAAATAAAGCTTTAAATATGATAGACAGAAAGGGGAGAGATCACTCACAGATGTCAACTGAATAATCCTCACTGTGGACTTACCTGCATGGTTATGAAGGAAACGAATGGCAGAAGCTAAAATCCAAATCATCACACTTGCTTTTGACTTCCCATGGGCTGTTACATGCACTTGACGTTTTTGTTTTTATTTTCCCCAAAGATAAGTTCTGAAATCACCAAGAGAAGCTAACTGCTATTTAGTTTCACTCCGTATTTACCAAGTGTCTGGAGTTTTTCCAGCATTCCATATTATAAGTCCCAAACACATCTCACAGAACTAAGTAACCCTATTCAAGTATGAGAAAGGAAAATATGAAGCAACAAATCCAACTTGTATATAAACCCGTGTAAGGTGTATCTCCCTTTTGGTAAATACTATGTCATTTTTCTACAGTGAGGTTAAAAATAAAACATGGGGCAGGAGGGGATGGAAAAGAAAAGAGTATCAAAAATGTCTTCTCTGGTTTCCTTCTGAAGAAAAGCAGGCAGGAAGTTAGTTTAGTGTGGTGAGAATTAAATTATTAGCTTCTTCCATCCATTTCAGAGTTATATAGTATAGTATAGTCATACATCAAATTAACTTTTATCCAAATGAAGTTTTAGTGGAAGATTTAAAATGCACACTTCTAGTTTTAGTGCTTAAAAAAATAAATAACTACTGGGCCAGAGGGTGGCACTGAGGTAAAGGTGGCAGATCCCACAAGGCCGAATGAATGGTTCATGTCCTAGACCTAGCTGCTTGAAAAACACGCCAGGTGCATTTGTGTGCATTCCCAAAATTCCAAGAGGAGAATGGAGGAGAAGGGACTGTGGTGTGGCCATTCTCCAAGGGAGGGGGGGGGTAGATTTATCTTTCTCTCTGTGTATCTCTCAAGCAAGTACACATGTCCTATAGCAAAAAATAAATACATGACACTACTAAAAAAAAAAAAAAAAAAGAAAGAAAAGAAAAGAACTACAAAAACAAAAATTTTAAAAAGCCCGTCTTAGGCTTGGCTGCAATGGTGCAGTGTAGGGCACCCACACACAACACTAGAGTCAAAGGGAAGGCACCAGGTCCAGATGGGTCAACCCGACCACTCCAAGTAGGGTTGTGATCTTGGCTGGCTGCAAGGCTCAGGAGGGGGTGGGCCTGTCTCAGTACGGCAGGACCGTTAAGGGTACAGCTCTCCCTCCTCCTCAAAATATAATAGATAAATTTTGTAGAGCAACCTAATAAAATAAATAACAGTACCCACCTTGCAGAGGAATATTGCAGAAAAAAGAGGTCAGAATTTTCCCTTGAACCTAACCCTCTGGTCCTTCCAAAATAAAACACGTATTAGTAATAATTTTTCACTTAATTTTTAAAAGATAGCAGAAAAAATTCTTTTCTTTGTAGGGAAAATGATGACAAGTTGCTAAAAATGCAAAGAATAGGCCCAGCTGCAGGAGTATGCACTGGGTAAAGATGCTACATCAGGCTTCAGGGTTTGATTTCTGCTAATCCCAAAAGTCAGGTATGGTGCTGTACATGTGGTCCTACCTACTCAAGAGGCTGAGGCGGGAATATTGTGACATAGCGAGACACTGTCTTAAAAAAAACAAAAGGAGGGACAGTTGGTGGCGTAGTGGTTAAGGTGCTGGATTCCCACATGGCCAACTGTGGTTTGAATCCTAGACCTGCTGGCTTGCTTGCTTTCTCTCACTCTCTCAATATATCAATTTTTTTAAATAATAAAAAGTTAAATAAAAAAGTATTCTTTTTTGGGACCAGCAGTTAGCATAATGGCTATGTCGCTGGACTCCCATGCAGTAGACCGCGGTTCACGTCCCGGACCCAGTGGCTTAAAACTCACGCCGGGCACGTGTGTGTGCGTGCCCAAGATCCTGAGAGGAGAATGGAGGAGAAGGGATTGCAGCGTGACCATCCCCTCTGGGGGGTGATTTCTCACTTTCTGTCTCTATGTCTCTCTCTGTATGGTGAGCACACGCGCCCTATAGCAAAAACCTCCCCCCGCAAAAAAAAAAAGTATTTTTTTTTAAAAATTTTTTATCTATTTATTTATGTATTTATCTTAATTTGATAGGAGAAGGACAGAGAGAGAGAGAGGGAAAGTAAGAAAGCAAGCCACCAGGTCTGAGCCTCAAACCGTGGTCAGTTACGTGGGAGACGAGTGCCCTTAACCACCATGCCACCTGCCGGCCCTAAAAAATTATTCTTAATATTTAAAAAAACGTACAATCAGGTATAAAATAAGGAACGAGTTGTTACAGTCTAGTTTGCATAATCAGTTTCATGAGGAAAGAATACCTGATTTGTTTTACTTCTCAAGTGAGCTTCCTATGTATTCATTCCAGGAATGCTTTATCTGTAGACATCCCACCGTTCTTTAAGAGACCATGGAATCTGCAACTCTCCAATTCCAGTTCTCTTTGCTGTCATTGTCTACTTACAGCGTCTGAGCTCATCACACTGGGAACCATAACAGGAGAGCCCAGGAGTGTCAGAACACTTGGAAGGCAATAGCAAGCACCCCTCCCCCCCATTCATAAAGCAGACATGAGGACAGGACTTCTGGTCAGCATTATCTCCAACAGCCCTAAAAGAGGGCTAGTCTTATTACCCCATTTTACAGACGAGGGCAGTGAGGTTGGGAAGGAGAGAAACTTGCCCCAAATTACACAGTGACTAAATACAGTGAAGCTCAGAGCCCAGGGCTCTGTCGCCATGTTTTTAGCCAATGAACCATGCTGATAGTATGCAGAAAGGTGGTCAGAAGCTATGAGCTCATGATATAAAAATAATGACAGTAAGCAACTACATTCTCCAAGCAAGGCTGTGGCATGCTGTCTGCAGTCCATCTTTGCTCACCCACGATGGACATTATCAGACAAGGCAGAGATGGACTCTGAGGTTGGACCCAATCTCGGCTCCCGCATGCTCTTATCCAGGGGGCATGGTGGCAGAATCAGGGTCCCACCCCAGCCCTCGCACGTGCCAGTGCCTCTTACCTGCATGGCTTTCCATCTACTGTATTGCTCTGTGCTGTACAGAGAAAGAATCCAGGCACGTCACACACAGCCTCTTCTTCAAAAACCAATTTTACAAACACCATCACAAAAGCCACTAGAGAGGTTTCCCAGCCCAGGCAGATGACTCACCCATCAAAGCAAAAGAAACTCACTAAAGGTAAACACACCTCTAACTGGCTTGGCCTTCCTCTGAGATGTGTGCCCTAAAGGGACAAAACTGGCAGAGAGGGGGGCTCTCCGTGAGAGGCGGTTGCCCGAGACTTCCCTCAGCAAAGTTTCCCACACCTCCCTCTCCCCCATTTCCTTCCTGCCATGCCTGAGTTCCCTCAACTTCCCTTATGGGTCCAGGGCCCTCGGATGGGAGGACTCATCCGTGTCACTTCCTATCCAAACAGTGAGCAGTGGCCCAGTCACTGCCAGCTGTCTCTCTGCGACTGGGCATCCAGCACTGAGCTGCCCTGGGGACACGGCCTCATCCACTAGTTTCTCCAACCGTCCCAGCAAGCCTCGCCCAGATGGAGTAGCATTTCCAAGCACAAGCCATCTGCATGCTATACAACCATGGCTCAGAGGCCACCTCGCTGTCTGCATTTCTAAATGGGGATAACAATGCCTGCCACACGGTGATACATGAGTTCATAACATACCAACTCCCAGCCCACCATAAGCATTACTGATGTGCCAAGGAAATACACCAACTGAGAAGGAACCACACCATACAAATGCCTTCCAGTGAGCCAATGGTCATAGAGCAGAGAACTTCTAGAGTTAAGGTGATTCATCATAAAGAATTTTTAAAGGTAAGGCAACTCATCATCAGGAGACAAAACATGAAAGCCAAACAAGCAACTACAGGTCCCACTGACTTGGCACCGTGACAGGGTGCCCGGTGGGCCTCAGGTATGTGGCCACTCCAGTGAGTCAGGAACACCACCGTGCGGACTCCAAGGTGTTATAATGCAATCGCTTCTTTGGAGCCAAGACGCTGAATCAGAGGGCAGAAAGAATGAGAACAGGTATGAACTAGTGTCAGCTGTTAAAGAGTTGTATAATCCCAACTGATGTAACCAAATGTTAATCACTAGTGGGGAAAACAAAGCTTCGAAACAGAGCTAGTCCTGCACTTATTAAAGGTAGACTACACACATACACACGCTCACGCACGCACACACTACAAAGCTTCCCAAATGTCCTTTCTGCTCTCCATCCGCTGCCACGTGAAGACCCACACAACATACACTTCACACTGCGTTAAGTGGGTACGTGAGACAACTTATGTTGTACTAAGCAGACTCGGCACATTGCAAAGAAGAACCTGTCTACCATGAGCACCCTGACTTTACTACTGTAAAACCAATCGTGCCTGTTACCATTGGTGATCTCCAAAATGAAGGTCTGCTCAGCTGCCTGCATGGGTGCTAAGCAAGCCTGGGCCTCTGCAGGCGAGACGCTGCTTGTGGATGGCTCTATCTGCATCTGCAACTCCGTGGGTGTGAGCGCATCAAGGAAGAGCAGGGCAAACGTCAAGTGCTTCAATATTCACATGAGGCTCTTAAAAACTGAACGACTTGAACGTAGATAAATTCTTATCAAATACATTACAGCAAATACTACACTAAGCAAACCTAATTAATGTGAGAGATTCCCTTTGTTCTGATTTATACTGCTTCCGAATGGTAAAGATTTTGAAGTCCCCTGGAAATAAACATAAAATGTCTGTATATCAGCAGAGAAATCCCTAAGAAAGTAAGATGCATACCTGTTCTACAATGAATGTTAAGAGGGCAGGAACCTGCAAAAGCTTTTGTAACCCCCAAATGCCTATGCACTATCACTAACACATACTCTTACTCAGTAACATCACTTTGGGGAAACTTTCACTGGAAATAAATCCAATGAATCTTAAGGATTATGTATACGGATGCTTCAAGAAACTTCACCTATAGCAGAGGGCAGGGGAATTTGGTAAAAATCCAAATACCCACAGTATGTTGCCATAGCATATCCACATTATTTAGAGTATTACTTAGCAAATACTTAAATCACCATTGGCTCTGAGCAATGCCTGTGGTGTGCTATTGATAGGAAAAGTTGCCCAGTAATATGTAAGGTAAAACCAAAGCAAAATCAGCCAGTCACCCCACGTGGATTCCTACAAGCTTGGAAAAAGTTGCCAAGCATCACCATACCCAGAGGGGTCGAAGGGGAACAGAGAGCAACATCCCCTTTCTCTTACACAGTCTGTGTATTATTAATGCTGTATTGGAGGGGAGAGGGGGAGCCATTTAACCCTCCTAAAAACCTCACACAAGAACATTTGGAAGAAGTGCTTGTTCATGAGTATTCGATAGTAGTTTGGTAGATAACACTTCATTTATACTATCACTTAAATAATTACTATGTGACAGAATTACATTAGAGGCTTTTACATGTGTTATCTCATTAAATCCTCACACACCCTATTTATACATCCGGAAACCAAGGCTACAAAATCTGGCCAAAGTTCTAGAGCGGGATGTAGCAAAAGTTGGCTCCAAAGCTCAGTCTTTCACCAACAGATTATATGGCTAATTATTCCTTATCCAAATTGTTTGGGACCAGAAGTGTTTTAGATTTGGGATTTTTTTTTCTGATTTGGAGTATTTGCATACACATAAAGAGGTAACTTGGGGACAGAATATAAACTTAAACGCAAAATCATTTCTGTGTCATATACACCTTATTATGCACAAAGCCTGAATCTAATTTTAGACAATATTCAGTATTTTTATAGAGTGTCATTTTGACTGAGACCTGTCACATAAAGTCATGTGCAGAATTTTCCACTTGTGACATCAGGTTAGTGCTCAGAAATTTGCAGATTTTGGAGTATTTCAGATTTTGGATTATTGGATTAGGAATGCACAACATAGACTTTAAGGTGTACATTTATCATATATGCCCCTCCATAAATTAATACTTAAAGCACTTTGCCATCATCACGTAGCTTTCAACACCACATACGATCATGCACTAAGAGAAAAGAGAAAACAAATCGGATCAAGCAAGACTTTTAAAACATGAGAATTGATGAAAACTGCTCAAATCCTGGAACTTTCATTTATTAGGGTTCAAAATGTCTTTTTTTTCCTTTAAAAATTAATATTTTTTAATATTTTTCTGAATACGAAGTCATTGTTTAAAAACTTGGACATAACAGAAAACGAAAAGAAAAAAATTAACTTCACCCACAATGTCACCAATCCAGAACAGACCAATATTAGCTCTTTTGCATAATTTACCTCATTCTTGTAATTAAATATATGTTTAATTGATTTACAGAATTGAGATTGGTATTTTTCATTATTTATGATAAGTATTTTTCCCCAAATCAAAAGTTTTCAGAAACAATTTTAAACTATTGAATGATGTTCTATGACTATCAATATATAGACTACCATTTATTTCACGGTTCTCTATTTTCAAATGTTAGAATTCTTCTGCTTTTTGCTATTATTCAAAAGATTTCTCTAGGGACCAGCAGTTAGCGTAATGGCTATGTCACTGGACTCCCACGTAGTCGACCGTGGTTCGTGTCCCGGACCCGGTGGCTTAAACTCATGCCAGGCGCGTGTGCATGCGTGCCCAAGATCCCGAGAGGAGAATGGAGGAGAAGGGATTGCGGCATGGCCATCCCCCCTGGGGGGTGATTTCCTGCTGTCTGTCTCTCTGTCTCACAAGCGCACATGCCCTATAGCAAAAACCTCTCCAAAAAAAAAAAAAAAAAAGATTTCTCTATACTTCTGATTCTATTGTTAGATTTTTTTTTAAGAGAGATTTTTGCTATAGCGCATGTGAGCTTGCCAGAGAGGGAGGGAGGGAGGGAGGGAGGGAGGGAGGGAGGGAGAGAGAGAGAGAGAGAGAGAGAGAGAGAGAAAGCTGCAATCCCCTCTCCTTTTGGGATTTTAGGCAAGCACGCACATGTGCCTGGAGTGAATTTCAAGCCTCTAGGTCTAGGACTTGAACCATGGTAGGCCATGTGGGATTCCAGCAATGTAACCATTACACCATCTGCTTGTTATTTAAGTTTATTAATTTATTTCTTTTGTGGGAGAGAGAGCATGTACATGAGAGAGACCTACCCTTGACAGTGTCTCATCACACCACCATCTACCTCCAGCCTTCTAGCCAGCCAGGATCATGAACATACATGCTATTTGGCATGTTTCAGGTCGACCATGAATCTGAACCTGAACCCTAATCAGCCATGTGACTCCAAAATTGCTGAGCAGTGCGCCATCACCTGTACTACTGCAGCTGGGCCTAGAGGAGATTCTTAAGAACTGTTCTTTAGTCAAAAGCTATACATTTTTAGAAATCTCTTATTACATACTAAATTGTCTCCCAAACTGCTGTCAAATGTATGACAAATTGCTCTCACTTCCACATCTTCACCTATAAAATGCTTTCTCTTCATAACACAATAACCGAATAAGAAGCTGCATAGCATAAAACAAAAGGAAATCAACCAACCAAGTTCATTTTCTAACTTTTTTCTTTCACTAGGTTACCTTTAGCATGACTCCCCAAGATGGCAGAAAAACTTTAGTGAAAGAAAAAAATCTTCAGCTTACAATGGGATACCTGAAAGTCGGAATATCATGTGACAGGAGGTCTAAGAAGCAGAAAGCCTTCCAATATCCAGTCTGAAGAAAAGTGAGGAACCTTGAACCTCAGCCATGGGTCTGGGTGTGATCCTCCATCGAAGATGTCAGCACTCCTTCTCTCAGCAGCTACAGTGCTAAGTCACAGAATCACAGCTCCAGAACTAGCAGTTCTAAGGATGGCTTGTGAGAAATGTAGCTTGCTGCCTACTCTACAGAAACCATTACCTGGTCCACACATCAGAGTCTGTACTTTCTTCTACTTATGTACGGTTTTCTCAAAAACTAGCACAGAATACCAATTGTGGTATTTCCCAAAGAACAAAAAAAGACACCCTTTCTGCCTCCCAAGTCCTATCATAGGCTGAGAGTGAAAACAAAGAGCTATAGATACACCGGGCAGCTGGCAAGAGAGGAGCCCCGACAGAGGCCAGGGGGAGAAAGACACAAGAAGTAGATGAAGACGCACAACCATCTGGAGACTGCTCTAAAGTTCAGCATAGTCTACAAAAGGTGCAAAGCAAAAAGCTGAAAGGGAGACGGCAGAGACATCTCAAGGGAGAGATCAGACCTTCAAGTAGAGGCTGAAAATGACACCCACGCTTACCAAATTTAACTCAAATGCAAGATCTAAAACAAAGACTATGGGAAACCCAGATTAAAACAGCACAGAAATGAAGGTTTTTAAATAATTCCTCTCACCTCACATATGATTTTTTTAAAATTGTTCCATTTAATCAAACACTAGAGCTATATGAAATTAAAATTCTCAAGAATACAGCTGCACTGAAGCCAGACCAGCAAAAGAGTACTCTAACATAGCCATTAAAAAACAGCAAGGAGGGAAGGAGGACTTCACTCCATCTGTGCCTGGCACCTTCAAAGAAGAATGAAATGATCCCCTTCCCCTAAAACAAAAACAAAAAAAGTAATGACACTCAGTCACTTATAAACTAACTTAGAACTTTTAGGTGATAGCTAAATATATCAAATAAAAATCACTCATGGAAATTTCCTGATAGCTCATTCCAGGAACAATCTTCGCTGTGTTGAAATTTCTTCTTTAAACTCTATTACACTATCTATATATGCTAATGTTCACTTTGTCTATTTCCTCTTAAAGTTTTTCATCTTGAAAAGGGGAACTGGAAGCCATCATTCCTACATTACACCTTTACATATTTAACTTATTGTGACACTCACATAAATGATCCCACTTTTCTCACCTTCTCTTTTTAGGTGTGATTTCCTCAACCTTTAAGGATCTCTGTGGTTCTCTATTAATTCTAAATTCTCCTTGTCTTCTCTAAGTTGCAGTACTAAAATGAGACATGTTATCTTTAGAAACTACTTCATAGAAATGGCTTATTATTCCATAGAATGCACAGAACACACAAGTTGGATTTTCCCATAAAATCTGTATTTGAATGAAAAGACCCATGTCTCACTAGAGAAAGCCCAAAAGAAAATGTAAGCATCCTGTCATTTACATTAGATAATGAAGAACAAGCGAAAAGATAAAAAACAGAGAATGCATCAGAAGTATCTAGGTTTGTTCGATTCTTTGCTTTCCCTGACTACATTAGTTTATAATTAGAAATCTGGAGCTACATGCTAGGAAGGGAATTAATGGCAAAATAAAGATTTTCTCAACTGAAAAATTACTTTAAAATGATGAGGGCTGTAAGGCACACATGCTGAAAGCCCTATATTTGATGAAACCAAAGGACTGCAGAAATTCCACATGACAAAATACAAAGGAAAAAGCCTGGCACAGCAAATCGCTGCTCTGGAAGTCTAACTTAGAGGCACAAGAGACCAGGTATTGTGTTTTGTTTTGCAAGAGGAATGAGTAGGTTGTGGGTAGGGAAGAATTTGAAAATAAGAGAATTGTTTGAATGTCTTTTTATATAAAGAGTGTTGCTCCTCCCAGTGCAGACGGGAACAGCAGGTCAGAAGGCTCCCAGGAGGTTGGGGGGGTGGGGGTTTTTGGACTCATCTGACAAAGTTGTAGCATGTGGAAGGTAAAATGAGAGGCATTTCATGAAGCAGTTGGAGGTGTGTGGGCAGACTTAGTCAGAGGTTCAAAGAAAGCCAAGCAAATGAAAAGGTGAGGCATTTACTAACTCCAGGGAAAACAAAAACATGTTCAAAAAAGAAAATGTCATCTAAACACCACACTTGGCTTAGCGGTAAATAATATTTACATATTTAGATTGATGAGAAAGCACTGAACTGAGCTGAACAGAGTATTTGTTCTGCCAATTATAGTGGAAGAATAGTGGCAAGGAAGATGGAGTATCAATGAGCTTAAGTCCTTTTATCGTCTCCACCATCAGCATCTTCCTAGTTAACTTTTTCTTTCTTTTTTTGGGGGGGTGAGGGGAGAGGTTTTTGCTATAGGGCGTGTGCACTCACCAGACAGACAGAGAGAGACAGAGAGACAGCGAGAAATCACCCCCCAGGGGGGATGGCCACGCCACAATCCCTTCTCCTCCATTCTCTCGGGATCTTGGGCATGCACACACACGCGGCCTGGCGTGAGTTTTAAGCCACTGGGTCCAGGACGCGAACCGCGGTCAACTACATGGGAGTCCAGCCACATAGCCATTACTCTAACTGCTGGTCCCAACTTTTTCTTTTTTTTTTAAGAGAGAGTGTTTTGCTATAGGGCACATGCCAGAGATACACAGAAAGTGAAAAATCAGCCCCGAGAGGCGATGGCCATGCTGTAATTCTTTCTCTTCCATTTTCCTCTTGAGATTTTGGGCACACAGGCACAAGTGCTCAGCATAAATTTTAAGCCGCTGAGTCCGGGACTTGAATGGTGGTTGACTACATGGACAGCAATATAGCCATTAGCCATCTGCTGGTCCCCCTAATTAACTTTTGAGCACTTACTGTGGTTTGTGTCTCTATTCTGTAAACTTATAAAAGGACTCGTCCCTCCCAGGAGTCAGAAAGATGCTCAAAGGTAAATGGCATTCTTACCCAGGCCTCACGTTGTGATTCTCTCCCCATCCTTTCTAGCCAGCCAGGATTACAGGCATACATGCCAGGCATTTACCCATACCGGACCCAGGAACTGAACCCCAATCTTGCTTATGGCTTCTAACACTGGCAGAGCACTGTGCTAAAACTGCACCCCAAAGCTGTAACCCAACTTTTTTTTTGTTTGTTTTAGGATGTTTGCCTTAGGGGCACATATGCTCACCTGAAAAAGAGACAGTGAGAAGGAAAGTGGGAAATCATCTCCCTGGAAGATGGCCATGCCACAATCCCTTCTCCATTTTCCTCCTGGGATTTTGGGCATACATACACATACATCTGGTGTGATTTTCAAGCCACCAGGTCTGGGACTCGAACCGCAGTCGGCCATATAGAAGTCCAGTGCCTTAACTGCCACTCCACCTGCTGGCCCCATAACCAACTTCTAAAACATAATAGCATCTCCACCCGAATTTAAATTTTATACTGACCACAGGCATGCTTTCTATGTAAGGCCCCAAAAAAGTAATCAAGAAGTCTAATTTGTTTTCCTATTAAGATTTCATTTCAGAACAATGGTCTAACACACACCTTTAATAGAAATTCATTATTACAAATATTTATCAGGTACTTACTGCATGCCCAGCACTGTGCGAGACATCAGGGATAAAAATTGTCAAGACAGTGCCACTCATGAAGCTCACATACCGCGAAACTTACCTTATCATCTCCAGGATGACTGGCACTGGCACATGGAAGACTGAATTCACTAAAGCATTTATGCAGGGAACTACCGAAGTTGATAGCATAAAAATCACATGAAAGGAACCAAATAATGCAATGTCACAAGTACTCTCTTTTTTCTTAATAATATTTGCCTTTTCAAAATGCTAAATATGGGAACCAGCAGTTAGCGTAATGGCTATGTCGCTGGACTCCCACATAGTCGACCGCGGTTCGCGTCCCGGACCCGGTGGCTTAAAACTCATACCGGGCGCATGTGCGTGCATGCCCAAGATCCCGAGAGGAGAATGGAGGAGAAGGGATTGCGGCGTGACCATCACCCCTGCGGGGTGATTTCTTGCTTTCTGTCTCTCTGTCTCTCTCTGTGTCTGGCGAGCGCACGCGCCCTATAGCAAAAATCTCTCTCAAAAAAAAAAAAATGCTAAATATGAGAACGCCCAGGAACAGCACTGTCACTCATTCAGCTCATTTTCACTGAGCCACTACAAGATGTCAGACACCGTAAATACAAAGATGAGTACGATATGGCTCTCATCTTCCGGAAGCTCAAAATCTAGTGAGGACTAAGTCTTAAGGATCAGAGAGGGCAAATGGCCTTCTCTGAAAAGAAGTTTTTGAGAGCAGCACTTTAGAAGATTTTGCAAAAGTGACATAAAGCAATATTGTCTTTTCCTCCATACAAATTTCCCAATCGCAAGCAAAGACATCAGAACAGTGTCTTGATCTTTCCTATGTTGGGACACATTTAATCAAAATCAGCTTGCTGTTCCTACTCAGAATAGGAAATTCTCTCTACTCTCCCACCATGGCATTCAAAGACATCAGAGTTTCCTCTTAGTCCAGGAGGTGGCTAAGACTACCACTAAAGATGATATAATGGTATTTTTAAGATAGGTGTGTTGTCCCTCGCAAGTACCATGCCTCGGTCATAAACAACATGCTGGGCACGGTAGAGGAGGAAGTCACACCACCTAGAGGGAGGCTATGAGGAAGGTGCCATGGAAGGAGAATAAGCTGGGCCCTTATGCCTAGCCAGATTCCAACAGGCAGTGGAGGTTGCCGTATTTATTAGAGGAATAATCATTTCTGAGTGTTTCACATTCTAAATTGGGAAAGCATAAAGCATGTTGGGAGGTCAAGAGATGCAAATCTGAGTGGCTGCTGGGCAGAGGAGTCATAGGTACTAGAATGACTCAGAAGGGACTGCCCATGGTCTCTGACTGGGGAATAGCAAGTAAAGTCAACAGACAATGTCAATGCACTGATGAACTAGAAGAAGTGGTTAGAAATGGGAACTTCAGGGACCAGCAGTTAGCGTAATGGCTATGTCGCTGGACTCCCATGTAGTCGACCACGGTTCGCGTCCCAGACCCCGTGGCCTAAACTCACACCGGGCACGTGTGCGTTCGTGCCCAAGATCCCGAGAGGAGAATGGAGGAGAAGGGACTGCAGCGTGGCCATCCCCCCTGGGGGGTGATTTCTCGCTTTCTATCTCTCTGGCTGTCTCTGTCTGTCTGGCGAGCGCACGCGCCCTATAGCAAAAACCTCTCCAAAAAAAAAAAAGAAATGAGAACTTCAGATTCAAGAATTTGCAGACAAAAAGGCTGCAAGAGATGACAAAGAAGTGAATCAGGCAACTAATAAGGAGTCATGATATTCCAATGAATTGGAAGAGAATGGCAGAGAGTAAAGTGAGAAATTTATCTGTGTACACACCTGTAATCTACTAGAGGCACAGTGGGGTCATTGAAGATGACAGACTAACATGCTGGCTTCAAGTTAGACTCATGTTACATAAGAGCTTTACATACAAGGTCACGTATACATGGCCAAGAGCTACTCAAATATGAAGTATTAGGATAGTGGCTATTCTTTTTTTTTTTTTTTTTTTTTTGAGAGGTTTTTGCTATAGGGCATGTGCGCTCGCCAGAAAGAGAGAGACAGAGAGACAGAAAGTGAGAAATCACCTCCCAGGGGAGGATGGCCACGCCACAATCCCTTCTCCTCCATTCTCCTCTCGGGATCTTGGGCATGCATGCACACGCACCTGGCATGAGTTTAAGCCTCTGGGACCAGGACTCAAATCATGGTCGACTACATGGCAGTCCAGTGATATAGCCATTACATCAACTGCTGGTTCCATCTAGGAGGGTTTTTTACAACACATGTAAGAAAACTTCACAAAGTCTGTAAACAATATAAAGTATGAGCTTATTTTGCTGGCAAAAAATTTCACAACCCATTCATAGTTTTTTCTTTTAAAGAAGTATTTCATTCTATTTATCATTATTATCATTTTTCAGTTTGCTACAGGGCACATGCACTCACCAGAGAGAGAAAAAGGGAGACAGAAACAGAAAGTAGGCTGGCAGGTCTGGGATTCAAACCACGGTTGCCAATGTGGGAGTCCAGCACTGTAACCACCACGCCACCCACTGGCTCCCATAGTTTTTTCTTAATGTGCATTTTCCTTTAAATTTTTGAAGACTCCACTATTGGCATCTATCAAAGAAAACAAGAACAACTTCTAAAGTTGTGGCATTCAATTTTAAAGGACACACCAAAGAAATCACTGGTGGCACTCCAACACCGTTCTTGAACCCTGTCTTTAGTGTCTTCTCTTTTCCTTCCTTACCTTGCACATTGTACCAGTGGTCCTGCTGCTGTCAACTCTATTAGCCCTGTTAGCTACTGTTTCCCAAGGTTACAGAAATTGGTGATTACTGCCATGCAAACATATGTTCTAATGCTTTCTGGTCAAAATAGTAACAAGCCCTAGCTCCTCTTCTTTTTACCATGCTGAGTTGGCCAACATTAACTGTGGGTTCCACTTTTACCTTGAAGAAGTTAGAAGTGTCCTTTTTTCTGCAAGGGTAGAAAGAGATGATGCTAGGAAGCTGGTCCCATACAAATAAAGCTGTTACAGGGACCAAGCTAATGAAATGCTTGCAAGTCTCAAGAAAGAATGGTCTCTCATGACATTACCAAGACCAAGAATCACCACTACCGTATTGGGTGAAACAAGAGAAGGAGGGAGGGCAGTTCTGTTCCTTGACAAGATTCAAGGAAAAGGAAGAGGGAAGTATAATTAGCAATGCTGACCACAAGTGAACTTAAGGGAAGGAGATGCCTGAAAGACTTGGAATTCCTCTTGCCCAACTCATGAAACTAAACAGGCCTTCAGAGATGATTTAAAACTGGGACCAGCATTAGTAATGGATGTATTTTTCTCTTCTCTTCTCTTCGCCTCATTCCGAAAAGAAATGGAGACATACCAAGTTATTCATTAATGTGAACAAATCTAAAGACACTGTAATAGTTAAGAAGTAAGAGAATCTTGAATTTAAGTACTATGTCTGAGTTTCAACCAACTGTAAAATCTTATGCAAAATATTTAACCTCTCCAAGCCTCAGTTTCCTCATCTGTAACATGAAAATAATAGTATCTACACTTCACAGGGTTACTAGAAGGACTAAATGAGATACTATGCATAAAGCAATTATCAGAGGATCACACACAAATACCTAATAAAGCCATTATCATGGCTATTACAATTAGGGGAAATGCTGTTTAAAAAATCAATAATCAGGGAATAAAAGGATGAACTGAAAGGTGATACTAAGAACTCAATGTATTTAACATTTTCTGAAAAAAAAAAGTATCATTAAAATAAAGGATAAAAATTAGGTAGAAAATCTACAATAACTCAAAGGAATGTGACTAAGAAATAATGTGCTAATGGGGCCAGCAGTTAGCGTAATGGCTATGTCACTGGACTCCCATGTAGTCGACCGCGGTTCGTGTCTCGGACCCAGTGGCTTAAACTCACGCCGGGCGCGTGTGCATGCGTGCCCAAGATCCCGAGAGGAGAATGGAGGAGAAGGGACTGCGGTGTGGCCATCCCCGCTGGGGGGTGATTTCTCGCTTTCTGTCTCTCTATCTGTCTGGCGAGCGCACGCGCCCTATAGCAAAAACCTCTCCAAAAAAAAAAAAAAAGAAGAAGAAAAAAATAAAAAAAGAAATAATATGCTACTGATCCACTCCAGGAGAAAAGGTATTTACAGAAGACTGAGATTACCAAATTAAGACAGAGCAAGGGCCAGCTCTGGGGACTGATGATTCAGAGAGCCCGATTCCACACGGCCGACTAAGTGGTTAGTCCTGGACCTAGTAGCTTGAGAAACACACTGTATACATGTGTGTGTGTGTGCTGAAATCAATCCCAAGAGGAGGGAGAAATGGGGGAGAAGGAATTGTGGCGTGACTACTCCCTATGAAGGATGCTTTCTCCTCTCTTCCTATCTCTCTGTCTCTGACCAGCACACATGACCTCTAGAGAAAAAAAAAGGAAAAAAAAATGGCATGAGAAAGATTTTTAAAATAATTATCAACCGCTATTTAATGTCTTTTTCACACCCACAGATAAACACTTCTTGTTTCTTTTCTAAACATACCAATAAAACCCTCCTGGCATTCCTGGTTTTGAGATTATAACATGCTCAGTAATTTTCCATTTCAGTTTGGAACTTACAGATTTAGAAATGCACTGAAGTCCTTAACAAAAATATTTATACTCTACATTATTTATGGCTTTTGCATAACTAGATTCAGTGAACAGATGAGAAAGGTATCCAAGAGGAAATGGGGAATAATAGTGTGCAAAGTGTTCTAGGGCAAAAGGTCAAACTACGGAACATACTTCATAACTGTAACAGGATAGGCCTGGACGCAGAGTGCCGCTTCGCCAGGCCCTGCCAAGGGAGCTCAGCCCAGGCCCTCGAGGCAAGGATTTCCAGTTCCACTGCATACTGACTGCGCATGGGGCCAATACCAAGTCACTGAAAGTCCTCAGGGGGTTACCTGTCCTACTCTCAAAATTCCAAATTGATTAGCAACCCATTGGTTTTCTATTTGTTCCTTTTTTGTTGTTGTTGTTATCTTTAGGTTTGGGGGTTCACAAGAGAGAAGTGAGAGACAGAGGGAGAAGAAAAGTGAGAAATCACACCCACCCGGGGTGGAGGAGTATGACCATGTTGCAGTCCCTTCTCCTCCATTTTCCTCTTGAGATTTTAGGGACGCACTCACATGTACTTGAAGTGATTTTCAAGCCACTGGGTCAGGGACCTGAACCATGCAGTCAGCCATATGGGATCCAGTTGCCTCAACCTCCACACCATGTTTCTTCATTTAAGTAACACCACCTTACAGATGTTACATTACAGATAAAAGCAGAATTGATATGATGATATCTATATATCATTTATTATTCCCCCCACCTCACCAAGTCCTGGGATCACTAAGGTGACCAGAGAATACTATTTGGAGGGTTTGAAGTTAAATGACAGCTGGAAAGAGATTCGGGAAGTCCTGAGAAAGGATTTACTTACAACATGTGAGTTTTCATCATTCAGTTTTCACTTAATCTATAACTTGACCTAGAATTGCTTTGGTAAACCATGAAAATCCTAGATAGGCCTCATTCAGTGGTGCATTAGTAACATCCTGCTCAAATAGTACTCTCCACACGGAAGATCACAGGTACAATTCCCAATTGACCTGTACACATTGGGCACACAAATCCATGATCCTGACTGGCTGGGAAGGCTGGGGGAGGAGATCGTGGTGTGAGATCCTACTGAGGGTACTTGTCTCTCACATGCTCTCTCTCTGTCATAAAAGAAACCTTTAAAAAATCCTGTACAGGGGACCAGCAGGTGGCGTGGTGGTTAAGGCGCTGGACACTCCCACATGGCCGACCAGGGTTCAAGTCCTGAATCTGGTGGCTTGCTTTCACACTTCCTCTCTCTCTCTCACCCTCTGTCTCTTTCTGGTCAAAATAAATGAATAAATAAATAAAAAATAAAATAAATAATTATTTAAAAAAAAAAAATCCTGTACAAAAACCCTACCAGTTTTCATAATGAAATGACAAGGGAAAAGTACTCGTAGAATTCACTCATCAGGCAATCAATCTAGCTAAGTCTTTGCTGGCAAGAAAACAAAATTATAAAAATGCTAGAAGAAAACATAAGAAAATATATTATAAATCTAAAGGTCTGGAAGTCTTTGCTAAGTAAAATCCAAAGCTCAAAAACCATAACAGATTTTATTAAATAATTTAAAACCCCTGTATGGCTAAAAATAACATGAAGTAGGAAAACAACAACTTGAAAGAATACACTTGCAATATATGTAATGAACAAAAATGAGTTATCAAAGAAATATTAATAATCAGGAAAATGGACAATTTATAGCTATTAAGATATAAAGTTAGAGGCATTTGAGGATGTTTAACCTCACTAATGAAAAGGCAAAATGTAAATTAAACATGCGTAAGAGGCCATTTTTAAATCTTTAATTTGCCAGGGGGCGTGTGTGTTCACAAGAGAAAGAAAAAGAGAAAGGGGCAGTGAGAAAGCACTCCCCCATGGAGCATGGTCATACCTCAGCCACTTCTTCATTTCTCTCTGCTTTTGAGATTTTGGGTACATACATTTTGGGTACATTCACCTGGCATGTTTTTCAAGCTACTGGGTCTGGCACATGAATCTCATGGTCAGCTACACGGGATCCCCCAGGCCAGGCCAGCCCTCCATTTTTTAACTTATCAGTAGGGAAAAAAATAAAGAGCGAGATCATTTTCCAGGGCTGATGAGGTTATAAAAATTAAACACACAGGAAAAACATTTTTAAGAGAAAAATTAGGCATGTGTCAAAATTTAACTGTGAATTATCTTTAACCTATAATTATACTTCTGAGAATCTATGCTACAAGATCCTGCATGTATCTATGTAAAAGAATGTTCACATGTGCACTATTTTTTTAACAGATAAAGCCTGATAAGCTGGAAGCCTATGGAACCTTGAGCAAAGTTGCAAATGTTTATAAAAAGTAGGTTGAACTCTCTTCTTCAGTGCTGCCTGTGGAGGTGGCAGCCATCTCCTACCATCATGGCCACCCTCAGACCTCTCATGAAGCTCAAGGACGTCAAAAAGAGGACCATGAAGTTCATCCAGCTCCAGTCAGACTAATATGTCAAAATTAAGCATAACTGCCGGAAACCCAGAGGTATTGACAGCAGGGTACAGAGGCGATTCAAGGGCCAGATCTTCATGCCCAACATTGGTTACAGGAGCAACAAGAAAACAAAGCACATGCTATCCAGTGGTTTCCAGAAGTTTCTGGTTCACACATCAAGGAGCTGGAAGTGCTGCTGATGTGTTATAAGTCTTACTGTGCTGAGATTTCTCACAACATTTCCTCCAAGAACCACAAGGCCTTCATGGAAAGAAGAGTCTCCCCTTGGGAGGGGGGGTAGTGATTTCTCACTTTCTTCTCACTGTCTCTGTCTCTCTGCTGAGTGCATATGCCCTAAGGAAAAATCTCTTTAAAAAAATGTAGGTTGATCTATATACATTCCCGTAACAGGGAGCTTACTATACAGTGCTGAGTAACAAAGGCAAGTGTAGTATTATTCTTAGTACAATTGTGTTTTTATTTTGTGTGTGTTTTTTTCAAAACTTTCTCTACATTTCATATTATGAATAAATGAACATAAGAAAAGTTCTGGAAGAACATACCTCAAACTGTGAATTGCATATAGGGTGAAAAAGGAGAAAATAAAACATTAGCATGTTGCTCCCAACTAACTATATTGGGTTGTTGGGTAAGTCATGACACATTTTTCCATAGAAAAATATGCCATGACTTACCCAACAACCTAACAGATTCACATACACCCTCCAAAAAGGATACAAGAAATGATGGTAGCAATGATCTATGGCTGGTAGGGTTCTGGATGAGTTTCATTTTCTGCTTTTTAAATTTTTCTATCTTTATGATTACCATTACTTTTATATTCAGAAAAAAATAGTAAGAGTTATGCTTAAGATGTTTGAGAAGACCTAAAAAAATAAAATGAGAAAATAATATGTATTGAATGGTACTATTTCTTTTCCAAGAACTAGACAAAAATCCTTGGGCAAAGCCAAGACTTAAACCCTTTCCTTCTCTTTCCATCCTCACACTGTGATTCTACCAACATGGCACACAAACATCACACAGGTTAACTTTAATAAGGACGTATCATCAAGCACAGGCTCTGCTGCCCCAGATCAACAAGAGCCAGAATAATTATAGCAGGTTTCATGGAAAAAGGTAGAAGTGAGTTTGATCTTAAATTCTGAAGAGTACAAGAGAAAAAGACATGAAACCAAAAGTTCCTCAGATTACCTTCTTATTCATCGTTTCTCAAATGGATCACTTTCAATATTTAAAATTGCCATGTTAATGCCTACCTTCTAAATAAGAGGTTCATATCGTTACAAAAGATGAAATATAAGAAAGAAATCCACAGTGAAGTATATCTAAATATGCATATACCTACATACTATATATCTAATATAGAATATTAAAATTCTCAAATTCTCATTCTCAAGACTTCAAGACCTACAGGCTACAGGGCACCAAAATACATTGCTGATGCAAACATTTCTGTGGCAAGCGATTTGGCAACATCTATTAAAGTTACAAATCCACATACCTTTTGACCTAGCAATTCTACTAACAGGAATGTACTCTAAGAGTCATGCATGTGTGGAAAAAATTCTTTGTGATTGCAAAATCTAGAAACAACTTTAAAATGCTGCCATGGATATATTCCATGGACAGTGTGTACGTATAGCAGAAAAATGAATGAGGAAGTCCTATGTATTCTGAAATTAATGGTTTCCAGGATAATGACCATAACAATACAGATCAGTAGAAAGAATGATCAGTAAAGAGTATGTGTGGAAAAAGAGGGCACGGATATATACGGTTGAATATGTGTAAAATTGAAGAACATGTTAAAAAACATTACAATTGCCCTCGGAAGCAGAATATTGAGGCTACAGAACAGGAATACAATGAAGACTTAACTGTGTAATCTTTTCAAAATTTTGTGTCATGTTCATCTTTCATCTATTCAAAAATAAATACAATTTAAATTTTAAATGCATTTAATCTACACTCTCAAAAAAAAAAAAACCTTCAAAGCCAATACTTTGCATAGTAAAATTATCCATTATGTGAATTTAGAAAGTCTGCCAAAGTTCACAAAGCTATCTTTTTTTTTTAAACATGATTAAGCTGTCAAACTCTCCATAAAGTTATATTATTTCTAACTTAAGTATACTGTTTTTAAAAATGACCTATGAGGGGACTAGCAGATGGTGTAATGGTTAGGCTGATGGACTCCCACAGAGTCAACCATGGTTCGAATCCCAGACCTGGAGGCTTAACACTAATGCCTGGCGCATGCGTGTACATGCCTAAGAGGAGAATGGAGGAGAAAGGATTGTAGCGTAGCTGTTCCCCATTTCTCGCTGTCTCTCTGTTTCTCTTTCTCTCCAGCAAGCCCATGTGCCCTATAACAAAAATCTCTCTTAAAATAAAAAGCCTATGAGGGAAAAACTGCAATGAGACAATTGCTAAAAAGAAAATAATATTCAGTTTTGTTTTATGTCTTGAATAAAGAAACACTCTTCACAATACCGGAAACGCAACTTCAAAAGCCATTACATTTCCTGCAAGAACTCCTGCCCCTCACCACATTCTGTACCAGTCACCCAAGGAAGGGAAAAGAGCAAACAGTTCCACCTGCAGTCCTCCTGGCAGCTCCTGGTGTATATTTCCTCATTCTAGACAAGGGATCGCAGTTCCAGTCCACAGCATTTTGGCTTTATACTTGCTGCTAAGGGATCAGTGAGAACGTGCCCCCAAATTAAAGTTCTCTGCAGCATGTTTCCCAAATAAGTAACACATTCCCACAGGCACTTAGCGACATATCTGTGGCAATTATCAAAGATATTGAGAAATAATCTGTGCCTCCTGGGACATGAACTCAGGTTACAGATTCCCAGCTGGAAGAAGCGTGAGCTCTGCCCTCTTCCCAGCCAATGGTGCAATCTCCTCCATAACGCCCCCATGCCAATTCAAACTTTGTTTCAACACCCCAACTTTCCAAGTACTTTCACACAATAAGGATTGAACTCTCTACTTGAGAGGCTTCTTATAATCAGTGTCATTCTTTCAGCAACAAAGTCACTAACGCCCTCCTCCTTCAATTCATTAAATGGCGACTCTTACTATTCCTAATACCAGTGACTTGACACTACTGGCTTACTAAGTGCTGAAATCTCTCTTAAGAGGTAAAACATCCAGGGCCAGCAGGTGGCATAGTGGTTAAGGCACTAGACTTGGTTCGGGTCCTGGACCTGGCAGCTTGAAACATGCTCTGCATATGTATATTTATGACCAAAATCCTGAGAGAAGAATAAAGAAGGGATTGCAGTGTGGCCTTCCCCCCCCCCCACCCCCGCCGGGAGGTGAATTCTCACTTCTTCTCTCCGTCCCTCTCTGTCTCTCTGGCAAGTGAACATGCCCTATAGCAAAAATCACCACTCCCCTCCCCCCAAAAAAAGCACAACATCCTAAGGTTTCAGAACCACTGAGAGGCATACAGAAGTAACTGGCCACAGTTTCCACCAGAATTTTAAGGGCCAAAAGGGACCTTGGCTATGACAAGTGGGAATAAGAATATAATTTTTTTACAGCCTACCTAACGTCTTTATTAAAACATTTGAAAGAAATCTCAAAGTAGCAGATGACTACCCTAGAACAGCATCTGTGGGCATGTGGAACCTCAGGTCTCTCATTATTAATAGGAAGAAAAGGCAGATTAATTCAGAAGGATGGTTGTGAACATTAGAGGAAAGATTTTAAAACATCTGGTATTTGGTAATTATTCATAACTATTCAAAATTATGTTCAGCATTGATGATTAGAAGATTCAACATATTCAATAGTGGCCTAAAAAAACTAAAGGCAGGGGAACCAGCAGTTAGCGTAATGGCTATGTCGCTGGACTCCCACGTAGTCGACCGCGGTTCGCGTCTTGGACCTGGTGGCTTACAACTCACGCCGGGCGCGTGTGCGTGCGTGCCCAAGATCCCAAGAGGAGAATGGAGGAGAAGGGATTGCGGCGTGACCATCCCCCCTGGGGGGTGATTTCTCGCTTTCTGTCTCTATGTCTCTCTCTGTCTGTCTGGTGAGCGCACATGACCTATAGCGGAAAACCTCTCCAAAAAAAAAAAAAAAAAAAAAAACTAAAGGCAGTAAAAATAAAACTCTATTAGAGGCCCAGTCATGCTGGTGCAGGCAGTCGGGCATCAATCCCTCCATGATACTGGAGACCAGGATTCAGACTCCAGATCCACCTGAACACGCAGGGCATGCCCATGCATCCTGGTTGGCTGGAAGGCTGAGGGGGAGGACTGCGGCATGGCAGGGCCCAGGCTAGAGTTGCTCTCTGCCTCTCCCGCAACCCTCCCCACCCTTAAACATACTTTAAATTGATGTGTTGTACAGTTTTAAGTAAACACCAACATTCAAGGAATAACATGGCCAATAATTAAATTCATCTAGTAAAACTGAGTAAAAATGCCAAACTTGTGTTTCATATTTTGATAACAGTATAGTATGACTATTATTAAGTTTTATGAGAGCTGGTTAGACAAAGAAAACTTAATTAAAACATAGTAAGAATTCTCTGAGGACCAGCCAGTGGTGTGGTGATTAAGTTAGCTGGATCCCACATGGCCGACTAATGGTTTAAGTCCCAGATCTGGTGGCTTGAAAAATACACTGGGCATGCGTAAGTGGGTGCCCAAAAATCCTGAAAGGAGAAACAGAGGAGAAGGAATTGCAGCACGGTCATCCCTCATGGAGGGTGCTTTTTCACTTTTCCTTCCTATTTTCTCCCTGTCTCTCTCTGACAATCACACCCTCTGGCAAATCTCTCTCTCTCTCTCTCTCTCTCTCACACACACACACACACACACACACACACATACACACACACACACAAAAATTCTCAGAACAAGTAGGCTATAAATTTTTTTTTTAATTTTTTAAATTTTACTTTTTTTTAGAGGTTTTTTGCTATAGGGTGTGTGTGCTTGCCAGAAAGACAGAGAGAGACAGAGAGACAGAAAGTGAGAAATCACCCCCCAGGGTGGATGGCCATGCCTCAATCCCTTCTCCTCCATTCTCCTCTCAGGATCTTGGGCACGCACGCACATGAACCTGACGTGAGTTTAAGCCACCGGGTCTGGGACTTGAACTGCGGTCGACTACATGGGAGTCTAGTGACATAGCCATACTAACTGCTGGTCCCTAGGCTATAAATTCTTTAAGAGGTAACCCGAAGTCCATCTTACTGCTGTTGAATTTCTACCTAACACTGAATTTGGAACATAAAGGATCTCAGGAAGCATTTGTTAAGGAAACGAATCAGTATTAGTACAGAGAAAATGGTCTTACATTCACTTTATATGCCATACACTCAATTCCAACAGTTACTCAACAGCACTTTATGAGATATAGCTGATATTTAAAAAGTTGTACATATTTAATATACAGAGTTGGATTCCAGAGCTCTCATATTTTTCACCCATGGATGGTTATTAAACAGGTACTTTGATAATGGGGAGGAGGCGATGGACCAGGACCAGGATTGGAACCTCCTATTCCATTATCTTGCTTCTTGCTGAAGTTAGTGAGAATTATTTTGAAGCGGTGTTTTGATTTTGTTATTAATGTTTTGGTCATAGGGTGCATGCATTTGCTGGAGACAGAGAAAAGGAAAATGGAAAATCACGCTGCCATTCCTTCTCTATTCTCCCCCTGGGATTTCGAGCATGTATGAGTACACTTAGTGTGATTTTCAAGCCGCTGGGTCCGGGATCACGCCTTAACCAACAAGCTACCTGCTGACTCTCTTGAAAAACTTTTACCATGGTGGTCAAGAGTCTGGAATTTGTCATCACAGAAACCTATATTCAATCCAGTCCATTCTTTAGTAGCCAGGCAAATGATATCCCATTTGATACATTGTTCTTCCATGGACAAGGTAAGTCATAGTATCCTACAACAGAGCTTATAGAGTAACAAGGATTAAACAGAAAAACACATGCAAATAGTGCAAATTCAGAGAGGGCCTTCAAAAGTAATTGTAATTTTGGGACCAGCAGTTAGCGTAATGGCTATGTCGCTGGACTCCCACGTAGTCGACCACGGTTCGAGTCCCGGACCCGGTGGCTTAAACTCACGCCGGGCACGTGTGCGTGCGTGCCCAAGATCCCGAGAGGAGAATGGAGGAGAAGGGACTGCGGCGTGGCCATCCCCCCTGGGGGGTGATTTCTCGCTTTCTGTCTCTCTGTCTCTCTCTGTCTGGCGAGCGCACGTGCCCTATAGCAAAAACCTCTCCCCCCCCCCAAAAAAAAGTAATTGTAATTTTAACTAAGCACTTTTTTTCATTTAAAAGTTAAGGAAAAATACAGACATTATAATGTAAGCTTCGGAAGAAATAGAGCATCTGCTGAAGAGCTGGAAGAAATTATCACAACAAAGTGTGATTTGATTATGTAAAAGTGTTCTATAATAAAACATGCACAATAACACTAAAAATAATAATACCCCAGAAACAAATACAGAACACATAAGTGAAACAATGTTTCCTTTGTTACACAATTATTTGCATAATATAATCAGATTTCCGTTTTTTAAAGATGACAGAACAATTAAGAAGTTACTGAAGTCTATCATTTAAAAAACCTATAGTATTGATGATTGAAAATATACATTACCAGCCTAACCCTGCAAAACTAGTTAAAGTATCTCAAAAGAAAATTTCAATCAAAAGAGCAACATCAAGTTAACTGGGGGAGGGCCAGCCACTGGCATGGTGGTTAGGGTAGCTGGATTCCACAAGGCCTATTGCATTGTTCAAATCCTGGACCTGGCGGCTTGAAAATCAAACCAGGAGCACTTGTGAACATACATACATAAAATCCTGAGAGGAGAAAGGAGACGGGACTGTGGGGTGGCCAACCCCTCTGAAGGATGCTTTCTCACTTTCCCTTTCTCCCCTTTCACGCACTCCATGTACATGCTCTACAGCAAAGTTTAAAAACTAACAAAACGTAGAAAAATTGGGGGGGGTTCTTAAATTTAAATTTTGAAAATTATGATAGTATCTACTGCTAGAAGTAAATTTAAATACAATTTTGTTAAAATTACACAATAAGGGGCCAGCCGTTAGCACGGCAGTAAGATACAACACTCTGCAAGGCTGACCCATATGAGAAAGTTCTAGATTTTCATCCAGAGCCCCCCTGAGTACACCAGCATTAATGCACCTATGAGCCAGGACTGGCTGAGGCTGGGGGTGGATTGAGTTATCAAGGCCCTGTTGGGAGTGCCATCTCTCTGTCTCTCTCTGTCCTGTCTCGCTCATAGAATAAATTTTTAAAAAGAAAATAAATAATATTAATAAAATGGTAAATATGTTTCGGTGTTTACTACGACTGCCTGCCACTATTCTTTTCTTTTGGACCCCTCCTCAGATTTTTGCCAGAGGGCACACATGTTCGCCAGAGAAGAAACAGAGGGAAAGTGAGAAATCACTCACTAGGTGGATGGACATACCACAATCTCCTCTCCTCCATTCTCCTCTCAGGATTCTGGACAAGGTGGTGGGGCACAGCTCCCTATGGCTGGAGCCATACAGGAAGGCCCCGGGTTCAGGACCTGGCTCAACCTGAATAGGTAAGGCATCCCCCATGATCCTAGTCTGGAAGGCAATGGGGGTGGCTTATGGCATGTTGAGATCCTGTACACACGCCCTGGGTGATTTTCAAGCCACTGAGTCCGGGACTCAAACTCGTCCACGTGGGAGTCCAGTGCCTTAAGCACTACACCACCTGCTGGCCCTGACAGCCACTCTTCTAAATACTTACTACACAAACTAACGCATTATATCTTTAAAATAATCTCTAATAACATATAGGTGGTAACCCGACCTAAACATATGTTGAGTATTGGAGTTGTAACAGGGACAGACAGACTTTTTTTGTAAAGTGGCTCCGTAATGAGGTCATCTTATTTAAACACAGGAAGAGACCACAGCCATGATAGAAGTTCAGTTACCCTCCACCCTCCCTTCCATTCTTATCTCCAATACGTAGGCACATATTGCAAGACAAAATAAGCTTCCAAACTAGAGTTTAAGAAACACAAAAATCAAAACAAAGCATTCGATTTCACTTCAAATCCCGGCACAGGATGGTTACATTTCAGTCAATTCCCCTGGGATTCCTTGTTCCCATTCTCAAAGCGAAGTGCAGCCCTTAAATAAGTGGTCTTGTCATCCCACTATTATGTTGGTCAATGAACAACCAGTCTGTGCAATTAGGAGAAATCATATGACACACCTAGCTGCAGGAAGAGCACAGACTAACATTAGCAATAGTATGACTCATTTTTACTTTTATCTGCACATAAAATGTTTCTATCTGTTCAGCAACAAACCTAGCTGACATCATCTACTTAAATAAGGTCTGCCTCTTTTTGTTTATGTGTTTTAGATCAAAGGTGAGTCTCTGAGCTCCCACACTTGGTAAAGACAAGCCTATAGCAAATGATGGCTTCTGGGACTTGAACCATTTTGTTCACAGAGCTATCTTGTTATCAATAACTGTAAGAAATACCCAGGAAACTCAGGTATGTTTTTTCAACGTTTACCTTTCCTGTAGAACTAGGACATGGTGTGAGGAGCTGCTAATGGCCCAGCCATGAAGGCCCAGGTGGTGAGGCACTGCTGCCTAAGGCTGTAGCCAGGTAGGAAGCCCCAGGTTCTGGGCCTGCTCAACCTGAATAGGCCAAGCATCCCTTGATCCTAGCCTGGCAGGTGATGGGGGTGGATTGTGACATGATGAGATCTTGTCAGTACTGCACTGGTCAAGAGAAGCTGCCTCCCACACAGTGACTGGGATTCAATTCTCTGGCCTAGTGCACCTGAAACACACCAGGAAAATGCACAAGTACTCAAGATCCAACAGGCTGAAGGACTGGGAGGAAGGAAATCACAGTGTGATAAGACCCTGAGAAGGGTGCTTCTCCCTCCCTCCCTTTCTCCAACACATACGCACACATAAATTGAGGGAAAAAAAAATTAGGGCCAGCCAGTAGCATGATGGCTGAGGTTGTTGGATCCCATGTGGTTGACTGTGCAATTCAAGTCTCAAACCTGGCAGCTTGAGAAAAACCCCAGGCACATGTGCATACATGTTCAAAATCCTGAGAAGAGAACGGGAGAGAAAGGACTGTGGCATGGCCATCCTCCAGGGGTAGATGGTCATTTTCCCTCTCTCTGTCTCTCTAGCAAGTACACATGTCCTATAGTAAATTTTAAAAGAAAATTCTTTTTAATCTATAGAGTTTGTCACAAAAGTCATGATACATTTTTGCATAGAAAAAGAAACTGAGAAAAATACATCATGACCTTCCTGACAACCTAACAGAAAAACTTTAGAAAGTTTTTCAACTTACATTACAGAACATAAAGGAATTGCCAATGAATCCCCAAGGTTCCACGTCTGCAAAGACCCTTACGCTGCACTTGAAGGGTAGGAAATACAACAGGAAGGGGACCTGCAGTGACCATGTAGCCCAACAGGGAATCTTTCTGTCATGGCTGCACCTAAACGCCTGGCACAGTCCCTGGTAATGGGCAGCTGCCCCAGACACGGCACCCTGAATACACAGCCACAACGGGTGCTTCCGATGCCTCCTTCTCCCCTAATCTTACAACAAAATCCTGGAAGTCTGTGCTTGTCCTGCTGTACTGCAACTGTCACCTCAGTCACCCTCCCATGAATGTCACTTCCAACTCAAAGCAGTCACACAAATGACAGGGACCAGGAACAGGGCTCTCAGGCCCAAAGAGGCCACAAACTGATATTCTGGGCCTACCTCTGGAAGCTGAGGGCACATACCCATTGGTCATGGAATAACATGAAGACACTGTCAGGAACTGACATAGCTCCACGGCGCCCTCCTGCTAGGCCCTGGGAAAACAGCGAGTAAGGCCTGGTGCCAGCCACAGCTACACTCCAGTATGGAGTGACCACCCCCAGAAGAGGGGGGTAAGTCCAAAATTCTGGGGAATCTTCAGGATGCATACTGGAACTGAAGAACAAGCAGGATTGGTTTAGACTAGGAAAAATTTACTTATAGTTAAAGACTTGGGGCTTACTGCACTAAGGGAAGGAGAATGAGAAGCCCTGGCTTATTTTACTCCATCAGAGGTGAAACCTTCACCATCATTGGGAATATAAGAGAAAGCACAGGTTGGTCACATTCTGTCTTTAAGATACTTGCAGCCAAGCACATGGAAATATCTAAGCACACAGTTGGAATTTGAGGACCTCAAAGAAAAAACAAGGGCCAGCAGGTGGCATAGCAGTTATGTCACTGGACTTCTACATAGTTGATAGTGGTTTGAGTCCTGGACCCAGTGGCTTGAAAAGCACACCGGGGAACCAGCAGTTAGCGTAATGGCTATGTCGCTGGACTCCCACGTAGTCAACCGCGGTTCGTGTCCTGGACCCGGTGGCTTAAAACTCACGCCGGGCGCGTGTGCGTGCGTGCCCAAGATCCCGAGAGGAGAATGGAGGAGAAGGGATTGCGGCGTGACCATCCCCGCTGGGGGGTGATTTCTCGCTTTCTGTCTCTATGTCTCTCTCTGTCTGTCTGGCAAGCGCACGCGCCCTATAGCGAAAAACGTCTCCAAAAAAAAAAAAAAAAAAAAAAAAGCACACCGGGCATGTGTGTGTGTGCACGCGCACATGCTTGTTAAAGGTCCCAGGAGGAGAATGGAAGAGAAAGAATTGTGGCATGGCTATTCTCTGGGGCTTGGGAGGGGGGAGTTGATGTTTCACTTTCCCTCTCACTGTCTCTGCCTCTTGCTGCCCCTGCCCCTCCCCAAGTGCACGTGCCTTAAGGCAAAAGCCTCAAGAGTTTGAAGTGGCAATTGTGGGTATGGCTGAGAACACGCCCTGAGAAAACAGAGTGACAGATGGCAGAGGGTAGGATGCTGGATGAAGGCTAAGGTCAGTGATGACCTACAGGAGGAGAAGCCTCAAATAACAGTGATGAGAACCTCCAGGGAAGCAGAACTATCAGAAAGACTCAAGATGGTCAAGGAAGAGGATGTAGTCAGTGTCAAATTCCAAAGATAGGGCAGATAAGATAAGGACTGAGAAACATGCCCTAGGACCTCACAGCTGTGCTTGGCCCTTAGGAGATGGCTAGCCTGCTGGCCCCCTGGCAAGAGTGTGTCCAGAAACTGAGGGGTTGTCAGCCTGGGGGCACAGAGCTGAGGACCAAATAGGAAATGAACCCAGCTCTGGAATTTTCTCAAGAAACTTGGCTACAAAGGAAAGAGTCCAGTCTTATTTATTTATTTGTTTTTTTAACTTAGGAGTCTGTGGGACCAGCAGATGGCGTAATGGTTATGTCACTGGACTCCCACATAGCCGACTGCAGTTCCAGTCCCGGACTTGGTGGCTTAAAACCCACACTGGGCATGTGTGCATATGTGCCCAAAATCCCGAGTGGAGAATGTAGGAGAAGGGACTGTGGTGTGACCATCCCCCCCAGGGGGTTAATTTCTTGCCTTCTGTCTCTGTTCCTCTCTTTCTCTCTGGTGAGAGTGCACACTCTCTTTAGCAAAAAAGAATTAGCTTAAGAGTTTGTAATGAGCAAGAAACATTGCAGCTTGAACTGAACCGTCAGTGGGAACAGCTTTACAGTGAAGTTAGTGGCGAATCAAGCACAGACACAGAGGCAGAGATACACTGGCTATGTGAACCAGGCACCCTGGGCTTGGACAGCAGAGGCCTGGGAAGGAAGGAAACCAAGGACAATTCCTTAGATTACGAAAAGGAAAGGAAGCCAGGACCCTGATAACAAGTGCAGATTCATTAACACCATTTATCACAAACTTCTCAGAACTGGCAAAACCCAATTTTTAGCCAAGCTGGTTTTTTTCTTAATACAAAGACTACTTCTAATTGCTTATAGAATGTGTTTTAAATAGATTAGAAAACTAAAAGCTTTAGCTGGATGCAATAAATGACAAGCGTGAAACCGCCTCTGGGTGGTGGTGGCTCTGCCAGGTAACCAGTGCTGGTTAACCAGGGAAGTAAGTGGTTCTCCAAGAAGTCAGCCCAGAGCCACTGACACACGTGTGGTCCAAAGCAACTCCTGTGAGGGGAGAGAGAGACCTCAAATTTTTCTTTGTTCCTTTTGTTTATTTTTTATCTTTTCCCAGTCCCGACAACTAGTCCCCATAAATGAGACTCCTCTGAATGTCACATGTAGCATAGGAGATAAAAGAAGACATCTGTTAACAGGAGCTCTGCTGTTTTTCATTTGGGATTTTTTTCTTCTTCTTTTTCATGTTTTGTACTGAGGAAAGGACCAGTTTATGCTGCTCTCTAGCTACACAGCTGTGATCAGGTTAAATGAAATCTCATTCCCATTCATTTCATTAGTTTCTAAATGACTGCAAACTATTCATGGATTCCACCTGCTTTCTTTGCAAGACATGAGTCATAAAACTTCTTTACTATGTACATGTATTATTAAGAGAAGAAAAACTTCACGGTCCCACATATTTAAAAGAGAAAAAAAACATGGAAAGGATATGGTCTTAGTTAAGGAATGGTTAACCATTATTCATTCTGAGCAGCAGGTCTCATCAAAGATTAAGTGTATGTCTGGTATGCTGCAAGAATTAACTATTAACCAACTGGCTAACAACTACCCCTCCCCAAAGCACACATACATACACACACACACACACACACACACACACACACACACACATTGGGTCACTGGAAAAACCATGGCATGTATGTGCATAGAAAAACACCTCGTAACTTTTCCGACAACCCCAATACATATCCTTCACAGCCCTGCAAACCAGAAAGACAGAAATGCCTCATCCCTAAGGCTGCAGATGGTTAATCCCACATCAAGGCTTTATCAGTAAATGACATCTCAGAAGTCAAGACCTCTACATATATATCTTTTTAAAATTAATCAGGAGTAAGTAGGGGTTTCATCCTAGATTATTAAATCCTAGAATGAAAATTTCAAAAGATATATGTATCTAATACCTTTTAACTCTGAAACTACAAATTAGCTGTCACAGAATTAAATTTATTCTTCTCCAGGACTGGAGGGTTTGAGACATTACTATCATTTTTTTCTAGGTTGATTCGACCTATTTTCTTTTGTTCTGGTCAATACCAAATAATGATGAAGTAATGAAATATAAATGAAAGATCATTTACTTACTTTTCCTATATGGCCACTTTATCAATTCTATCTAAATACACTAACCTCTACCACTGTCAGATAGTTCAACTTTATTAAAGTTCACAGTGATTTAAACTTGTTTATTTTATTTGCCCTCCATAAACTTGTCTTAAAAACATAATCAGAGTCATACAAAGTGCTCTCAGGACATAAAGTGACCTCTCTACATGGGACAAATAGCTACAGATCCTCTCAGAGGTCCTCTGTGAATGAATAATCTGCTACCCAAGTAGTTAAAGGCAGAAGCCAGGATTCTCAGCTTTACACTCCAGTTCTTTTATTTCATTTTGCTATAGGGTATCTGTGCTTGCCAGGGAAAGACAGAGAGGAAGAGAGAAGTGGGGAGGAGGAAAAAGAGATGGAAAGTGAGAACCCCCCACTCCTGGGGTGGGTTTGGGGGGAAAGAACACCCTACAATCTCTTTTCCTCCACTCTCCTCTCAGGATTTTGAGCATGCACACATACGTACTTGGCATCTTTCAAGCCACTGTGTTCAGGACTCAAACCACACATTTGGCCATGTAAGATCCAGTCATCTAAACCACCATGCCATCCGGCTGGCCCCACTCTGATTCTTTAATGACTCAAGTCAGACTGGCTGGATAAACTTTTGCCATTCTGTATAATAATAAGATCACCTTGAGAAGATCTTCCCATGCTACACCAAGGTAATAATTAAAAATTATGTTTTATAACTTTGAAAATCTACCGAGTTAAAGCTACTAAATTATAAAATACAAAAGAGTAGTCAATAAGCATGGAGGCCAGCAAGTGACATGATGAGTAAGACACTGGACTCCCACATGGCTCACCATGGTTTGAGTTCAGACCTGGTAGCTTGCTTACTCTCTCTCTCTGGTAAGCATGCATGTCCTATATCAAATTAAATAATAATAAAAACAATAAATAAAATTAATCTTTTTTAAAAAACATTCTCAACATCACTAATCATCAAAAAATTGGAAATCAAATGGGGTGTACAGTCATTCCCCACAGATATCAGAGTCAACTACATACCCCAAACCACCTCACACAATGGCCACTATAAAACAAAAACAGAAAACAAGTGTTGGGACCAGGAGTTAGCATAATGGCTACATTGCTGAACTCCCATGTAGTCGACCGTGGTTTGAGTCCCGGACCTGGTGGCTTAAACTCACGCTGGGCGTGTGTGCATGCGTGCCCAAGATCCTGAGAGGAGAATGGAGGAGAAGGGATTGCGGCATGGCCATCCCCTCTGGGGGGGTGATTTCTTGCTTTCTATCTCTCTGTCTCTCTCTGTCTTTCTGGCGAGCGCACGGCCCTATAGCAAAAACCTCTCAAAATATGGGGAAATGAGAACTTTAGTGTACTGTTGATGGAAATATAGAATGGTGCAGTTGCTAAGGAAAAGAACATGGCAATTCCTTAAAAAGTTAAAAATAGAGGGGCCGGCAGGTGGCGTGGTGATTAGAGCGCTGGACTCCCACATGGCTGACTGTGGTTCAATTCCTGGATCTCGCAGCTTGCTTTCTCACTCTCCCTTTCTGTCTCTCTCTCTCTCTCTGCATCTCTCTCTAATAAAAATGAATAATAATAAAATAAAACAATAAAAATTAAAAAATGTTAAAAATAGAATGACTTTAGGATCCAGGGATTCTCCATTTATTATATCCCAAAGAATTGAAAGCAGAGTCTCAAAGATGTATTTACACACCTGTGTTCATAGTAGCATTATTCACAGTGAGCAAAAGGTAGAAGCAACTCAAGTTGTCCATCAATGGATAAATGGATAAACACAATGACACAAACACACATACACACACACACACACAGGAATATTATTCAGCTCTAAAAAGAAAGGAACTCCTATCACATGCTACAACATGGATGAGCCTTGAGGACATTATGCTGATTGAAATAGGGTTCTATATTTTCTTATATCCTATATTTGGCATATCCATTCATCACAGGGCAAACTATACTAACTACATTTTCTTATTTTCTACATTCTTTTTTAGGGAGATTTTTGCTATAAGGCCTATGCACTAACCGAAGAAACAAAAAGTGAGAACTCATCCCCCAAGGGAGACGGCCATGCTACAATCCCTTCTCCTCCACTCTCCTCTTGGAATTTTGGGCATGCACACACACACAGGCCGGTGTGAGTTTTAAACTGCTAGATTCAGGACTTGAACCGCTGCTCACTACATGGGAATCCAGCGACAAAACCGTTACACCATCGGCTGGTCCCTATTTTCTGCATTCTTGATGCTTTGACATTTGTGATCTGGTTGTTTGGGGAGAGACATACCCAACCAGGGTAGTCAATTATTAGAGACAGCTAAGGGCCCTGGCTCCTCCTTCAGCAAATCTTCCACATGAGACCAGTTCAGACCCCACACCCCCAGCCATCTCCTTTATCAAACTCACACACCAAGTCAATGTTTTTCTTGCCCTAAATCAATACAGGACTAGTAGCAAACAAGTACAGTAGGCCCTCCACATCTACAGATTCAGCAGTGGATTGAAAAAATAAAAAATACAACAATAAAAAATACAATTTTTAGGGGCCAGCAGGTGATGTGTCGGTTAAGGCACTAAATAATAATAATAATAATAATAATAATAATAATAATATACACACACACACATTTTTTTAAAAATATATAATGGAGGCTAGCTAGATTCCCACATAGCCGACTATGGTTTGTGTCCTGGACCTAGTGCGTTGAAAATCACACTGGGCACGTGTGCATGCGTGCCCAGAATCCCAAGAGAAGAATGGAGTAGAAAGGAGTGTGGTGTGGACATCCTCCTGGTGAATGGTTTCTCATTTTCCTTCTCTCTCTCTCTCCATTGAGTGCATGTGCCTTGTGGCAAAAAACTAAACACACACACACACTGACACAACTATTTACATACCATTTACATTGTATTAGGCACGGTAAGGAATCCAGATTTAAAGTGTGTGGAGGATGTGAGTAGGTTATATGTTAATACTGCACCATCTTTTTTTTTTTTCTTTGAGAGGTTTTAGCTACAGGGCCCGTGCGCTCGCCAGAAAGACAGAGAGAGACAGAGAGACAGAAAGCGAGAAATCATCCCCCAGGGGAGATGGCCACGCCACAATCCCTTCTCCTCCATTCTCCTCTCGGGATCTTGGGCACGCACGCACATGCACCCAGCATGAGTTTAAGCCACAGGGTCCGGGACTCGAACCGCAGTTGACTACATGGGAGTCCAGCAACATAGCCATTACGCTAACTGCTGGTCCCTTTGCACTATCTTTTTTAAGGGATTAGTATTTTGGCATCCTTAGGAGGTCCTAGAACTAATCCCCTATAGATACTGAGGCACAACTATATATTCCAGAGCCCACCAGACTCACTCAGGATGGCCAATTCTTAGCGGACCACCATGTCCTGCCTCACCTTTTCAATTAAACACGTAATAAAGTCTCTGGCCCAGGCTTGCCCTCACTCCCTGGCCTTCCTTCCTGACTGAACTTGGTGCTGACCTGCATGGTCTTACATGATCTGGCAGGCCACCTCTCCTTGGGAAACATACATACTAAAATTAAAACCCTTGGGTATAACTGACACAAAAAGCTAGTTACAAAAGGACAAATACTGTACCATTCCACTTACGTGAGGGATCTCAAGTCATTGGATTCTTAGAAATAGAAAGTAGGATGGTGGTTCTAAAGGACTGAGGGTAGGAAGAAATGGAAAGTTGTTGTTTACTGGGTATAGAGTTTCAGTTTTGCAAGGTAAAAGTTCTGGAGCTCTGTTGCACAACCACCCAAATATACTTAGCACTATAAAAACTACACTTAAAAATGGTTAAGATAGAACATTTTATATAATTTTTTACTGCAATTAAACAAACAAACAAAACACCCACCAAGAATCCTGGTCAAAACTCAAACTAAAGGGATTTTATAATCTTTGAAGAAGTGTGATCTACATGTTTATACAGCTGAAAGATGGTCTGGTCTGGGACAGGATAAATAGCAAAGGGACCTACAAGGTAGTTGGGGAAAGCAGTAGAGCAGAGGTTGAACACTGGCAGCCTGAGACTGTAATGCAATCTACAAATATTTCTTCGTTCATCTACTCGACCACATTCACTTAAGACTACCGTGTGCCAAGCGCTGTTCCAGATGCTTACATGCAGCAGTAAACCAACCAGAGTAAAAACTCTGCTTACAATCTGAAGTTTTATTTGACCCAGATGGCTTTATTTAAATGTTCAAAAGTGTTGCCACCATTTAAACATCAACATATTTCACATGGAAATACTGATTACTATTAGCACTTGAAAAAACCTAATACCATCTGGACTTGAATTTGAGCCTAGCAACAATTACAACATATAGGACTTAAGTGACAAGGGCTGTGCCCTCTGCTTGGCCACAGTCCCACCATTCTGTGTGCTACAGGTGTGCTTCACTCTGTACCCTGCCCACCTAGCCCTTCAGGCATCTGAGTCTTCAACCTGCACTGCACTTTGTGCTTGGGTTAGTGAAGTCCGATTTCCCAATGCCTGAATCCCATACTGGTTGTTACTTGCTATTTCACTTGAGCTAAACTCTCTCCACCTCAGTATCCCCATCACGAGGGGGGGGGGGGGGGGTGTGTGTGATAACAATGGTACGTATTTTATACCACTGTCCTAAAGATTAAATGAGATCATGGATCACAAAATATTTAGCACAGTGCTTGGCAAAGAGTAAATCCACATTAAATATTTGCTAGCTGTATTAATTCATCACTATCATGATCACCATCATCGTAAGAAAAATAAATAGGGAGAGAATTCTAGAACCCACCCAATTATGAAAGAACCCCTCCCTGTACTCCTCACACACACCCCTATTTATTTATTTATTTATTTGGTCCTAGCCTTTTTTTTAAAAAAAAACAGAATAAAGTCCAGATTTGACTCTGGAACCCCAGGTGATCTTTTACATCCGGATGCTTCCAGGCTATGAATTCCAGAGCTACAGGCAAGTCAACATATAGTCCCAGGGGGCAAAATTAACAGTCTGAGGTTGTCCTCAAACAGGATAAAACACCTCATTTTAAAAGGCAATAAACCGAGCGGTTGAAAGCCCTCAAGCTCTAGGCAAAGACACCAGGAAGCTACTATTTTAAAGATGTTTTTAAGACTGGCAGCCTACTACCTAAGAACCGCTCTGGGCCACTCACCCAGCATCCTATAGATATACTATTTTGAGGGAAAATTTTTCAAAATTGTCAGGTAGGCTTAGAGCAGTCACCCAGTCACCTGTAGATAGCAAAGTATGAACTAGGGTTTTCCAAATGAAAAAGGCACCCAGGAAATCAGTTAAAAGACAGATTCCAAAGCCTCACCACTAGAGAGCATGATTTTTTGAGTCTTGGGGCCCTCCAAGGAACCTTAGTTTGTCCGGGGAAAAAAAAAAAAGCTAATAATATTTTTTCATTTTCTTTTTAATTGCCAGAGGGTGCATATGCTCACCAAGGAGGAAAAAGGTTGGGGGAGAGTGACCAATGGGGCATGGTCACACAATCCCCCTTCTCCATTTTCTCATCCTGTAGTGATATGGGGCATACACAGCCTGTGTATTTTTCAAGCCAGTGGGGCTGGGATTCAAACCATAGTCAGCCATGTGGGATCTGATTCCCTTAACCATTAAACCAGGAGGCTGGCCCAGAATCTTAATTTTAATGTGCTCCCAGAGGGGCAGGACTGACTTGGACAGTGCTCAGACCACGAGAACAACACTGATGTATGCCAACTTCATCATCAGATCAAGCCTTCACTCCATGACCCTGACTCAAACCACTTCATGCAAGACCCCACATTTAAGACTCCAAAAAAAGACTTACTGTGTGCCCTCCAGACTCTCCTCTTCAGAAGAGGAATAAGAATACATTTATTTGTAGAAAGGACTGAACGACACAGAGACTCAGAGCCCAAGTCCCAGTGTGTGGACCAGCAGAGGCACTGCAGGCTTTAGAAAATGTCACACACTACACAGAACCCTTAACCCTGTTCAGTCTCCTGGCACTTTCTCTCCTCCAGGCAACAACAAATGAGCATCCCTCTCCTGCCATTATCCACAGCAGTCACCGAGTAGGACTAGCAGCAAAAAAAAATTCTTCCTTCTAGTATGTCTCCAAATTTAATAAAATAGCTATCTGACCCAGGGAATCACAACTCTTCAATGCCATTTGACCAGTCAACTATCCGTAATTCAGCAGAAAAATCCCTCCATAAGCGGGAAAAAACAAACACACAAAAGGAGGCTGGGAGTGAATCACAGCATGAAGAGCTTGTTGGTGTGTCTGTCTCTCTCATGAAAGAAATAAATACTTAAAAAATTTTTTATACACTAGTTAAATGAGTTTTTAAAAACCAAGCTCAGCATACTCATTGCATTTTTAATCCATAAAAGGGGTTTTCCTTTCTACTTCTGTCTTTCAAGAAAAATCTTGCTATATCACTGCCCTTGGAAAAGTTCTACTTGGCAAGACACAACTTTCCTGGCCGAACTGTGATTGGACTGATATTCTCACACAGACCACGTCCTACACCTGATACGGAGCTTTGTATTCAACCTTTCGGAGAGGCTCTCAAGATTTATGTATAATTCTCCCAGTTCTTCCAGAAAAATCAAAGCAGGAAGTTGTACCTCCACCTCATTCAGAGGAGCTAAAATCACCCCACTCCCAGGTCCTCAAGAAAATTTCCCTCCATTGATCTGCACCTGATCAGCTGATAAGCCCAATCACCAAACAAGAACAAACCACTTCCTTGTCCAGGTCTTCACCTTGCCCTTACAGTTGAAGCCATGGTACCGAAACAGTACAAATAATTTCTATAATGTAGTTTGTCTTTTATTTTTCATGCTGACAGTGTAAGAGGCAGGTATACAAACTGAAAAGAAATTCACATCCCTTCGGACTACCCTTGCAAAGATGACAGAGCCCAATGAAATAAACCTGCTGCCCATCTGCGCCATGTGTGAAAAGCTATCCCTGTAAAATGTATGCCAGGCAGTTATTATTGGCTCATCAGAAAAGTCATGGCATATTTTTCTCTGTTTTTCTATGCAACCTCTGTCAGAAACCCAGCGTTCCTGTAAAACAGATGGTGTGCTATGATATGTTGACTTTCCTGTTGGACATCATTCTTGCCACATCAGCACCAGCGCAAACAAACACCGAGTGTGGTTCGGTAAAGTGTGTCTGCAGTTACCTATTACTCAAAGCTCATCCAGGCAGTACATATTACTACCAGGACTGTAAATAGTTCTTTTCCTTGGGAATCGATTCAAAGAAAATGGAAAGGCAGTTTATGTCTGAAAGAGCACTGGATAAATTTGGATACAAGAAAACTTTGTGAGACAAGCAAGTACTAAGGATCCCAACTAGGAAATCTCTAATCTTTCCAAATAGGAAAGACACACACATTTCTTTGTTACCATCACATCCCAGCTTGAAGGCAATTCCTGCTCCCTTCCTCCCCCTCAACCTGAGCACTAGCCAAATTAGACTCCTCTTGGCTTCCTGAATGTGCTCTGAGCCTTAAGGCGCCTACTCTCCTCCTCTCTTCACCAGCACTTGCTCCCTCTTTCTTCCTAGAGACATCCTTTCTCCTCTTTCTCACCAAATATGTCCTAATCATCCTTACAAGCCCAGTTACATCCCCCTCTAAGGCTGTCTCCTACCATCCAGGCAAATGTAATCAGCCCCACCCCCGAGCCTTCACAATATTTTGTCCCTATCTTTTATGGAGCAATCATCAACCTTGCATATCTACCTCCTTCTGCCGTAAGGGCATGGTGACCTCACTTCTGTGAAGGGACACCATTAAATTTTGCCAGTAAGAAAACTTTATGTATGTATGTATTACGAAATACATGTTTCTTCCTTTTTGAAATAACTGTACCAAAACTTAAGGGACCCAAACTGAGCAGGAAAAACCCTTCCTGGAGTACATAACATGTGCACAGCAACCGTCAAGGTTAAGATTAGTGGAAAACAAAGTCCACATTGAGTGTTTGTTAAATTTCTTTTTAAATTTCTTTATTTCTTCAAAGAGAGTGAGAAAAAGGTGTGCACACCCTAACAAAGTCTTCACACGCCAATCAACCACCAGTCCCAGTCAGCCTAGATTGAAGGCTCACGGACACGTGGCTCGTGAACACAAGGAGGCCCTAGGTTGTGAACCTAGGACCGTCCTATGTGGGTACAGTTGTAATAGCACTGTAACACTGCCTGGCCCACACACTGAATCATGAAGCTTGAGATGGTGCTGCTAGATTAACTCACAGAATGTACTGATGACATTAAAAAAAAGCTAATGTACAAAATATAAGTAAACCACCTGTATCCAAACATCTTATCAAAGCACCAACCAGAGGCCATAAATGAAAATATGCAAGAATATGCCAGTAAGGTGAAGCTTGTATTTCTTCTAAGATAAAATGAGGAGGAAAATAAAAAATTAGAGGCTAGGGGACTGGGGAAGAAGAGATAGGCTTCAAAATGTAGAACACTTATCATAAAGCTCTCTAAAGAGGGGCCTTAAAATATAAAAGTTTTATAAAATCCTTTAAAGAAGAAACTATGCTTTGGTATCTTGTATAACTTCAAAGCTACCACCTCCATCTCACCTAGCACATGGTAAACACTAAAAGCTCTACACCTGCAAATCCAGCATGAGAATACTTCCCTTTCCAAGAATAAAATTACTGTCTGGGGGGAAATGGTAAACGACCATGTCATGTAAAAATGTGGGAGCTATTTCTACCCAACTAAAATATCCCTCTAGTATATCAAAATTATTACTCTATATTCACCAGTACTAATACAAGAGTCAAAGACAACCTTCTCTAGGATTTGAGAAATTAGGGCCGGCCTCATGGCCTAGTGGTTGAGGGAATTGGATCCTACCTGGCCAACTGCACAACTTGATCCTAGTCTCAGGTGTCTGAGAAACGTGCCAGGCTCATGTGTGTGCATGTGTGCCCAAAAATCCCAGCAGGATGGAGAAATGGAGGAGAAAAGATTGCAGCATGACCACACCCCACTGGGAGTGTTTTCTCTCTCTCCTTGTCTTCTCTCTCTCTCTCCTTGTCTGTCTTCTGTCCTCTCTCTCTAGCTGGCAAGCATGCACACCCCCTGGCAATTAAAAAAAAGAAATTTAATAAACTATATTCCTATATTTTATTTTGTGTCTTCATTACGGTTATTAGCATATTAATATGTACATAAACTGTTCAAATCTAGGTTCTTTTGTCTAAAACAGTGTCATTCTCTATCATCCTTTGGGGTAGGTGATGCTTTTCACAGAGTGAAAACCAGTAGATAATGAACATGTAGTTTTTTTATAGGATGATCCTCAAAATGAACTTCCTGTGGGTTTTCTTGAGCCCCACGACTAAAATTGTTCAAAATCCCACTGAACAGATGGGTCAGTCCAACAGGGAGAGAATAAGGAAAGTGTACAGTTACTCTGTTATTTATACTACTTCTAAATATGATAGTTTTTCATTTTAGATTCAGTTATATTCAGCTAAACTGAAACAAAAGAGAGTTAAATAAGCTACTATACACACACATAAAAAAGGGAGCTTTTACATTCAAACAGCAGAATTAAATAAACTGTAGTCTGAAGACAATGCCCTAAGACTGTCTGCCCTGTGTTCTGTTTTATATTCCAGGTATGTCGATTTTAAACTACTTCCATATAAAATTCGATCAGTGATTTCATTTTAAAAAGATCCCTCTAGAATCAAAACATAAGCATGTTCCAACAGCAGCATCAATTGCATTCCTGCATCAAAGCTTTCACCACTCTTAAAACAATGAGATTCTGGGTCTGTTCTCTGACCCTGATCCTCAACTGGGAGCACCTCATCATTTTCATAGACTCTGCAACACAGTAAGTTCTCAGAAATGCTGATCAATCCACAAGAAACTGAAGTGATTCCCTAATATACATTGTATACAAGAAGATTTCAAAAAGATCATGGATGGGCCAACCACTGGTGTAGTGACTAAGGTAGCTGGATCCCATATGGCTGACTGAGTGGTTTAAGTCCTAGACCCAGCAGTTTGATAAACACATCGGGAAAGGGACTATATTGTGGCCATTTCCCCCCGGGGGGTGATTTCTCTCTCTCTCTCTCTCTCTCTCGCTCTCGCTCTCGCTCTCTCTCTCCTGTGTCTTATCTATAAGCAAAAACTAAAGAAAATAAAAAGATTATGGAAAAAAAATAGAAGTACATTTTAGTGCAGAAAAAATTTTGTCTATGCATATGTTTTATCATAACATGCACTTTCCATGAACTTTTGGAAGATCCTTCATATTCTTGAGACCCACCCAAATAATAATAAAAATCTTACTTCAGACACTAAAGCACAATGATTTGTATAATAGCCTAACACTAAATTATTCTTATTTACTCATTAATCTGGTCTAGATTTCTGGTAGGAGATGGGAATAATTGCTTATATAAACTGTTTTTTCAAGTAGCATATTAAATAAAAGCTTTGTTCAAATGAAGAATCTGAATTATTACTAATCACGGAGTTTAACCCTCTTATCCCAGGAAATCTTTTATTTGAGATATAAAAAAGGAGAACCACCAGGTATGAACCAAGGCTCTGTCTGCCCATCATTTGGTGGAGACTCAGAGAGATGAACCGCCTCCAGGGTGCAGGAAAAGAAGACCAGGAAATAACTACCCCAGAACGAACTAAGTGGGAGGTCTTCTGGGGAGAAAATATATGGATTTCTTACCTAGAACAATCCATCTTTTCCTTTTTAATTTTTTTTTTTTATTCTCTAAAACTACATCTAAAAATACAACAGTAAAAATGACAGAGCTGGGGCCAGCCAGTGGTGTGATGATTTAAGGTCACTGAACCCCACACGGCTCTATGTGAGGTTCAGCTCCCAGACCTGCGCCTTAAAAGACACACCAGGTATATGTGCATCGAAAATCCCAAGAGGAAAATAGAGAAGGGACTGAGCGTGGTCATCCCCCAGGGAGGTTCTCGGATTTTCTTTCTTTCTCTCTCTGTTCAGTGCATATGCCCCAGAGCAAATTTAGGAAACAAAATGACTGAAAACTTAGGCTTCAGAATGCTTTTATTTTAAGTCAGACTGTGATAAGCAATGAATTCAAGACATTATCTTCAGTGGGACAGAAAATACACAGCACATAAGGAATGCAGGGATGATGAAAAAGAAGTTGTGAGAAGAGAAGGTTAAAGAATGAAGAATTTCCAGCAAAACACAATTCAAATACTTCTGAGGCCTGGAACCTATAAGCAAATTCTGGAGTAGTTCAGCAGCAAGTGGGAACAAAATGGGCTTAATTACATTCCTCATCCAACCCACTCACAGCCACTGCACGGACGACCATCCTTCCATGGCAGAAGGGAGGGTGGATGGGATGTAAAGCGGGGCAAGCTAAAAAATGCAGCCGCCAGGCCCCTGCCAGGGCCCATTTTCACTCTTCTGCATGCCCATATACTTGCCTCCACCACTCTGACTTGTTGAGTTTATTGGGATCAGTCTTGTGATTAAGTGCCTTGTAAACAAATACAAAACATTTCACCAGTTCACTCAAATGTTTTACTGCCTGACCTCCTGCTTGGAGGTTACATATGGAGCTGAGGAAAGAATGTCATAGCATTCTTCTCTACCCACCTGGACAATAGTTATTTACCCCAGGCTAGCCTCTCTGGAAAGAGCTAAAATTCCTTCCTTTCTGTTTTGTAACTCAGAGGTAAATAAAATAGATTCATTATGGCTGCCATGTCCATGTGTCATTTTACAGAAGAAATTTTAGAGAAAAAGGATCATCCTTCTTCCTGTGTAGAAAACAAAATTTATCTTTGTAAATGACAGCTTTTTTTTTTTTTTTTTTTTGGGGGGGGGGGGGGAGCACGAGGTTTTTGCTATAGGGCGCGTGAGCTCACCAGAAAGACAGAGAGAGGGACCAGCAGTTAGCGTAATGGCTATGTCGCTGGACTCCCATGTAGTCGATCGCGGTTCGAGTCCCAGACCCGGTGGCTTAAACTCACGCCGGGCGCGTGTGCGTGCGTGCCCAAGATCCCGAGAGGAGAATGGAGGAGAAGGGATTGCGGCGTGGCCATCCCCCCTGGGGGGTGATTTCTCGCTTTCTATCTCTCTGTCTGTCTCTGTCTGTCTGGCGAGTGCACGCGTCCTATAGCAAAAAAACCTCTCCAAAAAAAAAAAGAAAGACAGAGACAGACAGCGAGAAATCACCCTTCGGGGGGATGGTCATGCCACAATCCCTTCTCTTCCATTCTCCTCTTGGGATCTTGGGCAAGCACGCACATGCACCCAGCGTGAGTTTAAGCCACCAGGTCCGAGACTCGAACCGCGGTCAGCTACCTGGGAGTTCAGCGACATAGCCATTACACTAACTGCTGGTCCCTGAAATGACAGCTTTTTAAAAAGTAACTTTTTTTTTTGGTATGAGAGAGATTTTTTGCTATAGGGTGCATGTGCTCACCAGAGAGAGAGAGACAGAAAGTGAGAAATCATCCCCTGGGGGAGATGGTCACACTGGAATCCCTTCTCTTCCACTCTCCTCTCAGGATTTGGGGCATGCATACACATGTGCCCGGCATGAGTTTAAAGCTGCTGGATCTAGGACTCAAAACATGGTCAGCCACATAAGAGTCCAGTACCTTAACCACTGTGTCACCTGCTGGTTCCTCAATGTTATTTTTTAAAAGGAAGAAACACATTATATTGAAAAAGCATGATTAAGTGAAAGGTCCATGATATGCATGGCAAGTTAATAGCTTAAATAAAAAGATCCCCCATAGAAATACATATGCATATATGTTATTTTCCTAAAGTATTTGACAGCCCCTAAATTAGAGGCAAAAAAGGATTCTTAGTATTTTTTTTTTCTTTCTGTACCTACACAGGTTCAGAAAGAGCTTTTGGACATAACTACAATTAAAACAGCAGATTCCTCCCTTGGGAGGAAAAGAGGTGTAAATACTGAACAGATGACAACATGAACAGACAGACACAAGAAAGAGTAAGAAGAATTCAGGAAGAAAACCTCCCAGAGGTCAGAAGAGCTGAGCAACACCGACCCAACTTGTGTTCTCCTGGCCATTTGTCAGAAGATACCTAAAATTATGTTTTGCGAGATTTGAGGTTGTTTTTTGTTTGTCTGTTTGTTTGTTTTAATTACCAGAGGGCACATGTACTCAGAGAGAGTCAGAGAGGCAGAGAAAGGGAGGGAGGAAGTAGCCGCCCATGAGTGTGGTCAGAACACAACCCCTCCTCCATTTCTCAGATCCACTGGGATTCAGGACACACAAGTACAGACATGCCCATCATCTCTTCTGTGCTGCTGAGACCAGGACTTGAACCTCTATCAGCCATGTAAACTGGCTTACTTAACCACTAGGCCACGGGGCCAACCCGTATTTTTGTTGTAGTTGTTTATTTACTTATTTTACTTAATCTGCAAGAAAAGAAATCAAAAACTTGAGATCACTTTTTTCGCAGGTATGAGAGAGTTCATATCAGTGATGCAACATCTTAAGCACTCAAAGCAGAGGCTCAGCCCCTGTGGCATGTACTGCTAGGACACTTCCCCCTCTCTCTGGCAAACGCATACAGCAAAAACGAAAACAAACAAAACACCAGAAAAAAAAAAAAAAAAAAAAAAAAAAAAACAGAGAACAAGCACGTTTTACTGGCAAGACAAGACTGAAAGGGAAAAGGAGGTAGCCATTAAGCCTCTTTAAAAAACAGAGAAAGGCTGACCCTGTAGCCTAGTGGTTTAGGGTCCCACATGGCCAACCACGGCTTAAGTCCTAGCCCTGATGACTTGAGAAACACACTGGTGTGTGTGCATGCGAGTGTGCCCAAAACCCTAACGGTATGGTAGAATGAAGGAGGATCACGGAGTGACCCGATACTTTTTCCCTCTCTTTCTCTCTATCCCTGGCAAATGTGTCTTCTGGCAATAAAAATATATATTTAAAAAAAAAAAGGCAACAAGGAAGCCCAGCTGCAGTGGCACGGCCTGCAGAGCACCACTGTGTGATACAGCAGTCATACAAGAAGGTCCCAGGTTCAAGTCCCAGGTTGACCTGAATATGCTTGACACACACCTATGATCCTGACTGATTAGAAAGGTGGGGGGAAGACCGCAGCATGAGACCCTATCAAGGGTGTGCTTGTCTCTCTCTAACTCTTATAAAAAAAAAGAAAACTTAAAAAAAAAAAAAAAAAGCACCAGCAGGAAAACACCAGCTCAAGATCTTTTAAAAACTGCATTCGTCATCAAGGGCTATGATCCAAAATTATAGAAATTATTCCGACTTTTAAGACTCAATCGTACTTAGGCAACTGGGATTATGGGATACTATAACATGCTATTAATCTCTGAGCAATCCTCAATGATTATCCTCACAATACAGGATCGACAAGGATAGGCCTGATCCATCTTGATAGAGGTAATGCCCTTGAACCTGGCACTCAAAAGTCAATGCAGCCTCTTCCAGCAACGCATCTGCTTTCTCCTGCTTTAATTTCCATTTTCCTTATACACCCCTTATTCATAATCCTTCCTAACCAAGCATGAACCGGAGTAATGACTTTGGCTACATAGATTTGACGGGGGGGGGGGGGGGGGGGGGGGGGGGGGGGCATGAGGCCTGTTTCTGTGAAAGCATCCAGGGGCATGGGAGTCCGAGAGTCTGGTGGTACTTGCCAGGTTACTGGCCCCAGGAGCACTGGCCACCACTACAGAGCCTGGAGCCTCTACTCATGCCAGGACTGACCAGCAGCCTTGAGCCATGTTGCTGAATAATGGATTAGGAATAGACTTTTTTTTTTTTTTTTTTTTTTTTTAAGGTTTTTGCCATATGGGCCATGTACTTGCTGGAGAGAGACAGACAGAGACAGTGAGAGGGAAAGTGAGAAATCTCTTTGGGGGGATGACTTTGCCACAATCCCTTCTCCTCCATTCTCTTCCTGGGATTTTGGGCATTCACACACACAGGCCCAGCGTGATTTTTCAAGCTACTAGGTTCAAGATTCCAACCGCAGTCAGCCATATGGGAGTCCAGCTCCTTAACGAACATGCCACCTGCTGGCCCTGGAATATACTTTTCCACTGAAATCATATTTGAAAGAGCAGCTAGGTTCTGTAGCATGATATAACTTACCTAAGGGGCAATAGGGATTTACTAGAGAGCTGAGAACTGACACGGCAACTTTAACATCGTACTTTAGAAAAATCAATTCCTCACTCTGAGCTGATCTGCAAACCTGGGAAACCACTTCTTTAAAAAGGGGCCTAGAAGGGCAAAGAGCACGCATGAGGAAGTAAAAGTAAAAAAAGAATGACAATCTGTGTCAATAAAAGGAAATTGCATGAGGACCAGCAGATGGTGTAATGGCTATGTCGCTGGACTCCCATGTAGTCGACTACAGTTTGAGTCCTGGACCTGGTGGTTTAAACTCACGCTGGGCACATGTGTGTGTGTGCCCAAGATCCCAGGAGGAGAATGGAGAAGGGACTGCGACGTGGCCACCCCTCCCCGGGGGGTTATTGCTTGCTTTCTGTCTCTCGGTCTTTCTGGCGAGCACACGCACCCTATAGCAAAAAGCCTCTCCAAAAACAAAAAAAAGAAAAGAAATTGCATGTGTGTGTCTATGTCTAGAATGAAAAAATATAAGCTTCTGGTTAAATTAAAATCTAATCACTTAGGGCAGAACATAACCAACATAAAGATACACTTTAAGATTTTTGTAAAGGACTCAAAATACAATTGCATTGAATATGTAACAGGCTAGCTGCACTGGCATAGTATCAATGCACCATGATGCTGAAGCCACAGAGAAAGGTCCTGGGTTCAAGTCCCAGGCAGGTACATGCACATGTGTCCAGTTGACTGGCTTAAGCTACAGGTTCATGGCAGCAGGAAGACCCTATTATCTGTGCGTCTGTCATGAAAAAAATAGACAAATACAGTTTGATATATATGCATACGTACACACACACATATACATTCATATATAATATAAATACAATAACAGCATCAGTATAAAAAGACAACAGAGTATTTTCTGAAATCTATTTTTTCAGACTGCTCTCTTCTAGCAGTCCTTGATATTTCTAGCATCCATAGCTTCTGGTTAGAAATCACTGAGCCATCTTCCAACCTTTTCTTTCTTGTCCATCACATCCTGCTCTGTAGACTAAAAAGCTCTAATGTAAAATTTGAAACAGCCCAAATGTCTCCAATTATTTCAAAATAAATTATGAAATTCTTGAAACAAGTGAATGTATTAAGTGTCTGCTATAAAAAACTTGCCAGAAAAAGTATTGGAAAACCTGAAACACGAGATGATGTTGTAATTCCCTAAAGGAAAAGAATCACTAGAGAGGCCAGAGGTAGATGTGTGAGATATAGCAACCCCACAAACACTTCCTACAAACTTTAAAAAGTTAATGGTGGGCCAGCAGACGGCATAATGGTTATGTTGCTTGTCTCCCATGAGTTGACCATGGTTCGAGACCCAGATCCAGCGGCTTAAAACACATCGGGCACGTGTACGTGCATGTGTGCCCAAAATCCTGAGAGGGGAATGGAGGAAAAGGATTGCAGTGTGGCCTTCCCCCCCCGGGAGGTGATTTCTTGCTTTCTGTCTCTCTGTCTCTGTCTCTCCAGCAAGCACATGTGCCCTATACCAAAAAGCTCTTAAAAAAAAAAAAAGTTAAAAGTGTCAGTGCTACCAAGTTCAATATTATTGACGATCAAATCTGTGACTGGAAGCCCATGTGGCTCTGTGATGGACTGTCATGTATTGCAGAGGACAGCGGAGGTACATACAACAGGATGTGTATCTGTTTCTACAGGACAGAGAAACTTCTACTTAGTTCTACTAATCCTCTCATCCCAATCACTTCCAACCTCTGACAGGGCAATACCTAACACTATCTAAAATGACCTCAACAGCCACGGTGAAACTCTGAGACATATATCCAAACGAGAGTTAACATTAACGTAAATGAATGCAAGAATACAAATATACTGCAAACCTTAAAGCCTCACCTGTCGTGGGATGGGTTAGAAATAAATGCCACAGAATCATTCAAATAAAATGAACTACCACTGCAAAATAAAAGTTTTAAATTTACTACTTCAACTTACTACTTGAATCTTTCCCTAGACAAAAATAAATCAGATAACTGCTAGTTTCTTCTAGGAAGAATAGCAGCACAGAGGTTCCTTCTTTGCTCTGGCCACAAATTCAACCACAGAGTTGAAGCAAAAAGTTTTCTATAATAGAATTAGTAATTTTTCACAGAAGTATAGCTCTGGGAACCAGAGGGGTCATATTCTACTAAGCCAAGCAATTCATGCTGAAGGCAAGGAAACTGAGTCATAAGTGGCTAGGTAACTCGCCTAAAACCGAAATAGCTAATTAGTGTAGAAGCAGGACTCGGGTTTCTGAAATTCCACAGGAGTGCATTTTCCACTAGACCACATGGCTGGCCCATGGTGGGGGATGGTTGGAGCGTTCACAAAAATTCAAAATGGACTTGGCCCATTACACATCTGCCCAGAGTGGTTTCATCTTACATGGCCTAAGGGGCTCTCATGGAACAAGCTGGAGTCACCTCTAATGGTGTCTGGGTAGCTTTTTTAGACATCGAAGTGATTAACATTAAGCTGGAGTTAGAGTGTACACATACCAACCATAATTTCAAAACCACTCCAGACGTCGCTATTTGATTGTCTAAGGGTGAAGTAATAATTTATGGAAAAATATCATTTGAATGTATGTATTCAATTACCAGTAAAATACACAGTATAAGGAGACTACATTTAAAATATGCTAAGTAAAGGCATATGTCACTGATATTCCTGTGTCCGGTTCAAGGGCTCCCCTAAAAATTAATTACATTTTAGCTCTCCCTTTTCATGAACCAAAGTCTCCTATCAGTGTAACAATATTTTCTCCTTCGAGATACCAAATATTCATGGGTCTAGAAAATGGGCTGCATTTCATAGAAGCCAGAAATGCATGCTGAGGAACACCCAGCAGAACATAATCATTAATTAAGTAAGAAAATCTAAAAGGTGGTGGGGAAGCAGGTAAGCAGATTTGCAATCTCTGGGCCAAATGCAGTCTGGCTGTTTTGATTTTCCTCTTCATGCTTTTATTAAAAACCTGTAAAGAGAACTTAAAAATCCGTAACATGCATGGAAAGATGAATAGTTAAAATGATGGAACTATGGACACTAAGAAGCACTTTCCCTAAAGTTCAATTAATCCCAACTTACTAAACACCTACCAAGGACCAGTAATGAAATAAAAACCCTCCCTTTAAGTCATTCATAGCCTAATAATAAATATTTCATATTACTCTGTAAAACAAAATGGTAGCTAAATAAATATAAGTCATACAAATGATAAAATCTGGTATTATATAAATTGGGCAACCCTTGAAAGAGGAATGTTGTCAACATAGAACATAAAAATGTGTATGCTATCTTCTTTTCTGCATTAATCCTACTGCTGGGAATTCAACACAGATGAATAATTCAAAAGAAGAAAGATACTACATGCACAAAGACGTTGGTGGCATTTTATTTATAATAATCAAAAAAACTGGAAAGAATCCACATCAACAAATGGCAATTACAAGTTATAATACATTAACTCAATGAACTATACAGCCATTAATAACATAATTATGGGACTGGCAGGTGGTGTGGTGGTTAAGGGCACTGGACTTCCACATGGCCAACCAGGGTTCAAGTCCTGGACCTGGTGGCTTGCTTTCTCACTTTCCCTCTCTTTCTCTCGCTCTCACTCTGTCCCTATCTGGTCAAATTTAAATAAATAAATAATAAAGGTAAATAAAAATAATTCTTTAAAAAATAGTAACATAGTTGTAACAAGGTATGTAGAAACACGGAAAAGTGTGACTAAAAAGTAGAAAGAAAAACAAAGCATCCTCTCATTATATTATCATATTTGACTATTATTCTCTATACATGACATGATTAGAGTTACATAGTTTTTTATACAGTAAAGGTGGATATAATTGCGTGGTAGGATCATTGGTATCAGTATTCCTGAGATAGCTGGAGAACTGAAGTATGGTTGCTTTTAAAAATGATCTCCAGTGTGGTATCCATAGACTAGAAGTAAAAAAGATGGTCCTAACCCATGTCATAGACACCTGACCAAAAGCAGGTGTTTGTGAGATCAAGGTCCTCAAAGTTTCAGAGTAAGGAAGAAAAAGAAGCTGACAGGTCACACCTGTATTTAATTCATCACTTGTATTTAACAACTGACCACTCTAGCAAAAAACGTAGGCTTTCCTTATACACAAAACATATGACAGAAAGTAACCTGGTTTTGCCACTGCTCTACTGAGAAACAACTTCTAACAACTTATCAACATTGACAAACATGTACTACTCTTTACATGACAACAACACGTTATAAGAATCACACATTTACCATATGTTTAAAAAGCTATTCATTGCATCGAAGGATCAATGCAGGTGATGAACAAACCTACCAATTAAGAAAGACACAGTTAGGGTCCAAGATGGTGACACAGTGGTAATGCACCCCACGTGGGAAGGTCCGAGGTTTGTGTCCTACGACCTTCACGCACACACCGACTACACACACAGGCTGCCTGAAGCTGGGGGTGGGTCACAATGAGAAGACCCTGCTTGGGATGCCTGCCTGCTTGCCTGCCTTGCTCTCCCTCATTAAATAACCAAGTAAATAATTTTTTAAAAAAGAAAAGAGTCCAATGGATGTGTAGGTTTGTTAAAATAGTCTGGTAGCCGTGGGCCTTCTTAGGCCGACAGCTACTACTGTCTGTCTGATAGTCACTCATCAGGTTAAGGCACATACGTGGATTCCATTGGTAGGCCAACATACATGCTAGGAGGGAAGAAGAAAAGGAGGAATATACAAGAGAAAGGAGCAGGTCCTAGAATTCAGCATGGCATCACTAACTGATTTGGGGCAACACTAGGGTATCATTGGTGGTCAATCCAAGATCACAAAGCTCTATACCCATATAATACATTTTATACCTAAAGGTAACAACTCTTTCAAAATAGAAAAGTCAGTGAAGTGGCCAGAAGGTGATGTGGTAGTTAAAATGCTGGACTGCCACGTGGCCAACCACGGCTTGAGTCCCAGATCTGGTAGCTTGAAAATCACACCAGGCACATAAGCATGTGTGCCAAAATCCCAAGAAGAGAATAAAGGAGAAGGGATCATGGCATGGCCATCACTCCAGAGGGTGATTTCTCTCTCTCTCTCTATCAACATGTGCCCTATGGCAAAAACCCAAAAGAAAAGAAAAATAATTTCAATGGAGCAGAGGGTCATTTCAAAGATAAACATTCCTTGTGTTGTAACAGTGATTAGCAGCTAAGAAAATGTTTATGATCGGGGACCAGCAGGTGGCATGGTGGTTGGGGCACTGGACACTCCCACATGGCCAACCATGGTTTGAGTCCTAGACCTGGTGGCTTGCTTTCTTGCTTTCCCTCTCTCTCTGTCTCCAGTCAAAAAATAAAATAAAATAATGAATGAATAAATAAAATAAATCATTATTTTAAAAGAAAATATTTATGATGAGCTTACCAACATCCTTTACCAACAGTTCAGTAGTTTCTTTATAAATCCAGTCAAAATATGTAACAATCAATATAAACAAACATTCAATATTACTGCACTATTTTATAGCTTTTATTCTGTAATTATTTGGTTTCTTCTATATTAACATAAAGCACCTTTATTCCCATTTACTTTGAGCCTCAGTACCCAGTTTTCCCGTAAGGATCATCTATTCAAAAGTCAAAACTTCAAAAACCAATAGCTCCTCATTGTCCAAAGAAATAAGCAATAATTCTAGGATACATACACAAAATAAAATGAAACCAAAAAAGAAATCCATCTTAGGAACAAAAATCAGACCTTCTTGATAAGTCTATTCAAAATCATATTTCTTCACATCAATATTCTTTATATTCACACTTTTTATTTTCTTAACTACAAGAGATTGCATGTGACTCCAAAGAAACAGAAAGACAGAGGTGGGGGGAGAAAGCATCCCCTGGGGGCCATGGTAATGCTGTAATCCCTTTACCTCTATTTCTTCACACTCTGAGGATTTGGGGAGTGGACATACACACATTGGCCCAGAGTATTTTTCAAGTTGCCAAGGCCAGAGTTTGACCTTGGTAAACCATGTGGGATCCATCTCCCATAACCACTAAGCTATGGGGCTTACCCAGTACTCATACTCTCAACGTTCTTCAGCAACCACTACTGTTCGAACAAACTCTGGCTGACACACGATGTCTGGTTCACACACAGACTTGCTTCTCCCACACCTGCACTTACTTCCCACAGAGCTGTAATATTTTTAACAAGTTTTACCGGGCTGTGTCTCATAGACCCGAGAACAGATTCCTCAGTTCTGAGGATGTTTGACATTCCTCTGCTAAATGAGGTGGGAGGCATTTGCACTCCAATGGTAGCTGCAAGGTCTAACTATCATTCTTAAACCCTCACCACCATCCCATCTACACACACACACACACACACACACACTTGCTTGTTCACACACTCCCTCTCTTTCTCTGCTCATTCTATCCATGGACTCTGGATTGAAAGGCCTGAGTTTCTCACATCTGCCCTGCAAGTCTTACCTCTGCTGTGACGTCTCAGAGCCTTAAGAGGAAATACAGCCCAGGATATTTACTGGTATGTCTAGACAGCATTATCTCTAAGCAGAAGCCAAACACAACTGTAGCAGCAGGCAACTCAACGCTTGTAAAGTAAACCATGTGAGAGAATACAGGTGGTAAGCCAAAGTGTTCATTTACAGTTTTTTGGAGAAAGACATAAGGAAGACCAGATCCTGTTTCAGGTGGTATGTTCTGCTACATAAACCATCCAGTTACAGGAAAATTTAAAAACCATGAAATTAAAGCCTGTCTATGTTAGGCCAGCAGAATAATAAATAAAGCACCTCTTCTATGGCTTTGAAATATGCAACAAAATTTAGCAATTTAAGGTGTGCAGTAATAGTTACAATGATTTGATTCAGATAAAGGTTATAAAGCCTCATATCAAATATATGTTTTTACTTTTTACACTGTTTTATTTCAATGTAACGATAAAGATGTTTTCAAAAACAGTACCTGAGTAGGCCAGCAGGTGACGGCCGTGGCACTGGATTCCAAAAGGCCAACTCCGCAGCTCAGATCCTGGGCCTGGTGGCTTGAAAAAAATGTTGGGCATACGTGTGTGCATGCTCAAAATCCCGAGAGAAGAATGCAGAAGAAGGGACTTGTGGCATGGCCAATCCCTCTGGAGGGTGATTTCTCAATTTCCCTCTCTATCTCTGTTTCTTTCCAGTAAGCACAAGGGTCCTATGGCAAAAATCTAAATAAAGACAGGTAGATAGTGCCTGGGGAGGGTAGCCCACGGAGAGCAGATAAGCATAGTGCATTGGGAGGTGGATCTCATAACTCACTGGCTTAACACAGTTGGAATCCCAGCCCGCAGCATGAGAGATACACCAGGCATTTGTGCATGCATGCATAAAATCTTGACGGAGTGAAGAAATGGAGAAAAAGGGATTGTGGTGTGGCCATGCTCTCTTTTTTTTTTGGGGGGGGGGGGAAGGGTTATCTCTTCCTCTCTCTCTCTTTCTCTCTCTCACTCACACACACACACACACACACACACACACACATACACTCACAAGCACACATACCCTCTGACAACTGAAGGAAAGAAAGCAAAAATAGAGAGTATTAGGAGACTTCAAACAGTTCACGAAAAATCCAAATTCAAGTACGAGTTTACTTAGTGCAAAAATAAGTTCGAAATTCACGCCTGGTTTTTCATAATACACATTTTCCATGAAGTTTTGGGGAATTTGTATGCCAAGAACATATGGGCCCAAGAAATCAGAGAATGAAAATGAGTATTTTTTTATCATGACTTTCAAAAATCAAAAAAGAAAATTACAGGTGGCCCTTGATTTACTTTAGTTGAGATAAGTAACAATATGATTTGTTTTAAAGTTTTTGTTTTAAAATGCCATCATTAGGAATTACAAAAATGAAGCTGTCAGCTATTAGGAAACTAACAAAATGAAAACTGCAAAACCTACCATAAGCAGGATCTGAGGGAAGCTGCACACTTAAATATTGATGATGGCACTATGAACTGATAGTCTTTCCAGGGAGCAATCTCGGCACATGTAACAAGAGCTACAAGCAATTCATGTCCTCTGACCTGGAGAGACTACTTTGGAAACTTTATCCTAAAGACATACTACTTGCAGGACCAGCAGTTAGCATAATAGCTATGTCGCTGAATTCCCATGTAGCCGGCCACGGTTCAAGTCCTGGACCCGGTGGCTTAAACTCACGCCGGGCGCATGTGCGCGCGTGCCCAAGATCCCAAGAGGAGAATGGAGGAGAAGGGATTGTGGCGTGGCCATCCCCCTGGGGGGTGATTTCTTGTTTTCTATCTCTCTGTCTCTGTCTTTCTGGCAAGCGTACGCACCCTATAGCAAAAACTTCTCAAAAAAAAAAAGACGTAATATTTGCCAAGTAAAATAAATTTAATTGTTCAAAGTGTTTATAGCGATGCTCTTTACAATTGTCAAAATTGGAAATAACTCAAATATCAAACCATAAAACAATAGTTAAATCTATTATGCTATAATAAAAGTTGGAATTTTTTATCCCAAATCTTCACTCTTTTCTATAATCTATTTTATCCATGCTCCTGTGACTTCCTGGGAATCCTATGGATGAGAGTGGGTTCCCAACTGGATGGTTTGGGGCTTGGCCAGGTGATATGCTTTGGCCACTAGGATGCGGGCAGTCTATTGGGTTGTCGGGAAAGTCATGATGTATCTTTGCATAGGAAAATATGTCATGATATTCCCAACATAATATTTGCCCCCTCCACAGAACAGCTTTAAATGAGACTGCATCATTCCTACAACGCTGCTGTCCACAGCCATGAGAACAGTATGTCTCAGGATACAAACAGTCCTTTAACCCGAGTCCCCAACTAAGAAGACAAATGGAGCTAATCTGAGCCCAAGCAAGTCACCGAGAGCTGCAGCCCACCCACGGTACTCACACAACCTGGACAGGACACTTCATCTGTCGTAAGCCAGTAAGATGTTGGAACCTTTGTAGTTACCATAGCAAAAACTAACAATGTAATAAAAGGAGGACAACAACTTGTCATCAAAATATGGCCATTTATAGAGTACCTGATATAAGAAAACATTTGGGAAAAGTTCATAAAATAGTAGAAAACAAAAATAATAGGCAGATACCAGTGACACCTATACAAGGCAAGCCAATATGTACCAGGAATTAACTGAGAATGATGGACTGGTTTATAATGACCAATGAAGAATGCATTCTACATCTATACCTATACATACATATTTTACCTCCCATTTAGGCACTACCTCACTATAAATATACTTTCAATTATTCTGTATGCCATATTCATAACTGAAGTATTTCTAATCAACAAATGGTGTTTCAGCCTCAAATGATGTTAAGGATTAGTGAACACTTATGGCAAAAGTTAACATAGTACAAGGGTTATGAGTCAGCCATTACATATATGATTTAGGGTTCAACAATTCTCTTGTCAGATTATAAAGAAGGGAACTATAAAAAACATACAAAACCAAGAATTAGGAGAAACTATTTGCTAGGATAAACCACTTTCTAGTCATGAAATATTGCGCAAAAGCAAGATCTAAAAGACTTTTAGCCGTTTGAAAGTAAAGGTGTGTTAACTTTAAAATGTACATTTATGAGCTCTTGGAGAACTTCAAAAAGTTCCTGGAAAAACAGAATTAAAGGATTTTTTCTGATGTCCCCAAAAACACTGATATATACACATAGCTTTTTCCTAATACACATTTTCCATTAATTTTTTGAAGGTCCCTTGTAGATTTTAAATTCCATTGCATCAGTATGAGCCAAGATTCATAACAATCTCATCTGTGGAAATTCATCCTAAAATAAATTCAACAACAATGAAAAATCCATCCATTGTGAATGATCCTCACTATCATCACCTATGGGACAGCAACAAATGTAAAATGTTCATGCTTTCAGTAGTAAGGAGATTTACAATATATCAATTCTATTTAGATACACTAAAAATATTAGTTAAGAGACCAGCAGATGGCATAGCAATTGTGTCGCTGGACTCCCACAATAGTTCAAGTCCCGGGCCTAGCGACTTAAAGCTCACACAGGGCATGTATGCATGTGTGCCCCAGATCCCGGGAGGAGACAATTATGACAACATAAACCTGGACTAGAAATATATGGGAAAAAAATGTTAATGTTAAATAGCTTAGGATAAATTTGTGGGTTGACTCCCCCCTCTTTTTTTTCTTTTTTTTTTATTATTGTTATTGGGAAAACCAGTAGCATAAAGTGGCTGGATCCCACATGGCTGACTATAAGGTTCAAGTCCCGGACCCAGTGGCTTGAAAAACACTTCAGCTGCCTGTGCGTGGGTATCCAAAATCATGAAAGGAGAATGTAGAAGGGGATACAGCATGACCATCCCCCACAGAAAGGTACCTCATTCTGTCTCCTTGTGAGTACAAGTACCCTCTAGCAAATTAAAAAAAATAATAGTAAGGCATTATTACATTACTGGAAAAGATCTCATGGCAGCATTTACAAAATTAGTGCTTGCTAGGCAATACAGCAATATTTCTTACTTAAAAAGGGGTATGGGACTAGCCCTATAGTTTAGCAGTTGAGGGAAGCCTGATCCCACGTGGCCAACCACAGTTTGACAAAAACACGCCAGACATGTATGTGTGCATGCCCCAAATCCTGAAAGGATGGAAAAATGGAAGAGAACGAAGTGTGGTGTGACCACACCCCTTTGGGAGTACTTTCTCTTTCTCTCTCTCTCCAGCTGGAGTACACACACTCTGGCATTCAGAAAAAGAGATATTAAGAATGCTTCAGGCGTCTAAAAGCATTTTGTTAAATATCTTCATAATCAAGTCAATCTCAAGTGAGCAAAGGAAGTACACTTCAGCATAACTATACTTGCATTTTCTTGATAACCTGAGCTCAAATGCTGTTGTGCATTTCCTAAACCGAAGACAACCTCTCTCAGTGCTAAGGAGTAGAACAGTTCCCTGGGTAGACACTAGATGAATGAAAGCACTGCTACAGACCAGTTCTCGGCAATGTTTTCTCTTTGCCTTTGAGAGGCAGTGACACAGAATGGTCACAAGTCACTCTAGATTCATGCCCAGACTTGACACTGAGCTCCATGACTTACGAGTATTTACATGGCACTGGTGTTACGTGGTATACTAGCATTTATTTACATTTTTGGACATTAAAATGGGATGACAGATCTTACTTCACAGGGTTGTACAAATCAAGGACGATAACCCAGAGAATGTGCTAGACAAAGTGCGTGGACATGGTAAATACTAAATAAATGCTGGCTGATATTAATCTCTTTCTGTTAATCATCTAAGGTATCATCAGGTTTGATTATCATCGCCAACAACTATTCTACTGTTTCTCTAACCACTGACATGCATACATACCTGGCCCAGTTCTCTGAGGCATGACTAAGGACTAGGACTCTTTGGAATAGTTTTTGTTTGTTTTTTACATGGTAGTCTGAGTGATTATTTTTATTATTTTATACCTTCAATCACTGTACATCACTACGGCTTGTAAAATTGACCGAGCATGAATACACTTCACATCAGTCCAGTTGAAGATATCACACACATTATCATCAGCAGACAATCCTCCATTTCTATGTCCCTTAAATGGCTTGCCTATTTTTCTCCTTGGAATAGTCTAATAACCACCAAACACAGTGCTAGCCAAAAGAAATATAAAGTAAACCATAAATGAGAGCCACATACAGAATTTTTAAATTTCTAGTCATATAGAGAACGCAAATCAAGACAGGTGAAATTAATTTAGATAATAGCTTTAACTCAATATATCCAAATCATTATCGTTTCAACATGTAATTAATAAAAAAATATGAGTTCTTTCATATTCTTGTTTTTATACATCTCCAAAGTTCAGTGTATATTTGATAATGACAGTAATAGCTCAATGCAACCTAGCCACAATTCAAACACTGAATGGCCTTGTCGGGTTAATGGCTACACTATTAGTAGCTGATTTTTTGAAAGATTATGACCACAGTGAAACATCTCCACCTTCCAAAACACTGAAATGCATTTAGTAAACAAATTGAATGATGGACAAAATGAAAGAAGGGAGGAAGGGACATATGTACTTGACCAGCACAGACTTTTGAGTCTTAGTGGTGCTGAATCCACATGGAAAGGTCCTAGGTTCACATCCCAGGGAGACAGGGAGCTAGCCATATTATCTTGTGGAAACAGACATCCTTCACAGATGCCACCCTGTACACGCTGGTTATACATGTACTCAGGATCCGGGCTGGCTGAGGGTGGACTACAACATGAAGACCTACTTGTGCTCAAGCTTGCTTTCTGTCCCTTCTCGCTCGCTCGCTCGCTCTCTCTATCTCTCTCTCTCTCTCTCTCTCTCTCTCTCTCTCATGAAAGAATGAAATAAACCCTTAATGAAGAAAAGGAAAAGAACTTGGGCTGTGGAGTCAGAAGAGAGCTAATTCTACTCCTTCCACTTCCTAGCTGGGAGACATTTTCAAATAACCTCTTCATTCACATATTTCTCAAGGATAGAACTACTGCAGATGGAAACAACATCTCTTTCATAGTGTCATTATGAGTTTAAAGGTTGTAGAGGAAAAGGAGATCCTATACATAAAGCTCTGCTTTGTTAAAGGGCAGGAATGGGAGTGGGAAAAACTGATGAAGGGAATACTGAGCAAATTAACTTGACATTAAGTTAAGGAGGTCAGAGTGGAGGGAAATTGTGCAAATCATATTCACAATGCCTTTGTTAAGTGCCCAATTACACAAAACAATTTAAACGGTGGTAGCTATTAATAAAATAATTGCAGTGGCATTTCTAAAGCCCTCCATGGCTTACACGTCTTTAGCCTGTCTGCTGTCTTCTTGGCAATAGTGTAACTAAGAGAAGGATTAAAAAAAAAGTGTTGGCCAGAATTTGCAGAACCAAGATTTCTCAGCAGCATATGTATTAACCATATTTTCTGGTCTTAATAAAGTGGGCTACTGAATATATCTGAACATTTCTTTGAAAGATGAGGTTCCTATCATAACTCAAATTTAATCTGAACGTTACGCATCATTGTATTGTAAATACATGAAATTAGACTAAATGTTTACTACCTTTAAACTTCTCCCGAAAGTTGGTTTTGTGAATAAGCTAATATTTACTCATTCTATGCTAAAAAAATTAAATCTAGTTATTTAAAAAATTAAAGTTACTTCTTACCTGCTAATGAAGACTACACTTAATTATTTTACCAATCCAAGTCACTACACTATTGATGTTGAGTTTCTTAAAAACAACAAACATATCTACTCTCAGTACTTTTTTTTTCTGGAAAGATTTTTGCTATGGGGCATGTGCGCTCACCAGAAAGACAGAGACAGAAAGATAGAAAATGAGAAATCACCACCCAAGGGAGATGGCCACACCACAATCCCTTCTCCTCCATTCTCCTCTGGGGATCTTGGGCACACAAGCACATGCTCCCGACGTGAGTTTAAGCCACTGGGTCTGGGACTCGAACTGTGGTCACTTACATGGGAGTTCAGCGACATAGCAGTTGAGCGACATAGCCATTACACTAACTGCTGGTCCCTCTCAGTACTTCTCTTAAGAGATTTTGCTGTAGGGCATGTGTGCTCTCCCAAGAGACAGAAACCGAGAAATCACACACCCCCAGAGGGCAGGGGGCAGGGGAGTAGGTGACACCTCAATCACTCCTCCTCCATTATCTTCCTGGGATTTTAGGCACTCTCAGCTTGAGTTTTAAACCACCCGGTCCTGACTGGAACCACCCTCGACCACGTGGAAGTCCAGGGCCTTAACCACTACGCCATCTGCTGGTCCTACTCTAGGTACTTCCTAAACCAAGATTTCTCTAGTGAGTGTTCCTTATAACGTGAGTGACCCTTGACACTGCAGATCTTCCTAGATTAACTGTTTCTAACAAAACATTCTTACTAAAATGAATTCAGTTTTGAAACACTTTTGTTTACTGCAAGACTCTTAGAGCCTTTAATACACTTACATACTTATTACAGAGTGCTGTGCTCAGTCATCACTACAGTGTTATGTCTACAAATGAGAAAAAATAATCATGCAAACAATAGGGAGAGAGCCTCATTGTCCTGTAGAAACAGAAGTCCACTGTAGACTTCTGGGCTGAGAGCGGTTCTAGCCTGACGTGCTGGGCACTGTGCATTTCTCCCCCTTATTGCACATGAGAAGATACTCATTATGACATTCTCCAAATAGAGATCATTTATTCCAAAGGAAGGAAGGAAAGGGGGTAGGGGCAGGAGGAGGAATGGAGAAGAGGTGACAAGAGCAGGGGAGGAAATGTGCCTGAATTACTAAATAAGACTGCATGTTCACAGGCGACTTCGCGTTCACAGGCAATGCTGATATTCCTAAACACATTCATAAAGATGAAGGGACACAAAGTACATGCGTATACCTAGCCTGACGCTCAGGAAATAAGCCCCATTTTGAAAACAACCCAACAGCTGCTCAGCAGCAGGACAGCACAAATCATCCTCTCCAGTCTTTATTTTTAGAGGCCTCTTAAGTAAAACAATCATTTTCTGAAGAATATAATTAAGACCTGTAGGTGTCATTGCTTTATTGTGGTGTTTTAATTCGTTCCACATCAGTCACACATTTTCCCCTTCTGAAATCACATAATTATATAATATTTCATAACTAATTCTTTACCTTTAAGTAAAATCATTTATGTTATCTTTTAAATGTACTGATTTTTTATGAGCTCTTTAAGAAATATTTATTTGTTTATTTATTTAAGTTGATCAAAGAGGGACAGACAGAGAGAAAGAAAGGTCCGGAACTCAAACCGTGGTCAGACATGTGAGAGTTCAGCACCCTTAACCACCACGCCACCTGCCGGCCCCAAGAGGTTTTTTGCTACAGGGCAAGTGCGCTCACCAGAAAGAGACAGAGAAACAGAAAGAGAAATCACCCCCGGGGGAATGGCCACACCACAATCCCTTCTCCATTCTCCTCTCAGGATTTTAGGCACGCACATATACGCACCTGGCATGAGTTTTAAGCTGTCAGGTCCAGAACTCAAACCGCAGCCGACTAAGTGGGAGTCCAGCAACATAACCATTACACAATCTGCCAGTCCCCAAACGTGATTTTAAAAGCACAATCTACCAAGAATGTTAGCATAACATGTGGATTTAAACACAGGGAGTTTAAGGTCAGATCTATTTTTCTTTTTATTTATTTTTTCTTGCCAGAGAGCACATGAACTCGCCAGAGACAGAGAAGGAGAAGGAGAAAGCACCCCCCCCCCCCCCCCCCCACTGTGGCACAGTCATGATGGAATCCCTTCTCCTCCATTTCTCCGTATTTTAGGATTTGGGGCATGCACACACACATACCAGGCATGTTTTTCAAGCCATAAGGGCCAGGATTTGAACCACACTCAGCCATGTGGGATCTGGTTCCCTCAACCACTAGGCTATGGGGCCAGTTCAATCTAACTCATTTTTCAAATGATAACTTGGAGACTTGCTTATATCTTAAAAACTGTACACTCTCACCACGTAAAGCATATTTTACAAAATGCATAATGAAAATATGCCTAATAGATCACAGTATTTCCCTAGCAGAAGGTTATGCTAATTACCTCCTGGAGTCTTAAATGAAACTTAATTGCTGGCTTGAACTGTCACCACTGACCCTGGTAACAGATTGTGCACCCTTCATAAACCTAATACAGCATAATCCTCCTTCATTACAGTTATTATAGTTCTGCAACGGGACACGTCTGCCACAGAAATGCGTTCAGCAGCCTCTCAGAAGAAGTGTTACTTTTCCATCCCAGAGCAAGTGCCGCTGATGGCAGAAGTCACCTTACAGCAAGTGGAACCACTTCTAGTCCAGAGCTGCTTCCAAACTGAAACTCACACACACCCGCAGAAAGTACTACAGACATCATCAACAGGCTCCCTGGCAATGGAGGGGGGAAAGGGTGGAGGGCATAAATACTATTTTAAACAATAAAAGAAACCTACATGGGGAAAGCACCAAAATAGTTTGTTAAAAAAAAAAAAAAATTGAGTTTGAATCAGGAAATCCACATGTAACCATCAAAATGTCAGCTACTGGGCTGGCCCTGTGGCACAAGGATCCTAACGGGAAGGAGAAATGGGTGAAAAGGGACTGTGGCATGACCATCTCTCACTAGGAAGTGTTTTCTCTCTCTTCCGACATGTGCACACAACACGGATGTCAAATGTGCAGTTGTCAAGTGTGTAGCAACTACTTAGCCCAGGAGATAGTCTCTTCAAACTCTTTTGAACCTTTTTTTTAATAGGGGGGGTGGGATGCTTTGTTTTTTGTTGTCTTGGGGGTTTTTAGGTTTTTGTCATAGGGTGCATGTACTCACCAGAAAGAGATAGAGAGGAACATAGACAGGGAAAGTGAGAAATCATCCCCTGCAGGATAGCCACACTACAGTGCTTTTTCCATTCTCTCAGGATTTTGGACATGTACACACAGGCCTCGTGTGATTTTTTGAAGCCACCAAGTCCTGGACTCAAACCACAGTCAAGCGTGTGGAAATCCAGCACCTTCACCGGCATACCACCTACGGGTCCCAAGACATGTTTTTTTAAAAACTACTTCAGTTAAAATTATTTATCTGACATCTGCTACTCTTCAATTCTCCATTTACTGACCATCTACTTTGCAGGAGGGGTCTAGAACCCAAGCAGAACGTGTCCTTGAAGAGCTCACAACCTCGGGAAGGCAGAGGAGCGTGCAACTATAAAACACGGGACACGCACCATAGTACAGGGTGTGTAAAGCACCATGGAAGACAGAGAAAGTGATGATCAATATTCCCTAATAAAAGGGAATGGCAGACAAAGCATCCAAAAGGGCACAAAAATCATACTAGAAATTAAAGACTGAGTAGGTTATTACATGACCAGATATGAAAAGGAATTCAGAAGTAGCAATGACAATGTAAGTCAAAGCAGTAAGCTTTCCATAGTGAAAAATGTGTGGAAAGGGTAACAGGAGCTGAGAGAGGCTTAGGGGAGATCAACGAGGCGAGGAAATCAGGTGGGAAGGGAGAGCCGAGCAGAACCCTGAACGCTCAGCCACAGAGGATGCACTCAACCACAGGCTACTTGCTGACTGTTTAAGTTCAATATCTGAGGTCTAAGGGACAATACAATTCACATACACGGTTCTGTCACTCAGCTTACGAGATGAAACACCACTTCTGTCCTCACTTTTACTACCACCCACACTTATATGTAGTGTTTATCCTTCCAGCACTTTCTTATAGCTTTCCTATATATGTTATAGAGAGAATATATATAGTCTATACGTTATATATATATACACTATATATATTTTATATATATAACATATATTCTATACACACACACATTTTTCTTATATAAAAACATATAAAAGTATACACACACACATATATTATTCAAAATAACACCAAGTGGCAAAAAAAGGTTATAAGCAGAAGACTGAAACTATGAGACATGTCTTAGACAAATCTCTAGCCTAGACTGTAGACGGATCCCAGCACTGGGACAGGGAATTCTTAGGTAAAATGGGGCCCAACATCTGTCTTCGCTGGAAGATCATCATAATGACAAGGGAGGGGCAGCCTCAGTCCCTCAAAGGCACTCCTGGGGTAACAGGCAGGCAGACCCACATGAACAGTTACAAGCGACTCAAAGCAGAAGGCAGGCGACGGTCTGTGCTGTGAGGCGGCTGGTGGCAGTGCCCAGGTAGCTGATGTGCTAATCCGGGAGATGGGGCAAGTTAACCAGGACTCAAAGCAAGACAAGGTTAACACCCGGAAGAAAACGTCAGGGGGGCCTGGCCAGGGATAGAAATCAGAGAAGACAGCCTGAGTGAGAATTCAGGTGGGCCCGAGAGACGGTTTTGATAGGAAACCATGAGTGTTAGGATACCTGGGTGAGGAAACAGCATGACCATAGGTGGAAAATTACTGAGAATGACCAGGAAACACCTGCAGCTTGGGTGAACCTGGGAAACCGTGGGACATAAAACTGGAAGAAATCAGAGGATCATTTGGGAATTGTCTGTGGGGAATCTTAAACATCAAGCTGAAGCATATATACATAATTCATAACAAATTCATCTCCATGACCATGAAGTCTGCCTTAATCCCTTCTACTTGAAAACTAGACGCAATCCTGTGATTTGGGGAAACCATCAATGACAACACTGCTGCTTACTGTAGCTGGAAAAGTAGAACTGACTCCGGTTATGGGCAGGCAGGTAAATCTGCCTTGACACAGAGTCTGTCTCTTTCTCACTTTAAACTAGTAACATAGAGGTTGACAGGAAAGAATTCTGCCCTTTCCTCTTTTATATAAAGTACAAAAGAAAATAATGCATAGGAAGGAAATCAAGCATACCCTAATTAATCACTATATCCCAAAAGGCAAAAACAACTTAGTTGTAAGCTTTAACCCTTAAATCTTCCTATATCCTAATCTTTCTGTGATATTTACACTCCTTGAAAGAAGTATTTATTTGGCTTAAAAATGAGAGAAGAACTGGCTTCATAGCCTAGTGGTTAAGGGAGCTGGATCCTACCCAGCCAACCATGGTTCAAGTCCCTGCCCTGGTGGCTTGAAAAACATGCTGGGGGCAGGATGTGCATGACCAAATCCCAACAAGATGGAGAAACAGAGAAAGGACTGGTGCATGACCATGCCCCACTGAGGGGTGTCTTGTCACTCTCTCCCTCCATTTCTCAATTTTTCCCTGGTATGAAAGTGCCCTCTAACCAAAAGAGAGAGAGAGAGAGAGAGAGAGAGAGCAAGAAAGAAAGAGTTGCCTGCCGTGTTTTGAAGTATCCAAGTAAAACTACATTAAAAACCATGGTTTTAGTAAATTCATACAACACCTTAGAGAGGTAACTTGTCTCCTCAAATGAATAAAATATAAATAAATACCACCACTGGGGCTGGCAGGTGGCATGGTGGTTAAGGTGCTGGACTCCCACATGGCTGACCATGGTTCAAGTCCTGGACCTGGTGGCTTGCATTCTCACTTTCCTTTTCTCTCTCTCTGTCTCTGGTTGAATTAATAATAATAAATAAAATATATATTTCAAAAATACCACCACTAATTAAATTTTTAAGTGACATATACTATTAGCATAATGTAAATTTCCCAGGGCACAAAACTTCCAATTAGAGATAAAAAATAAATTCCAAAGCAGACTGGGCACTAGATCACCTATTAAGGGTAGCATTTCAGAAATGCATTCATTTACTGATTATACAAACACTCTTTAGAAATTGACTCAATTTCATTATCTGCAAAGTTACAATAATAAATAATAATAGCTTTTTTTTTTCTTGCTATAGAGCACAAGCACTGAGCAGTGAAAGAGAGAGAGACATCACCCTCTACAGGAGCAGCAATCCCTTCTCGGGAATTTGAGCACACACACATGTATGTACACATACATGCCCAGTGTGATTTTCAAGCTGCCAGTTCCAGGCCTCAAACCACCCAGTCGGTTATGTGGGATTCACTCGCCTTTACCTCCACGCCACCTGATAGCCCCCAATTTGTGGCACTGAAAGAGTAGATGAAGAATAACACTCTTGGAGCAACCCACACAGCAGTGGAAATGGAGAGAAGGGAACAAACTGAAAATATTTTAGAGACTCAAACCCCAAAGACCTAATGACTGATGGGATTTGTTACTGGAGCTTGAGAAAAGGGGTTGGGGTGCTAAGAAAGAATGACACGGTGAAGCAAACCCAAGTGTCTGACTTGAGCAGCTAACATGAGAAATACGATGTCACTAAGACAGGATACAGCAGCAGCAAATGTGGCAGAAAACGAGTTCACTTTGAGACAGGTCGGATTTGGCACATATGTTGGCTAATCAGACCAATGTGAGCACCAGATAAACCAAAATGTTTGGTAGCAAGAAGAGAAGTCTGGACTGGAGATGAGAGCCAAGCAAATCCACTCAAATGGACACAACAAATCCATGCTGTCGGAGTCTGGCTAGGGATAAGGGGCCGTTAAATGATACCCATCCTCTCTGCAGCTCTAAAGCAACCAGGAAAAGAATCATTCAAACTAACGTAATGAAAAAGTTAAGTGAGGGACCAGGGAGTGCCGCAC